>OW679202.1:25587219-25905056 GCA_940337035.1 Agriotes lineatus | reverse complement strand
AACAATCAGTGTTGTATCTAATTGTAAGCGATAGAGAACTGTGGAAAGGACGGTATAGATTAATTAACTTTAGTGTACACACCCGTTCATAGAACAAACAACGTCGCAATGCGCCCGAGTACTCAGCTTGATGGGATCGTTATATGCACTCGCAACTCGGTAGGTAAAACGGTCATCTGAGAGGACAGTTACCAGCAGACGCTGCCGATTTCTCCGTTTTCCAGATAATTATCGCGCGAAATTAGACTGTATTGAACCCTGGCAGGTATAAATGTAGCTGGAAAATACACACCAACTTTCCCGCTGGATATCAACGCTACCCATCTTTATTACACCCAATCCTGTAATTCTTTATACTCTGCGGAGTTATATCCGACTGCGAGTCGAATAAATAAGCGCGAAAAGTTGTAAATACTTATTGGCTAAAGATATTTCTTATCGTGGAGTCACTTTCGGTATTCAAATTTAGAACCACTCAGCACGAACTCCTAGCGCCCAACTATCAATTCTAAGCTGGGGAAGGGATTGAACTTGGAATATTCATTTTCAACTTCGCAGTGCAGGCCGTGCAAATTTAAACTTCCAGCTTAAGTTTTTATCGTCGGCAGCAATTGGAATCAATACCGAGCGGGTATTTAACTCGCAGGAATACGTAAATAAACACGTTTCCTAGTGCCAACCGCATTTCCAAAACGCTTGGGAAACGCCAAACAATTAAAAAATTGAACCAACTTCAACGGCTACCGGCTGCCCCTGAATAATATATCAATAGTCGATGAAATGTCCACAAACGGCCAGGTTTATTTATGTTTCCGTGATTTGTGGACCTTATGCTTTCAGGTCGGGACGCGAGTACATTATTATCCTGTCGTAGGGCACATTGCCGATATTAGGTGCTCGCAGGACAGGTCGGTCGGTTATATGTACAGCACGTGCCCTTGAAAGATGGCTACGACAGAAGGGTATAATTGCGCCTGAACGTGAGTAGCGTTTGACACCACCAGGATAACTGGCAGTTAGTCTGTCAGAAATCTACTCACATAACTCTCTACTGTTAATTAACAACCCCTTGGGTGTACGCAACAGTGTATACATTAGCAAGTGATAAAATACCTTTGACATGTTCCGCCCTAATAGTTTTCAAGTGCTTTAACGGCTTTCGTTTTGTTTGGAAAATAGTTTTAGTTTCGAACTTTGCGCAACAAGAGTAAGCTCTGCAAGCCACCGTCCCCGACACGCACTTGATGCATAGATGCACGGTGGATTTGTGCGAGTTAAAAAATTACCTGCATGTGCTCTGAAACACAAAGATGGTTGGTACCGTACCTCTATTTTTTAATTTCGTCTGAACTACCAGGACTCATTTGTTACAATTTCATCGCAAACACCTCACTTTTATATATTTACTATCTCGCATGTAAGGATTACTATACATACACATTTTATTATATGTCCACCACCGTGCATGTTAGGAAATTCTAATAGAGCTCTACAAATGGTTAAATTGGACCAATAGGTTGTCTGAGAACTTATACAGACCGGTTGAACTAGAGCTCTACACTTAATCTTTGAGTAAGCCAGAAGTAAACGTTTGGAATTTATAACTTAAAATACAAATGAGCACCCAAGTTGTTATTTAATAAAGGTTGCGGCATTTGTTAATTAGAGTAACTTGCCTTTACATCAAGTTTATGAATAGTCGCCCGCTTTTGCAAAAGCAACTCTACTGTATATCAAGGGCATTTATTTTCTTTTACAATATTATAGTTTTAGAAGCAGCTTGGGTTACCACAACATATAATTTACCAATACATTTTATGGTTGTCAGATATAAACTTTTTACCGTTTTGCAATATTTTTCAAACCCCTGTAATTGCCATTTTTAGTAGATTTCCAAGCTCCTCGCCGTTGAAACATAGTAATAAGAGAGTAGTTATGTTATACCGTGCACTGACAGTATTGGTCGACTGCTATTCGGCAGAACTAAAAATCACTTCAAGACAATAAAACCGTTTTTCTCGTGGTTTAACGTGGTTGAATTACTTTCTAGGCTCCCTTCTTGAGTCGTATTGGTTCCTTTATAACCTCATAACGTCAACATTCTAAGCGCGGCCCAGCCTCGAAGTTGATACATCGTGGGAAACGAAGGTGAGGTGGTTTTTGCATGGAGCCATCATATTGAATGACGATTTGTACCTCGCTATTAGGATAGTAGGGTGTTCGCTTAATCCTTAATTATTTGAAGCGTATAAAGTCACGGAAAATACTTAGTGAGCTGGTTTCAATTCAAAGCTACCAGAAGCGACTAAGTTTTGTTAGTTACTTACTACAGTCGATATATTGCTTCTAAATTTCATAACTTATAGCAAATACGTTTTTATACAGCGATAGTCTTATTTAATTATAAATTCTCTTCGTTTCCAGATGCCTCTGTGATAGATTATGCACTACGTGGTTTACGTTAGTGATTAGCTTTTTTTAAGCGCCCAGTGAGGCTTAGGATTAGTCTGCTGTTCGGTTACTTGCACACAATTAGTCAATTTATTTTTTGGCTTGCATAATTCCCGCATACTATTTATTTCATGAATTTGTTGTACTAACTAATATAAATTTTGAATATAACGAATTCCGTATAATTCCTGCATATTAGTAACTTAGTTTCTGGGTTTATTTTGAATCTAACGAATCTACTGTAATTTAAAAATATTACGAATTGAACGTCTTGGTTGCTATAAATGTAACCAACCTAGCGTATTGGCTTTAATTGCAATTTGGATATAAATTTTTTAGATGCGGTTGTATTTGATTGTTTTTAATATGAAATTCGTGTTTAACTGTAGATGTGTGGATTCTATAATGGAAAAAATTTAAGATATGGTCTGTTCTCAGAGAGAGATTGAAGATTCAGTTGAAACAAGACGGCTATGGCCTCGTGGTGCTAGGACCGTGGCTAGCGTCAATTTATCCAGTAGCTCAGTGGTAGGGGTGTGTGAACGAAGTGCAGGCTTTGCGAAGTGGATAGCAATGTCCTTTCGTTATTGTTTTATTCTACGGTTAACTAATATTTATAAGTTATTATTAGTATGCACACAAAAAGAAATAAGAATAATAAAAATATGGAACGTCTCAATGGCCGAGGCGGGGAAGGCGGTGGCGACGTTGGCTTTCTCTGCTCGAGGGATTGTAGCAAGGCATCTGTCAGGGAAAGACTAAGGGTCGGCCTCGGAGACGAGGGTTGAGTCTCGGGTCCCAGCAAAAGTAGCGAGTGGAGAAGACGACTTTGCTTTTCTTTGGGGCAGGGCGACATCTCGCAAAAGATGGCTGACGATGGGCTCGGGATGGTGCAAGTTGCCTCCCACAGCTGCTGAAGCTCCTTTTTTTCTTCTAGCCCTAGGTGGAGCTCTGTCCAGAAGCATTTTTCGGAGGTAAAAGTAAACCTGAGCTCTTTGGTGGCGAAACTGGGTGCTGCTCTCCGGGGTACGGGCGTCAAAATCTGGATGTTGGTGTTCTTTGGGTTCAGAGTGCCAGGTCGTCGATCGGTGATTGATTCCTATGCACTGACTGCCAGGGAGGTGAGTGGCACCTTGCGCGCAAGGCTTGGGGACAATATCGTGCTTCCACGGCCAGCGGGGACTCGCGGGTGGTTGGCGGCGATGGCCCGAACAGGTTTTCAGATATCTCCTGGTGCCTGGAATAAAAATAAAATCGAGAGCAGCCGCAGCGTGGGCAGCTGAAGGTAGTTGGAGTTTTCTCTTACTGTTAGGGGCAGCTTCCGCCATGGACCTGGTGAGCCTGGAGGAGATGCTAAATGACAGCTAGCTAGGACGAACATCGGCTGTTCTATCCTCGAACTGGAGTTGACTGAAAGTCGAATGAATCATCAGGCTGACTAGGAGCCTCAACTCCGCAGATTTGAAGTAATTTCGTGAGATAGACCTCACTGGAAGACGCGATCCTGACACTGGAGTGCTCGTAGGAGTGATGACAAAAGCGGGCGCACTAGATGGTGCGATCCGGACGTTTGTATGGGCCAGATATGGCTTACAAATTCGGCCGCAGTGGAAGATGCGAACTCTGATTTCTGTTTGCCTTCGAAGTAGCTTCCAAGCTTCGACCGAACAGGCAGATTCCAGTCAAAGAGCTGGTGACATGCTTCTCTAGGTTGCTTTAACTTTGGACGACCTGTACAGGTTCGAACTAAAAGTTTCAATGTCTCTCTGCTAAAATCGTTGTGCTTATAAAGGGGGCCTATACCCAACCGCTCCTTGATTCTGATTAGTTGCCGTAGAGGGAAAAATTTCAGCATTTTGGATTTTTATTTTTCTTTCCTTTCGGTGCTTCTGGTGGGGTCACGTTCTATGGAGCATCGCATCGCCCTCTTGATTTGGCGTTGCTTGACTTCAAACTCGATGCTTCTAACACCGTTATGACCGGTTCTCTTCTTATGTGCCGCGGCTTATTTGCTCTGTAGTGTTTCCTTCTTGTTGTGACTCTGCGGGGCTGAGAGCACTTGACATTAACTCCTTCGCTATTCTCTCATATGTTGTTCTTAATATCGGCTTTGTTTGAATGATAGACACTCGGGAGCCTACGGCTGTCTTTCACAAAGCCTTCGCCGGCACTTTTAGTTTTAAATTTGAAACAACTAATTTGGCATTTATTTGGGGGGGAGGAGGGGTCATAAACCGCACGCGGTCGGAGGCGTAAATCTAACATCTGGGATTTAACGGGCCCGTCTTTGTTATTTGACAAAGAATAGCTAGCGTTTTGTTTTATCTTATATCAACCTCATATCACAATAAATAAATATTAAACACAGTGTTTCTCATGTAAGATTATAATTTAATACTTAATTATACAGGCAGTGCAGCGACGTGTTTTAGTTTTAAAGTCGTCAAGCTAAAAACAACAAAAATTACAAGAATACAATTAAAAACACAATGCAAGGACTTCACAGAATCGCAAGCAGGAGTAGTAAAAATGAATAATAAATAAAATAAATAATTAAAATTAAAACGAACACAAGAGAACCCGACGGTGCGACAGACAAGTTAAAAATAAAATAAAATAAATAATCTACAACGGTTAGCCAAGGTGAGGGGTGTAAATACATATCTAAAAGTAACACAGCGATAAAGAACCGATAAATGCAATAAAACCGGCAATATCATATTTTAGGTTTAGATAAATATAATTGCTACTGTTGACAAAATTTGTAACCTCATTAAGGCAACGACCGATCAAACGGGAGACAATTTGTAAAATTTTATAACAGTTTAAATTGTTGCTTTTAGGACAGATTTGCAGAATTTTAACATTTGCGTCACGGTTAAATTCATAGTTATTTTTTAATGGTATCTACGTGAATTCTTCATCGCGTTTGGCTAATTATATTTGTTAGAGCTTTGATACCTGAACATACTTGTAGTTTATACTTTTATTCGATCTATCGATACCTTCTCTTCTTTTAAGATTAAAATTGTGTGAGAGAGAAGCTTCCAAATGTAAGTCAAGTTTGTTTAGGCTGCTGGTTACATTTAGGTAAACGTTGTGGCAAGACGACAACTGCGGCCTATTCTGTTTGTGTTGTAAGATTTCTTAAAATCTAGCTCACCACCACAAATCGCCGAAAATATCAAGCTAGCTTGGTTTCCGTGCCTTTTCAAAAGATTTAAAGAACAGGACATTTTATTATATATTTCTTAATCTATAAAAAAATATATTTTTGCTGTAAATGTTTGCATTAGATAGCATTCTTTAGCTGCACTGTCTTGTCTCATTTATGACACTAACGAATATCCAATATAAGTAAAATTTACATTAGTGATATTTATTGCGTGTTTCCAATCTTTCTATTAGTAAATTTCCCTCGCAGTTGTTTGATACCATTTCAATATTTACTATTTTAGTATTTATTATCTCGTCGCATTTTGTTTAACAATACTTTAACCATTATTATTATTAGCAATTAGTTTACGAATGAGTAGTACTTTTGTATAGAGTTGAACCTGGATATGTACCATGTGTTCAAAATGAAATTACATAAGGGTTGGCCATGGAAAATATGATTAAATTATAAATTTTCTGTGTTCTTTTGTAAAAACTATTATATTTGTAGCTTAATTGAGCTTTAAATATAAACTTATGACAACAACAGTAATCGTCCTTCCTGATGCAAACTAGGTTGTATTTATTTGACTCCTTTTCGTTAAGATTTTATTTAGGGTTGCGCATTTTAAAATTAATATTTCTTTTGGATTTGGGTATATCGAACTCCAGAATATTACATAGTCTAACTATCACAACCCCTACATTTCTCGGTATTCATCTAAAACACAAATTACGAGTTTCAATGTGTTGTTGGCACACAAAATTACTGTTATATCCATAAAATTACGGTTTTTCTTGTTAGAAGTATTACGACGGAATGTTACTTACAGCATAGGACACCGCAACGATACATTACAGATATTATAGAACTAATTGAACCGACGTTCACTTTCAAGTTCTATATGCAACAAAAATATAAAATTTTACATTTGGGGTGTATGCCGATTTCAAGCAGGTAATGAAGGTAGCCTGAAATTTATATATTGTTCTAATTTATTATTTATATTCTAACATAAAGAATATATCATTAAACTGCGCCAACAATTCTCTGCCTAACTAAGCACGAAAACAGGACATTCGCAACTTTTTTCACAGCATCCAAACTAGCAGATTTAGTAGTTTAGAATCCATTATATGGTAGTCACGGGTAAGGAGCTTTAATCTTTAACAATATCTTTTAAGTAATTACCGAAGAAGTTTCTTTGATTGAATTTAGATGACTGATTTGTGAAAATTGGCAATTCTAAACAAGTACCAGCAAACTCATTGCAAATACTTTGCAGTTGATGAAAATAAGGAAACTACTTACATCGTTAGTTGAGAAATGATATTCGCTATTCTCAATGTTTAAAGAAAAGGTGATGATTCGTAATTTCTCCACTTCTGTACACAATTTTCAGCTAGTTTAAGTATCTTAAATTGTGACCGATTTTCTGAGAATATGGCACAAAGTAAATAGTGAGACTCACAATAAATCTGCTGACATAGTAATAAGTCAATCACAGATTGGAAATAGCGATCTACACGCCCCAGCGGAGATGCACTGAAAATTTATGTCCCTTCCAGTGTTTCCCAACCTTTTTTCCTGGCGTACCACTTCACAAGACAAAAATATTTTGCGTACCACTTAGTCACGTGGAGGTAATTATAGATGGAATATGTTTGTTATTTTACTAATCTAACTAACCCATTTTCCAACCATAAGTATGAAAAATAAAATTCTGTGTAGTGTTATAATATTTTTTAATTGATATGAACAAGGAATTCGTACTGTAAGTTGAAAATAAAAACATTATACTGTGAGGAAAATACAACAAATATATAATACAAAACTTCAATGAGAAGGCTGAGCTTGAAGATTAGAAGCCAACTTGGGAATGTCTGGTCTAAGATTGCTCAGTCTTAAACGAAGATCATTCTCCACACTAATAAGTATATTCCAATATTTGTTCTTAAGATACACACTTGAAGAAAATGCTGTCTCGCACAAGTAAGAAGTTGTGAAGGAAAGTAAAAATGTAATTGCTTTGTCAGTTACTTCTGCGTAGTCCGCACGCCTTTCAACCCAGAAGTTCACGAGCGACATTTTTGAAATTTTTTTCTGTAGTTCTGAGTCACAATTTAGTTCATACAACTGTTCCTTTTCTTTCGCAGTAAAATTTTCTGGTACCACTTCTATATCAGCAAACGGGTTTTGGATCCAGGAATATTTGCTGAAGTCTTCAGGGAAATATAGGTTGTAGCTTTGAATCAACCCAAGACAGTGTGTTTTGATGTCTGTCAGAAGTGCAGGACTCAGTTTCAGGTCATTTTCTTCAACAAACTTCTCGAGTGTTGGAAACAACGATACCTTTTTCTGTTCTGCTTCTTTTGCTGCTTGATTCAGCTTCTTTTTCATAGCACTTACCTACTCTATCATGAACCCGAAAAGGAGTGTTATAATTTCCTTGCAAGGCTTGGTTGAGCTCATTAAGCTTTGAAAATATATCTGCCAAATACGCCAACTTACACTGCCACAGTTCATCTGCAAAGCAGTTCTTCAATTCAAAGTTTATGTCAGACAAAAAAACGAAAACTTCATGACGCAGCTCAAACAAACGTGTCATTACTTTCCCTCTCGACAGCCATCTGACCTCTGTGTGCAGCAACAGCTGTCTGTGTAAACCACCCATTTCATCGCATAATATCGCAAACGAACGGGAATGTAAAGCACGTGCCGTGATAAAATTTACTGTTTTTACGGCTTGGCTCAAAACCTCCTTCAAGCTGTCAGGGCAATTTTTGCTTACCAAAGCTTCTCGATGCAAACAACAGTGAGTGAATGTTGCTTGAGCAGCCACTTGTTTTAGTCTAGCTACAAGTAGAGTCCCTATATATATAGGAACTCTTGCTACAAGTCCAGCGTGACGCCCGACCATCGCAGCGGCTCCATCGGTACAAAGTCCCACACACTTGTTCCAATCCAGATCATGCTCATTCATAAAACCATTTAACTTTACAAAAATATCTTCGCCACTTGTATGTGTCGGTAATACCTCACAAAATAGCATATCTTCATTTACCCCGCTACCGTCTCATACCTAACATAACACAGTAAATTTTGCATATTGGTTATATCTGTTGTCTCATCAATTTGCAATGAAAATGTGGACTGTCTTTGATTTTCCTTATTAACATGCATTTTACATCTAGTGCCATATCTTTCACTCTCCTCGTTATAGTGTTGTTAGATAAAGAAACAACATCAAGCTGTTTTGCTTCTTTATCTCCTAAAATGGAAGAAACTATATCTTTGGCAGCCGGTAATATTAAATATTTGCCAATTGTACGTGGCTTAGCTTCTCGAGCGATTCTTAAACTAACTTTATACAAGGCTTCAACTGCCCTGGTGTTTAAAGATGTAAACGAGCTCATTGTGGTTTTGCTTCCTTTGAGTTCATTTTTTTAATTTTTAAAATAAGCCACAGGTTTTCCATTCAAATTACTGTGTTTTGTATTAAAATGCCTCATGAGAAGAGAAGGTTTCATACTGTGTTTGGATAAGTACACCCAAACGCTAAATAATTAGGATCATACTTTCGTTTCACTCCTTTTTTACTTGTACTAGTAAGTAATTCTGGATGGCTGAATGCTTGTTGTAGCTGCATCTGATTCAGTAGGCGTACCGGTACTCTCAGTAACACTTTCAACAGTTTTCACTTCATTTTCACTACTTTTAAAAACTTTAGGTTTAGATCCACTGGTTGAAGGATCAGGTTGGCAAAGTTTTAAAAACGTATCCATATCAACTGTGTCAACGCAAAGAGCGAGACCAAGCTAACCTCAACTAGACAAAAACATAAGTACTGCTACACGTGGTGACTGCCGCCAAACTGAATAGTGAGGGTAATGAACTGGGGTAGGCGGAAGAGGGGGTGGGGGGCTCTCAGCACAGACCTGCAGTGTTGCTAACCGTAGCGGAATTCCGCTACGGTAGCGGATTTTCAGCCCGCGTACTTAAAAAGAAGTAGCGGAATTTGTGTCTACCAAAAATAAAAATATTTAAGGTTTTTTTTTTTAAATCACGATTAAGCAAAATTCTTTTAACGTTTATTTAATGTACTTACACAATAAATTAGTTTTGTCAATTAGCATTATCATGTCGACATCAGTTGCACGAAGGAATGCAATCAGTTAAATATTTATTTTGTACTTCAGAAGATTTTCACGAGGAATACATTTTTAAAAATATTGCCGAACTAGCCCTTATTATATTGTGTATTCTACACGAGAATGATGTTGAAAAAATATGGTCTAATATTACATATATTGAAACTAAAAACGGAATAAGCTTTCAACATCATTTTTTGAAGCTGTACTGCGAATAAAAGTTGATCTGCATGGCAAGAAGTTGTGTTGCCATAATTATTGAAATGTATTCTTTTAAAAACTGTGTTTTTGTTCAATAACCAAATTTTAAAAAACATTTTTACAGTGGGCTGAGCACCACGTACCACTGCAGTGGCCTCTGCGTACCACTAGTGGTACGCGTACCATAGGTTGGGAAAGACTGCGCCTTAAGCGGTCAATTCTTAAAATACATATTTCATATGCGCAGTATTTCAGCATATTCAAAATTGACGACATTTCACCACGTACATTTTTGAAGCAGTTAAAATAGGTTCATTTAACTCACTATAGTAACTCAACAACGATAGAAAATGAGATGCGAGGTTGCTGAATTCCTGACAAAGCGACGAAATGCGTTAGCGGGAATCAAGGCGACGGATGTATTCAATAGGAGGCACTATGAGGACGTGGCGGTTGTGAGTAGTTGGCGTCGATAGGAAGATGGTGTCGATGAGAGGACGTCGTCGATATGGAGCAATATCAGGCAGAACCAGTAAAGTGTTTGCGATATCCGATTCAAAACGGAAATTAAGTTCTCCGATGCCCCAACTAGTCGAAAAGATACCTTCAAAGATGAAACCTGGGCAGCTTCTAGATCTGGTTAAGATGCCTAAATTGCCACAATTGCCGCAAATGCTTCAACATGAAAATCATCTCGCACATATTGCTTTGCTTGAAGTCCTCCCTTCCGCTGGCATAAAACCAGTGGCGGCGTCAATTTTTCAAAGAGAAACATCTGAACTTCCAGAAATTCAGTTTGGGTGGTCATGACCATTGAACATAAGGTACGTAAGCAAACATGGTGACGGCATTTGATGATTCTGTTTGTACAAATATAAACACAAGAACGTGTTGCATTAATCAATTTTAACAACTAATTTTTGATTTATTTGAGCCTCCCTTTTTACGAAAAAAAATCTTTCGTAAATAAGCAATGGCTATTAATAATTTATCATTAATTATTATATATGGAAGTAATAAATACAGATATCATCCAATGCAAAATGGGCTCTAAAGCAATAGCATATAAAAGAAGTTAAACTTTATCTTACGTTTACTTTTTATTCAATTTCGATTAACTGCTGGACTCCAATCAAAGCGATGAAAAGGAATTGTAGAAAATTGTTTGCTATGGTTTATGGTTTCTAAACTAATGTGCATTTTTTGCTGCTTTGATATTTAAATTTACAAACTTCAGGTAACGGCTACTACAGTTGTATTAATTTGTTGAGAACTTTTGAATGAATAAAATCTGCTTTCGCCCTCATAGTTTGATTACTCGATTATCGGAACGGTATTGTTGATAAATGTTTGTTTATTAAAAAACGTAATAGTCGTGAATAATTAAAATGTACTTAGTGAAATCAATAGACGTCTTCACGGCACTGCTTTAATTGTATCTAAGTTTCCGTACACTAGTATGCTAGTAACCTCAAAGCTTTACCTTAGTATTATTAATACAATTATAAAGAAAATGCTTTTATGGCTTTTGTAACTGATAGTATTGTATATCCAAGTAGTTTTGATGTGGGCTGCTCGATTTTTTTTGGTATTTTCTGAGTTGAATTGTCTACTTGTCTTTGGGTGGTTCTCTAACAAGGGCGCTCATACAAACAAGTAAATAAATCGATTATTCAAACTGGCAGTTCTCAATCCGTGTTCGGTTTCAGAGAGCGTTTCGAAAGGAAAGTGAAGATAGCATAAGCGAAAAGAAAAATTAAAATAATTTAAAATGGAAAAAGAGCATATTTTAAAATGTTGGCTACATATTTCCTTAATATACAGGAAGTAGAAAAAGTTCTGAATGAGTCAAAGAACGGTAAAACATGTGAATCTCGCGATTGTAATTGAGTTAAAAAGTTAGCTAGAAAGAAATATCTGACGGAAGAAAACAACATACTGCAAAGTAAAAGAAGAAACGCGGATTACTTCCCTAATTGAATTTTTTAAAGAAAACAACGATGTAAGAGAGAACATGCTCGTACACGACATCTGACAAAATTAATTTGTAAGTCGGAAGAAGAAGAAGATTACATAAACCCTGCATAATTGGTGTAGAAAGTGCACAGAAATGAAAATACGGGTCTATACATTTAACCTAAGCAAACTAGTACTATCGGAGGACAATCACCACATAAAAGAATACTAATAAGAAGAAAAAAATATTTGAGAAGAATTAAGGCTATGTATAATTTTATCTACCAATTACAAAGCATAATTCCCCGAAGAATTTCGACATCCGGGACTGCTTACTGTCTAGAGAACCAAGAGGATAAACGCTTACCAAATTTCTAAGGAATCAGATAACGGGCAGCACAGGATTTGCCATGTTAGACTGCTCTCTCACTTTATCGGTGGTTGCGTGAGCGTTTACTATGTTTCGACAGTTCTATATTTTTTAATTTTAGGAAGATCATGGTTGAAGACAGGTAATTACAATTATGCAAATAAAATTTCAGGAATTTAAGTAGTGGTTTTAAGCACCAGATAGTGTAAAATATTTTTTATTAAACCCAAGGGCTATTACAATCTATCTTAAAATGTCAGGTAACCTTTAATATTAAAATTTCTCATGTATTAGAGGTTGATGAGAGAAGTCGCTTGTGTTTAATCTTCTCCGGACTTACGTGTTGCAATAGTTTCTGCTATTTTCCAGATGGTCAGGAAATGTACTATTTTCGAATTGGTATTGACGATGATTGTAATAGGTTACTTACTTTATCTTCTCTCTTTTTACCTTATACTATTGGGGTATTTAGTAATGCTTTAACTTCAGACTATCCTGTTCCAGGTTCTTGAGGTTTCCTAATGGAGTACTTCCTCGTTTCGTCGCAGCCGTCTGTATATTATTTTCCCATCTGAATCTAGGTCTCTCGTTTCATCGCCTTCCTTGGCATATCAGATTGAAAGCCTTTTCCGGATGTATTTCATTGTTCATTCTGGCTAGTTGGTCGCACCAATGAATTTGTTTCAATTGATTTTACTAAGGCTTTAACTTTGAGTTCTTCTCTAATGCTTTTGTTTCTAACTTGGCCACGTGTTGTTTTTTCTACTGATCTTTGTAGGTATGTCATTTCTGAGGCTGTAATATTGTACCCGTTCTTGTCTAGAATGATCCAGGATTCAGCTGCATACGTTATCGTTGGGACAAGAGTATTTTATACAGATGTATTTTTACTTGAATGCTTAGCTCTCTCTTTGCTATTAGTGTATTGTTTATTTGTTAAATATCTTTGTAGCTATGCTTATTCTGTTTTTTATTACATTGTCTATCTTTCCGTCCTTACCGATTATTATTCCTAGGTATTTATACTTGTTTACCTGTTCCAATTCTTTTCCATATATCTGTATCCTAAACCTTTTCTTCCCGTCGTTTTTCATTATATTCAGAATTGTACTTTTGTCCAAGTTTAGAATCATACCGCTTTCTTCAAATTTCTGTTTTCAAATATTTATATTTGAAGAGAGTTGATTAATTCGTGTACTCCTCATCTCCCTCTTACATTTTTTATGTATCTTGGGAGACTTAAGCTTTACCCTGGTGTCTTCCTGTTCCTAATTTAAAATTTTCTTAATTTTGTTCTTTTGCCGATATATTTTTACATGCTTTTGAGTTTTATTAATTTCCAGATTACTTCTAGTTCTTCTAACGCTGACCAGATGAAGGATCGTTACTGCATCTGTTACTTCGTCTTCTAGCATCTCAACATTTATTTCTATTACCTCTTGTTGTTGGCGTTCTCTTTGTTCTCTCTAGTTAGTTCTCACTTCTATTTGAGGTTACTTGCATAATATACCCTGCATGTGTTAAGTAAGATCTGTAGTACTTGTCTGGAATTTCTTATGCTTTTTATATGTTGTTGCTGCCTTACTTTGAGCATCTTTACTATGTTTCAACATTGTTTCCGGTTTTCTATGTAGTTTCCTTAAAGTTAAACTCTTCCCAGGTTTCTCATGTTGCTTATTTGACTACTTTATTTGCTTCGTTTCTTTTCTGGTAGTATATTTTTTATCGTCTTGGTTTCTGGTTTTAATGTATTTTTTTTTCATTTATCTTTTTTCACTTTGACTTCCTTGCTTCACCACTTAGTTCTTTTCTTGTTCGGTCTATGTACTTTTTTTTAGCTGCAAATTTCTTTTCCTGTGCTTATAATTGTTTTTTTAAGTGCCTGCCATCTTCTATTGATGTTTGGTAGTGTTATACCATCTTCTGTTCCTTTTCTTCTGTTAAATTTTTCCTCCATTTGCTATTAATAACATTGTTTTTGTACAGTGCTTTCTAGGGCCTCCAGTCTGTATCTTGTGTACACCTTGTTGGGGATTTTGTTTGGTTCTCTCCTGTTCGTATCTATCAATACAGGCTTGTGTTTGGTATTTAATTCAGCACCTCTTATAGCTTGTATGTATTGTGCTATGTAATATGTATCTCATATTTCTGGTAGAGGTGATGCAATCAATGATAGTTCTATGTTTTAATTCCTCAATTTCAGATGTTATTGTGTGTATTGTTTTGTGTTCAAACGAAGTATTTTCTATTAGTAGTTGATTTGTAATGCAGAAGTCTAGCCCCCCATTATCGTTTATGGCTTCTGCTAGGTGTTGTTCGGCCATCATGCCACCTCCGTTTTTCTTTTGATATGTGCATTCCAGTCTTCAAGTACTGTACTAGTTATTGTACATTATAGTTCCTTGCAGAAAATCTCCTGGTCTTGGACAAGTACTAAGTTAGTGTGACAGCAGTGTAGGGAAACTCATTGAGTACTTGGTCAGTTATCTATTAAATTAAAACCTGGCTTTTATGGGTTTTATGTTTTTCCATTACTCTATATACTTCTATATTTTAACCTTTGTGATAGGAAGATATATTGTTGATTAGGCTTGGAGGTAGTTATGGATAAAGTCTTCTTCATTAGATAAGCAAGTAAATGGGTAGAAGACTGCCGTAAGACGTTCTCTGAAAGCATTAACCTTCTCAGTCACTTCTCGCCCAGGTATTGGATTGTTTCAGAATCGGACGAATGTCTTTTGGGTTGTTGGTGGCTTTCGACAGCGAGTTTGAATCTCACTGTTCCTGTATTCGCGTAATACCTCTTTTAACTCTCTTAAGGCCTTGTCTTACCACTGGGGTTATGTGCTGCTAGCCACATTTTTCTGTCTTCGTTTTACTCATCAGTGTAAATTGGGCGGATAAACCTAGTTTAAGTTGTGGTGCTTTAAGGAGTTCTCTTCCAGGCTGCGTTTAATATGATTTGGGTGAGATATGTTATAACTTAATCGATGCTGTAACTTGTCGGTGACTATTTTTCTAAATTGCTCACAGTTAGTAATTTTCTTAGTGTAAGTTGTTTGCTTATCTTCTTTGCTCAAGTGCTCTACTCAACTACAACTGCGATCCAAACATGACTGGATTGAAAAGGTTTTGAGATACCTCAAACATTGTGCATTAAAGTTTTCATACATAAGTAATAAAGTGTAGATCTTTGAAGATCAATAACACAGGTCTGCGACCAAATTTTTTTCTTTAAAATAATGGGTGATTCTTATGTATTTTGGTGCGCTGAGTTCGGAAATGCCCTCAGTTTTTTCCCAGCACGTAAGCATTTTCCGCAAAATGCATTTTTTTGCGGGATTGCCTACCTTAAGGCGTATATTTATGAATATGCCGAAAAAAGTTGTTTTTCCTATTCGGCTTCATAGTTTTATATTAAAAACTATGAAATATGATAAAAATTAGTATATTTAACAGTATTAGTCAGCGTATGAATCATGGAAACCCATTACCTTAATAGTATGCAATTAAGGTTTATCGCTTTTCTTCGGTGTTTTCACATTCCAATGTTACTGTAATAAATGTTTTTGTTATTAAAAGTACATAAATAAATAGGAGAAATTCTTTCTGGTAATTAGCGTAATTGTGGTGAACATTATTGACAAATGAAACCTGGATTTTCCCATTGCCCTATATATACCCCTCGTAGTCCTTCGATTTGTTCATTTCAATTTAAATATTCTTAAAGTGTCTTTCAAAATTTCTTCAAGAGCTTGTGTTAATAATCCTGATAGTTTCTGTTACATTTGTGGCAAACTTGTATTAAAAAAAAATCTCGAAGTATTACGGAGTCTATTAAAAAAGGGTACTTTGCCTATTTTGGTGTGAAGATTGGAGATCAAGAAAAATCTTGGGCCCCTCATGGAGTGTGTTCAGGCTGTGTTGAAGGACTTCGCATGTGGTCTAAAGGAAAGGTGAAATCTTTTCGTTTTGGGGTGCCTATGATTTGGAGAGAGCCGAGAAACCACGGCGATGACTGCTACTTTTGTTCTTGCAACATACAAGGGTACAATGCCAAAAATAAAAAAGATATATGTTACCCAAACATGCAATCTGCACTTCGGCCTGTGTCTCATGGACCCGGTATTCCAGTACCAGTGCCCCCACACAATTTTGACGATTTTCCAGAGTCATCAGAGAGCGAGTCAGAACAGTTGGATGATGAGTTTCAAGTCGAATACTGTGGACCCCAACAGTTTTCACAAGAAGAATTAAACGACCTCGTTCGTGATTTAGGGCTTTCTAAAGAGTCTGCTGAATTACTGGGCTCTAGACTTCAAGAAAAGAACTTGTTGAGATCTGGAACTTCATTCTCTTGGTACAGAAGCAGAGAAAAACAATTTGAGTCAAATTTTTCTCAAGATGGCGAACTTGTATATTGTTCTGATGTTCCCAAGTTGATGTCAATGTTTAACATTCAACATGTGTCAGATGAATGGAGGCTTTTTATTGACTCGTCAAAAAGAAGTTTAAAAGCAGTTTTGCTACACAATGGCAATAAATACGCTTCTGTACCCGTGGGGCACTCTGTGCATCTAAAAGAAAAGTATGACAACATGGCTTTTATCCTTGATAAATTGAAATATAAGGAGTTTGGATGGCCTATCTGTGGTGATCTCAAAGTCATCTCTATGGTGCTTGGACAACAAGGTGGCTATACGAAATTCCCCTGTTTCCTATGTGAGTGGGATAGCCGGGCAAAAGCACAGCACTGGAGCCAAAAAGTGTGGCCAACGAGAACTTTGAAGGTTGGAGAAAAAAATGTTCATTTTGAGTCTTTGGTTGATCCCAAAAAAGTGCTTTTACCCCCACTTCACATCAAGCTTGGACTGATGAAGCAGTTTGTCAAGGCATTGCCAAAAGATGGCGAAACGTTCAAATACCTTGAAAAGAAATTCCCGGGACTGTCTGAGGCAAAGTTAAAGGAGGGTGTTTTTGTTGGCCCGGACATTCGGAAACTAATGAAAGACAATCAGTTTGAAAAGGTGGTGAAAAAAGCTGAGAAAGAGGCGTGGATATCATTTAAAGAAGTTGTGACTAAGTTTTTGGGGAACAATAAGGACCCGGATTATGAAGAAATTGTAAATAAAATGTTGAAATGTTTTAAAACCTTGGGGTGCTCCATGAGCTTGAAACTTCACTTTTTGAACTCCCATTTCAGTTATTTCCCAGAAAACCTTGGTGCCGTAAGTGAAGAGCAGGGCGAGAGGTTCCACCAAGACATCAAAGAAATGGAACGGAGGTACCAAGGACGATGGGATGTGAATATGGTGGGAGACTACTGTTGGATGCTTCATAGAGAACTTCCAGACATCCCACACAAACGGAAAAGCTCAAAACGGAGTTTTGGGGGAAAAAGATGTAGATATTATAAAGAATTATAAATCCTTATTGTATATACTACATATTATTTTTATCAAATTGTATTTAAAAATGTAAATAAACCACTAGTAATATTTTTTTTTTTATTTCAAAATGCATTTTTACCTATATGTACTGCGGGTTTTGCATAACTTTCTTTTTCATTTTGCGGAAAATCCCTACGTGCTGGAGAAAAACTGAGTTCATATTTGGACTCAGCGCACCAAAATACATACGATTCACCCATTACGGTGAAAAAAAATCAAAAAATTTCAATTTGCAGGCCTGTGTAATTGTTAAGTTAGCTTTTAGTTATTTAAATCGATATTGGTACTTGTTTAAACAAAATTTTTAAAATAATTTTTAAAACTGTGACCTTTGTAGTTTTAAATACAGCAAAAGCTAAATGTGTTGTTTTATATTTGATGTTATCTCGACCACGATAAAAGTTACATAGCTTATTCTCCAAATTAGTTTTGCAACTACACCCATTTAGACAGTATCTAAAAGTTGTTCTATTTCTAGAACTGCGCTCAAACGAAACCAGAGGCGAAATGCGTTGTGCACACAAGTATTTATTAATTGCTGTACACCGCGTTTGTGACTAAAACACGTTTTGGATGACCGTTCGGTTTGAAAATTAAAGCACGGAGTTGGACCAAGTTGCCAGTGAGAACTAAATTTTCACATTAAAAATGTCCGCGGATCGTTGTCGATGTTAGGGTTAACGAAAATACGTATTAAACCTGCATACACAGAATGCTTTTTAGCTGTCAGCTGGAGGCCCGATGGCGCTATTTGAGTGAAATTGACAGAACAGAGGGCCATTTACTGCTAGAGCCGGTTGTATCTATTTTTACTCTGGAACTGGTGAAATTAAATTTCGAAACTGTCGAACCATGCTTGGAATTCGAAAATGCGAATCCAAAATTAAGACTGACATATGAAAAACAAATATATTTTGCGCACCAGTATAGATATTCAGTTGAGTACGTTGCAAAAAACTTTCTATTTAGCATACAGCTTACAAGTTAAAATAAAGGAGAACGAATGTTATTAAAAGTGTCGATATATTTATTTCTTTTGCTCTTCATTTGTTCCTTTTGAATATAATTAATTTCTCAATATTTTTCAGCTTTAAATCCGAATATAGTTTTGCTAGTTATGTTAACAACTAACCCCTATACATTAATTTGGAAGAGTTAATGTCAAATAGAGATAATGGCTATTTTGTTAAGCGATGCCGCATTTGAAAATTATTTCAGGAAAATCCCAGTAATGACGAATCTTTCATAACGGTAATAATTTATAATAATTCACAAGTGATTCGGTACCATTAGTGACTACATTGGTATTTTAGCTGTAAAAGGGTCTTTAAGTAGAAAAGCTTTTCATTTATACGTTATTACCAGGAACTATTTATTTTCTGCTGCAGTTGCCATATAATGGCGAACTGTAGTGAAACTTTTTATATATTTTTGAACGACGAGGCATTGGAAAACAAGTCGATTGAAAGGTTTCCTCTTTCTTATCAAATGAAAAATTATGACATATGAGAGCATTGCAGAGTACAAAGTTCCAAGAGTTCCACTCCAAGGCCTTCAGACTTAAAAAGTACACAACAAGCCCTCGTCTAAAGAGATTTAACAATTCTAAGATGTAACTTGTTTCGTTTGAAGAATAAACCCGTCATGATAAGTCTATGTGACCGAAGGCTTTTGGAGATGTTATTCCCTATACAATGTATAAATAAATTTCCTACCGAGCCATGTACATAGAGTTAATTGGTGTATGAAAAGGAGACACGTGTTTAGAATATAAAATGACGTTTAGGCTGGAAGGAGGCGAGGAATTCTTGGATTGACCGTTGAAACTACTGCTGCTATTATAGTGAAATCTCCTTATAGTGGACCTTCATAACGGCGTAATATAGAATGTGGGGAGTCTACACTAAAGGGGATGTTCGCAATGATACAAGAATTTAAAATCAAGGTTAAGGTTAAAGCTTTTGAGTGTAAGACTCACGGAGCTGCTTGCTCCTTTGTCGAAGTAATACACAATTTATGGAAAGGCAAAACCACGTATATTATTAAAATCAGAAGTATTGTAGCTGTACCTTAATTTATTTATTTTCGCGCTGAATAACACGGAAATTTGCATTTAATAAATTTATTTACAGGAATGTTCTCCCAGATTAAGTCTCTACACCGAAATTAAGAAAGGCAAACAGAAACTAAATTCACAATCTTTTAATTTATTTTCACTGGTGCCCAAATATATTTATTTTTTTATCATAGCGACGCTGATTAAAAACTGCTGCTCAATACTGTGTTTTTATATATTGTATCTTTCGGTTCCACGTTAAAACTCTCTGTAATTGAGTTCAAGGCAGGCCATGTTTACAAATTTGCAGCAATAGTAATAGCCCCACAGGTGAAGACGTCTTGACCCTTGCAGTACTAACAAATACTACAAATGTTGATTACTTATGTTGGACAAACAAAAGCTTTGGAAAGTAATTTATAAGGCATTACCTAGATTATAGTAACTTAAGTACATTACGACGCTTAGGAAAAATTCTTGATTATTCGAGGTACAAATGGGAACAAGAAAATTCAATAAAATAATTATATTGATATATGACAGCATTTAGTCGTGAAGCAATACTGCGCTCTTTTAACCATATTTTCCACGAAAAAGGTAGTGGTTTTATCAATTTTGGGTTCACAGTAGCCCAGAAGCGGCTACTCCCATTCTTTATACAGTCATTAAGTTCAAAATATGCTTCGTCACTCATGATGATCATCCACCACATTGCAGAAACATTCCATGAGAGTACTTTCGACGCTAGAGATAGTCTCCGGGTTAAAATACCTTTGACAATTGTATTTTATGAGGCAATAAATATATTATGCTTTGCACAGAATATTATGAAAATATCAATTTCTGGAGGTATGAAATATTGAGTAATTTCTACTATACTATTACGTATGATATTTTTCATTGAACATCTCGTTCTAGTGCACTTTATCTATGTTTGACAGCAGCAGTCGAATACATGGTATATGTATTTACCTTAACATTGTTGTCCCATATTTTCTAAAGAAGTAAAATGTATTTTACCGATTCTAAGCGAATGGAGCTAAGTATTCGAAAACGACTTGTAAGGAACAACTGTATGCACTCTCAGGAAAAGCGCGGTAATGATATAATGTTCTAGTTTTTTACCACCCTGTATATGGCATTCATTTTCATTTGGCTGATACTATTACAATACATGATCGTCGTTGATCATTCTACAACTAACCATAAGACAGTTATTACAGTTATAACAGAGAACATATGGTATTACAGCACACGTCTTTTCATAAGTTCTGAACTTTTATACTAGTTTACTTTCTACCAATTTACCATTATTCTCTTTCTTCTTCCTAGTTCCTCTCTAATTGTTGGAGTTTGGCTATCATTTTGCTAAATTAATTTTGTCGGCGACTGCTCCAAACAGAGATTTTATATTACAGTGGAACCACTTTCGTAGATTCTCTAGCCAGGATATTCTTCTTCTGTCCACGCTGCGTTTTCTTTCTAAGATAACTCGTATGATTTTATAGGTTTTTCTCACATAAAATGTCCAAAATATTTTCAGCACCTTTTCATCCTTGCATGCAGTTCAATATCTTCTCATTTGCTGTCCTTTCTATCAATTACATTTCCAACATTCAATGATAGCTCCATATTTTAAGCGTCTATCTCCTTTGTAGTAGCTTAAGTAAGAGTCGATGTTTGAACTCCGTTGAAAAGCACTAATAGAATTTAATATAGAATATTGCATACTCTTTATTCCAAATTGAATTTCCTGTTACAGGAGAGATTCCTCATCTTCAATATAAAAAGTCCCTTCAGTAAGAAGTTATAGGACTTTAAAGTTCAATTAAGAAAAATTGTCCAGAATGAGAAATTATAGCCTTATACAAAATATCAGGATGATACTTAGATTAAACCGTAATTTTTAATAAATACAATTTATTTTGTTCTTGTAAGTTTATTGTAATAAATTAATTAATTAAAATATCTTTAATTTTTTAACTATATTCCGATCGCTGCACCCGTTTTTTAACACCCTGTAATCTAGAGGACAAATTGAGCTCACTCGGGGACGAAGTTTCCGGGTACGAGATGTGGGGAGACGAAATATCCCAGGAACGAAATGTGGGGTACGAAATGTGGGGAACGAAATGTGGGGAACGAACTTTCCGCATCCCGTTTTTGTGATCATGGCTACTTGATAATTGCACGTCTTAATGACAACCAAAAACCTTTGATGGGCATTTTAAGCTAAATGGTTGCTTATGAACTAAGAGTACATTATTATGCCTATTTTAAATCTATTTCAAACAATAACCTAACATTTTGAAAAATGTTACAGATAACGGAGTTAGAGCTAAAAAAGTTTTGAAAGATAGGTAAAGTACCCCTTACAGTCAAGTCTAGTTTATGAAATTCTTCCTATTAGTGCACTACAAAATAGTAAGCATGTATACCAAAATTCAAATCGACATCTTGACATTTATGTAAATTAGCAAAAAAGTCAAACATAAAAAATTGAACTTCGAGGCCTTATAACTTTATTATGACGCAAGGAATCTATGACTAATCGGTGTACCATTATTTTAGGGACACCCTGTATAGTACCATCTCAATCCTGGTTTTAGTCTTTTGTATGTGGTCTTCTTGATCATTAATCCAGCAGTCGAAATATTTCTATTCGTGTACTTGTACGATTTCTTCATTTTCTATTTTCAGAGACGTTATTCTTACTTTTTTTTGATAAATTAGGTTTTTGAAATATTGACAGCCCTTTGTCTTGACACGTCGTATTCACTTTGTCCATTAGTTTTTGCAATATTTTGTTCATACTGTCAGCTAAAATGATAGTATCGTCTGCATAGAGTGTGTTTTTGATTCATTGACAGTTTTAGATTATTTGTTACATGTTACAAAGAATAGGGGATAGTGTGCACTAGGGTGGATCGAAAATATCAATTTTAAATATCCGAAACTCCTATATGCGCAAAAGTGGCCCGCTGGTAAGTTATTAACCCTGGTAAAATTTAAATGCAATTGATTAATGTTTAGCGGTGCCCCCACCACTTCAAAAATTGCATGCCGCCGGGCTGCCAACTGATCTGCTTCAGTAGCACTTTGCAGTCCTTTCCGCCACTTTTACGTATTACGGATGACAGAGAGTTATTGTTTGTTGCAACGCAAAAGATATCTCACAAACTATAATGATTTTTCTACAACAAAACATGGACTTATCAAATTTGGTTACCATAGGAAGTGATGCAACTGCTGTCAATACTGGCATTCATAATGGTATCATAAGTTCACTAGAAATCTGAATTGGCAGACCTTTGCAGTGGTTTATATACCTGCTTCACGCTAACGAACTGCCACTTCGACACCTTATGAAGCACTTGGATGGAAAAACAAATGGTCCTACTGAATATACAGGAGATATTGGAAAGCAACTAGAAACCTGTGAACTACAACCAATCACAAATTTTAAGAAGCTTTCGGCCAAACTACCACAAGTTGACTTAATTATTCTAAGCAGCGATGAAAAATGCCTATATCAAATTAGTTTAGCAATATCGGAAGGAACCGTATCAGAAAGTCTTTCTAGACGGCAGCCTGGCAAAATTGCACATTCCAGATGGCTGACTACAGCAAACAGCGTTTTGCGGTTGTATGCAGGTACTACAAATGCTTCAGAAAATTTAAACATTTTAACAACTTTTATCCAAACGGTTAATGTTCCATTACGGTTTGAAATTAAGACAAAACCAGATGGAAAATATGGTTCGCTTCATTTATTTAATATGATTGAGCGAACCAGAGACTTACCATTGCCTTTGAAGAAATTAATACACAAAGTCATACAAACTAATGGATACTTCGCACATCCCGAAAACATATTGTTATGTATGCTTGGTGACACACGCTTGCATATCAGAGAACTGGGTTTAAGACGTATTTTGAAATCAAGAAATAGTCCTGTCATAACCGGAATACGGAAATTCGAGATAAGTACCTCCGATACATTTTGAAGAAATTAATTACATTGATTTAGTAAACTGGCAAGCTAAAGGAGTTACAGAACCGTCAATAACTAAACAATTTACATCTGGGCAGTTAGAACAAATGATAAAAAATACACCAGACGAAATTAGTATTTTTAAATTTCCATGCCATTCACAAGCTGTAGAACGCTGTGTAAAACTAGTGACAAAAGCATCGTCAGCTGTTTGTGGACCAGAAGCAAGGGATGGTTTTATAAGATGTCGTATTGCTTCCCTACAGTCACTACCAAAATTTGAATGCAAATCAGACTTTTTGAAACATACCTAACTTATGACATATTAAAAGGTAGAGGGTGGGAGGGTGGAACTCGACTCGCAGCCACCTCCACATGGTGAGTTCTGGGTTGTCTTTTATTAAAGTCCAGTGAAGAGCTGTAAAATGATTGATAAGAGATACGAAATTTTTATGGAAGATGTTGCTAAAATCTCTGAACTTTGAACTCCTGGAGGCACCGGAAAATATTTTCTGAGATGCCTCATTTTTTGCAGGGTGTGTAGTCATAATAGGTAGCCACTTTTCCGCATATAGGACAAACATTCAAAGAAAAAAAAATTTGTTCGCCGTTTTTCGATCCACTAGTGTGCACCCTGCCGAACTCGACAACATATATCGATATATTCCTTATAAATTTTTCTTCAACTTTCATTGCTGTTATTGACGAAACTTGTCATTAGCTGTACTCTATGAAACTCCTTTTCAAAGTCGATAGACTTAGACATCCACAGTCACATCGTGACATTTGCCTCCCATTATTTTAAAACAGCATAGGGCTTTCCGCGTGCCATATCCATAAATTGTGTATTGCTAGTACTTTCTTCACAGTTTAAAAAAAAATAATGATATGACTCATGAGACTAGCGTGCCTTGATTACATTTTTTGATTGGTAACTTCTTTGGTAGAGCGGTAAATTGTGATTTTAGCCATGATGTAGGTATGATTTCCTTGTGATACTTGCTTAAAAAGTTTTGCCATAATATCGTTGCCATTGTCATAGGCCACATTAATCATTCCTGTATATACATCGTGTGGCTCTAGCGCTTTACCTCCATTTTCTGACTTTATACTATTTATTACCTCCGATTTTAATATTTTGCTTGTTGTTTATTTTCAAACAATTCTTCTATGTACTCAATCTTTTTAGACTTTAGTGTCCCTTTAGAGTTACAGTTCCTTCCTAACCTTTATGCATGCTTGTTCTTCTTTTAGTTGTCTTATATATACATGCTTTTTTCATTTTCTTGAATTGTAGCCTGATTCAACGTCTCTTGCGGGATAGGTTTTAACTGCAAAATTCTTAAGTCTTAGATTTACCAACACAAAATGTCTTTGGCATCTAATCACTCTCGGACATTTCCAAGTGTATAGTCTTCTTTTAGGTACTTTAAACATCATTTTGGGTGCTATAAGGTCTTTCCTTGACAATATTATATCAATCGACACCGTTATCATTTCTGGTTTCCTGGCCATGCTTTTCAATGTAGTTTCCACATCTTTATTTTCCAATGTTCGAGTCCCCGTTTTATTCACGTGTTGTTGTTTTGGTGAGTCTCATAATTTTGTTTATTTGCTCATAGATTTTCCCTAGGAGTTTCTCCTCCTTGTCCGAGCTAAGAGCATGGACTTGCATTATTCTGATGCCAACTGGGTTTGCTTTAAATTGAAGAAGCATATCCCTATTCCTAAAGGGTATACATGTTTTAACGGACTTGCTAACCTTATTCCTAATTATTATTGCTACATGGTGATGGTTTCCTTTGTTTCTTGTGTAAAACATAACTTTGCGATTTTTTGTTATGCACTACCCGACTCCTTTTTACTTGAGTTCACTTATCCCCAGTATTTGGATATTTAATCTGCTCATATCTTATAATGTACTTAGAAATGCTTACCTCATATAATTTCATGTCGCTATTTTCATAACCGATCGGGAAATTTCTAGCCCCCTTGAACAATGAAGGTCTGCCGGAAACTGGAGCTTGTTTGTTGTCGACAACAATATATCTATAGGTACTTGGAAATACTTTATTAAGACTGGGGTTTCTGGTTGCTTTTCGCAATAGCATCTCTACATCCATTACATTGTTACAACTCCGCCTGTAGATATTTAGTTCTAAGCGTCTCCGATATGTCATTCATGTTTGCCTTTATACCAATACAGATATTGTTGTTGTTCAATATCAAGCCGCCGTCCAAGGTTAATAGCCCACTATCAGTTAAAATTTCTTAAAACAAAGTAGAAAGCTAAATATTGGTAAACGTAGAGATTTGGGCATGCTGATTATGAAGATTTAGTGTTGCGGGCTGTGCAAGTAGAGGGTATGTATCACATGGCGGGGCGCCGCACAGTGGAACCAAATTTTGAAAAGCTGACCAAAACCTCAAATGAACTTAGATTTAAGTAAAAATTGGTATACAGGTGTTTCCAGGTCGCTGATTACAAATATGATATAAATCATTGTAAGCACAATGGTGTAGTCAATATGGGGGCCACATATGTGAAAAACGATCAGGCTTTGATAAAATTTGGTATACAGGGATTACAGGTAGCTATTTACAAATTCAAAGTGAAATTTGTTGTAAATAAAATGGCCATCACAAGATCTGGGTTATGATTTTGTTTAATTTCATCGTTGTCTATGTGTTTACTTTTGCTTAGGCTTTGTCTAGATCTTATTTGAAGTTTATCTACCGTATCTTGTAATTATTTCGTGATTTCACTAAATGAATACCGTGAACGTTGAACAGCTAAAAATAAAAACTCCTGAAGACCAGAAGAAGCTTCAAAAGCATATGGCATCGGCAAATGAAAATACACTCTCTACGACTGCAATGAAGGCTATGTGACACAATTGCAACATCTCAAATAATTGCAACAAAACAGTCAGAACGCAAGAAAGAAAAACTAATTAAAGAAACTTCTTTGTTATAGGCGTGTATAATAATGCATCAATTTCATTATAGAAATGATGTTAATTCATAGTGTTTATTTTCAACATGTTTGTCTCGATATTCTTGTAGATAAACGCCTGTTGTGTCTGTCTGGGTGTGTGTGCCACGTATTCATCGTCACCGATCAAGCATAGTTTGTCCTTGATCAGTCCTTTCGCAACCGCGTCCTTCATAATGCAATGATAAGCAAATACGTAAGGCAGGGGTCTTTCGTCTAGCGAATAAAGCATCTGTTTGACAATCTAATTGCTCAGCAGAGCGCAGGTTCAAATCTGACCGACCGTAATTTGTTTTTCTTGCTAATCTATGTAATTCATGTTACTAGCTATTTCCTTTTGCTTTTCAGTATTATTAAAAACACGAAGATATTTTTACCTATTTTGTACATAATTCTGAATACTCTTCAGCTGTCATTCAATCTAACAAATGCTGTTTTCCTTGCAGTGAGCTCCTTTTATTAGATGCGTTAAATACATTTTCTTCGGTAGCTGTTTTATTTGCAATTCAATTTTAAAATATAAAACCTATTTTAGTTAGAGTAAGGTTGAGGTGGACTAAAAGCTAATATCTACTAATTTTAGAGTATACTTTTTATTCTTAATTTTGAAAATACATTTTTCTTCGCAAAGTGAATTCATATAAAATGTGGTTCTTAGCTTCACACCCCTATATTTTTCTTATTTCCTTTGTGTTCGAATTCAAATTATGGCCAATTATACTACCGTTTACAGGGGTTTTTGTAAGTTTAAAATAATATTACTGCAAATAGGTAGCCTACTGCGATTAATTATAATAGCGCAACGTCCTGTAAATTTGAGTAACACGTTAAATGATGTCTGGAATATACCTAACCGGTGTTGAAAAAGTAGAAATAGTGCGTTTAGTTAGTAGAAAATGTTTGGAAAATTTGTGGATTAAAATTTAGATTCCGACTACCTTTGTGATCCTGACTTTTTTTAATAACAGTAAAATCATTTCAATACTATAAAAATAATCCGTTTAAACGGTAGTATAATTAACAAAAACTTGGAATCTATCAGAAAGTAGATAAAGAACATACAGAGTGTGAAAGTGAGAAGTGAAACGCACTGCAATTATTTCCAAGATGTCAGCTACAGCCCATCGAGCAAGTGCGACAACAATACTGATTCTCATTTAGTAGGTCATAGAGTACATTGCCGTTCCCACCAATTTTTAGCTGTATACTTTGTGTTTTTGGTTGGTTAGGTTAAATGCCTTGTACTAATTTGTACTGATTTGTGAAAGTTGCCTCCCTTAGCGTGTTGCTAGTTTTAGTCCTCCCCGGGTATTTTATTTTCCCGATACCCACCAGATCTGGTGAACGTTTTCCTATCCGCCACCTAGGGAGACGCTAGATAGAAAATTTAACAACCCCACGCGGATGGCGTCTATCGTTCAGTAAGTCGTATTCTTCTTCTACCACATAATTCCGATGCCGCCTTTCCTTTTACTTCTTATTGTCGTTACGCCCTTTTGTAATCGGGATTTAAAATAACTTGATGGCGTAATCAACTTGCTCAATTATTTTTTGAAAGTTGGAAAGAATACGAAAAGACCATAACTTCAACATTCAATCTCTAGTAGCGTTATTTGGTGAATTTGTGTCTGCACAAAAATATATATTTCTAGAAATCTCCAGGTGAGCTAAACCCCAAGCTATAAATTAGCAATAACTGTTATAACAATATTGGAGATGACCTAATATAATGCAGAGCTAGATTACATTTCCAATGGTTATAAGATCTATCTTGAATTTTCCTTAATTTTGAACTAAAGGAATGAATTGACCTTTCACTTCATTCGTCAAAATTCTAAAATAATTTTGGTGTAACACATCTGTGGCTTAAACAACAACAGGGATAAAAAGTCTAAGGTATCCTCTTCAGAGGTTGCCTGAATTATTCCAACAAAAAGGTAGTGTCAATTCTTGTAATGTAAAAATCCCGATTAAACATTATTTACACACTTTTTTAGGGCTCGTAACACTAACCAAACACGTAACTAATAAAAATTAAACTTGGGGCAATTAGATTTGGAAATGTAAATTATATTCTCCAGTTTGTAGTTATTTGAGTTTTGAAAATGATTAATATTAAAATATCACATTATAAATCAATGTAAAAGCGTACGATTAATTAAGAAGTGGGTGGTGGCTGCAGTCACTTTTGGAATAAACTGTCTAAGTTTATTCAGAAAGCTTCTCATAAAAAAGGGAAAGGGCGAGCCTTGATAAACCGGAGTTACATAGGGTGGCAACAACGTTCCTTTGTATGTGTAACTCATTTCCAGATCAATTGGGTAGTCTCTGCTAACCGTCACGAGGGTAGATTTGAAGTTCTCGAAGTTAGGATATCTGCGAAGCAGTCGTGAGAACCAAAGTTACCTGTAGGTCTGAAGAGGCGAGAACTTGAGCAAGTTAGGTTATATATAGCCAATATATTGAGAAACTTGCAGATTGAGTGGTTATTACTTAATAACTGCGCAGTTTTTGGTGATTAATTACCTAGCAGGCGCCCTTATTAAGCAGACAGAAATTTAATTGTTGTTTTTTCTTTGTAGACGTTTAATTCCAAGGGAGCAGGAATTTCTAAATGCAGCGTGTGATTACAACAGTATACAAAGTAAATTATCTTTTCTCGTTTCTGTTTAATTAACATTTCCCCAGTCAATTTAATTATATAGTGTTGTAATTAGAAATCCTGATGGAGACTAAAACTTCGTATTATTAAAGAACAAATATAAAAGCCTCCGTCTAAGTGTATTGGAGTAGCGTGTAGTGATATTCTGAATTTGACTTGCATAAATAGTATATGGAGCTTACAAATCCACTTTTCCGCCGAGCAAAGAAACAAGGAGGGAAAGAAATTTTAAATATGATTGCAGATTGTAATTTCAAGAAACGAGAACTTAGAACTTTGATATTAAAATGATCTTTTGAGTTTTTAATTTAATCTGGCGCAATTTTAACTCAATATCTGTGCACTTAAATTTGGACAAGCGAATCGTATAATTTTCAGAAAACACTGCGCTTCAACTGTTTATCGCATTACGCTCCTTATGAATTTGATTTTCAGTTGTTCCGATGCTCAATGAATTTCCGATTAGCGTCTTTAATTCGATTGCTTTACGAGACGTCTGTCTATAATCATTAGTTTTCTTGTTCAAATCAAATTTCTAGAACTAGCTTTAAAGTGAAATTCAATTTTTAACGAATCGGGTTAGTATTATTTTAAACGGGCACGTTTTCAGAGCGGCGCTTAAGTTTTATTGCGGTTATTATGAAAAATTCCTTCGTAATTTCCCGTTTATAAAGACCGCAAGAAAGTTCTAAATTGTAGAGGAGCTCTCCCAAATTTTACACAAAAAGCGACAAGTAAGAAGGGTCAGTAATGCAATTACGCCACTACAAAAAAGAGTGACAAGTCTGCCAGTGTTTTTCTGCGGCTATTTGGTAGATTACGGCTAATCGAAAAAGGCAATATCCCTTTGCAGACCACATGTAAACCCGAAAGAACTTCGGGCGAGGGGCTCTTTGGGAAAACGCGTTTTTGCCCGGACCCTCAAAACTGACGACCTCCTGTCGGAGGGGTCGCACTGATTAGCCCAAACGCGTTTTTGAAGTTATAATGAGATTAATAGCGACAATCTGTAAGTGCCAAAATAGACAAAGAGATGTTTTCGCATTTACGATGTGTCATAGTGACCGCCGGGCTCCCGGCGCACAGGTGGCGCTTCTGCACCGACGCCCTTCGACGACAGAACCAGTTTATCGCGAGCCACCCCTGTGATAGCACGCAACCCGGAAAACAAGACGCGTGTCCGCGAAGCACGTGTTTTCGCCATGGACATTTTTGGCGAACTACACATCGGTGCTTTTGCTGCTGGAGACTGCGACAGACTTACTTAGAATAAAGAAACCTTTCACAATATCCTGAAGGTATCTAAATGTTTATGCACTGCATTTTTAATATAATAATTATATTAGTATTATTATTATTATTATTTGACGAGGCAGCTGTTTAGTGGTTTTAGTTCTAATAGAGAACATATGTGGATTTAACGTTAAAGAATGATATGTCGTTTGTACTGAAGGTTTGAAGAAGTGCATCACTAACGCTCAAAACGATGCAAATCCAAGCATTTGCAGTTAGGAGATCAAAGATCTTGCACTTCTGAAATCCGTACATGCCCATTTGTATTCCGGTAATAAATTTTAGTTTAGAGAAGGGGATATTTTATATCGGTGCTCGTGCTTTATTGGTGTTGCAGTTTTGCTTGGCTGTCACCGATGTCGAGAAAATTAAAGTTGATAGTTCTTGAAGGTGCATTCTTATACCAGCCAGGCTATATGTTTTTCGCGCAAAAAACCTGTCACTACTGTACGAATGTTTTTATATTACATTATTTATGGACTCACGAAGTTCAGGCTGTTTGAAACCTCGAGCTTCGAATTCTTTTTTATTGTTTTAAAGTATCACGGGACGAAAAGTTGGGTAATTTCGATTTATATATATCGATCAATTAAGGGGAGCCCTTAAATGGGTACAAATTAGGGCGGCGAACTTTCGACATGGTCTTCCAAAAACCTCGGGCGAATTACAAAAATGTTTTTGCTTGCTATATACTTCTAAATGGCGGAAAGCGGGTATTTGATTGATTCGTCTCGAATATATAACACAAGATGCCCGAGAAGTTTGTTTATTGGAATCGAGTTAAACGTATTCTCGAAATCATTCCAAGTTTCAATAAACTCCGAGTTCGGAGTAAAAGTACGCAATAACCGAGTTTATTCTAGCGGCCGATTTCGCACAGAAAAACGCAACTATTCCCCACAATTTCAGATTCGACAGCGCATTCTCGAACGTAAGCCTTCCGAGAAAAATGCGTTCGGAAAATTGTATATCATATCCGGCACAAACACGAAACGAAGCCCGAAATGTAATAAGAAATTGCGAAAGCGAATCATTACTCATTTCTGACCGAGGGTTTCCGCAGGTTCCAGATGGATAGGTCGCGGTAACCTAAACAAATCTTGATACTCCTGTAATCCACGCGGTTTGTTGATATTGACGTGGCGGATATTGTGGAAGAATCGCAAGGGTTGCTTGGTCGGCAAGACAACGCCGACGAAATATTCAATTATAATTTTTTGTAAGTCGGTGTTTAGAATTTAAAATTCCCATGTTCCCATCCGGGTGGAGCAACTTGAGGACAAACGGGTCATGCCGTTGACAGGTTGCTGACGTTTAAGGCTAAAGTCTTCAACTTCTTATTTCGTATTCACTTCATGTCTTACGCTCACGGCATCTTGTATACCGCCAACTTAAATATGTTTGCTGACTTGGATATTACTTTGTGCTCGTACGAAGGTGTTAGAAGGCCCTCGACGAGTTTATCAAATGGGGATTAGTTATAGATAGTTCGGGAGTTTCGGCCTGTTTGTTATCCTTGGAGCGGATTAGTTTTCCAATATGAGTTTCGGGAAGGGATATAATTTTCGAAATGAGGATATCAAAGATTACGCTACCGTATAGGCGTCGTATTAGGGTGGAGAAGGCGTCGGGTGGTAATGATCGAAGACTTCGGGCCTTAAATCAATCTCGCGGGCAGCACCTGCATAAAATAAAATATGACGGGAAGTGAAGCTAGTCTCTGGGCTTGTGTAATGTGTCGTGTGACACACACACACACATACGTATGTGCGGCTGTTCGTCCTGCTGCGCCCCACGATCCTGCCGCGCCCTCTCGTCCTGCGGAGGTAATTGTATTAGGGGCGAGCGAGCGTTCAGTCGAATTACAGAAACAACGTTTCTACATTACGTTTTTTGCTTAACGAACACAACAATGTTGATTTGTTTCGCTTGTTTTACAGTTAGATGTTAAACAGACTATTAAATTATGATATAATTGCGTTAATTAACTCTATACCGTTTGTAGAACCTCTTTGGAACCTTTACCTGGCGTTTACTTTTGCGCTGCTGCTGCAGCACAGAAAGCTTTCGATTGCTGCAGGATCTTTTGTCGGAACAACATTCCCTTATTATTTGAGGCCTTTATTAGCATCTTTGAGGTGTTACATAACAGCTGTATAAATTGAGACTGTTACCATGGAAATCGCCGCTTCTAAAAGGACTCGTGGCACATATACGTTTCTCCAAGACGGGATAAGAACGAGCCGGTAACGTTTCCTAACTGGCGTTGTCAAACGTCGGGATGAAATAGACGCCTTGATACAACATCAGCTGACGATATGCAAACGTGCGATAGCGTAGGCGTAATCGCACTCGATAGTGCAACCTGCAGAGGAAATTCGTCCATCGACCTTCTCCTCTTCTTCGTCGCCGGGCGGAACGGAGGAAACTCGGGCGTTAGTTTAAAAGAATAGCTTGGCAACCAACAATCTCTGGGTTCGTCCCCAGAGGTACCGCCAGGTCGAGGGTGTCACGCGTACCCGACAGCTCCCCTCTCGTGACACTTCATTACCATCATCTCCAAACCTTTTACTTTGCAGCTTATCCGCGAGAAGTTGACGAAGCATTTCCTTATTGGCGGAGGTTTATAAATTGAGACAGCCTCTGCGAATTTTCGCTACACCCTTCTTAGTTTAGTTATGTTTATCGCCCGCGTAACATAAACAATCTTGTTTTGACGGCCAATTCATGTAATTGGATCGCTGATTTCAAAAACTGTCTTACTGGCATTAACTGAGTGCTAAGACAATTTAAAAAATGATTTACTGTTGTCAAACGATGTTATAATTCTACAGTTCTCTGTATGTTGGTAGCACTTAAAAAGAAATTCAATCCACTGCTGTCATAAGTGATATAATACTAATCGTGGGTTTCTATTTGGGAAACAGCCGGACCAAAATTTGTTTCCAAAAACCTTGAAGTTCTTCGTTGCAGGCAACGAATTTCATATTACTCTGTTTTTTTTTTGCTCGTATAGGTAGCTTTCCACAAGAACAGCACAATTTTGATAGGATATTAACCACCAGAATCTTAAATAAAAAAAGGAAATGTGTTGGATTATAATCCTTCACTATAAGTCGCTTAATAAGAATTAGCAAAATTATTTGAAATTTCTAGGACCTTACATTTTCCTTCTAATTCCACCATTGCTTAAAGTCTTCCATTTGTGACGTGTCAATAAAATGAACGCCAAACCCTTCTTTGACGTCAGAGGTCACAATAACGTCCGCGTATTCCACCTCACATTCAACCCCGGTCAGGCTTCAGCCCTAACATGCCCGTGTCCGTTAGTGAATATCTGATCACTAGCCTATCATTAATGAGAAAATACAGAAAGTGAGTACAAAAAAAGGAAGTACAGTGCCAAAAAGGTATTTGTCATTTAAAGACAAAGTTAGTACTTTATAATATTACAGTGGTTAGGGATCTCAGTTGCAACCCCGCGGTACGGGGTTCAATACCCACACCTGCCAGATGGCGGGGGACCTATCCAATCGCTTTAAAATCTGGGTAAAAAAGTCGTGGTTGTGGAAGCAGGGAAAGTAAAACAGTAATCAAAGGCGTGATCCTAGTCCGCCGTTAACGGTATGCCAGATGACCGAGTTTCGGACAGAAATATTCAGCGGCCCTGACCCGCCGCGTCTTAGACCATATTCCTCTGTGTGGAAGGACGCGCCCCGAACTTTACTTTGAATTTATAATATTAGCGAAAATTCCATATTAATTTTGCGTTTATCCAAAATGTAAAAAAATCGATAGGTACACTCGCAGGCGCCTGTAGCAACGCTAATAATCATAAAAGCTTGTAATAAGTCTTAAAAAAGATCCACCATTAATCTAGATTTGGTTATTTTTAACTTACCTAGCCCTCTATGAAAGAACCCTACAAGCAGCTAAGCATTAATAAACAGGGTGTCCCAAAACGGAACTACAGGCCTGAAGAGTATAGTAGACCAAGGGATTTAATTTGATTAAAATAATACAAATGCTGAATTAGATGTGTTGATATTTTGCAGATAAAATTTTATTTAAAGCCGCTTAAAATCAGGTAAAATGAGTTAATTAGTCACGATTAAGCACCGTACAACCTTTAGGTTCGATTGTTTTGAAAAATGATGCAAACAGAAGTATCTTTTTGTGTAAAAAGTTTTTTGAATATTCAACTGGATTTTAGGAAAATTTCGACTGTAAAAACTTTCTATATCGGATAGACTCTTACATAAAGTACCCTTTCTGAACTTTATACAATTTTTTTCAAACCCATCCAATTCATCAATAGAAATCTCGTAGATATACCAAGTTACACCACTTACTTATACAGGGTGTTAATTAAGTACATAGACAAACTTTAAGGGGTGATTCCTTGAACAATTCTAAGATAAAAAGTTCATATAAACATAGGGACTAAACGGCTTCGTTTTCAAAATACAGGGTGCTGAAGTTTAAACAATTTTTTTTTAATTTCGAAAACGGCGACAAGTATTCTAATGAAACTTGGTGTAGATTAGTATTTCATAAAGTGGCATTTGTGCCCTCAAAATAAATTTTATTTATTTCCACCACTGGCGTGCATCGGGGCTACCTCAGTTACCTTATTTTAGAAAAATCTGGTACGCCACTGTTTTTTAGCCAAAACTTTTGTAGCTATTGTAAGATTGTTTGTTATTAAGTAATATTTTTTTAAAACTTCTTTAAGCTTTATTTTGCAAACGAAGCCGTTTAAATCCCATTAAAGTCCAATGAACGAAATTGCTGTTACAGATTTTTCAGTTTTTCTCAAAAAGGGTTTATTCTATCACAAAAATAAGAGATACATCTTTTGTATAGTTTTAATGGATGAAGCTAAAAAAATTGTTGCAATGACTAAAAAACAGTGGCGTACCAGATTTTTCTAAAATAGGGTAACTGTGGTGGCCCCGATACACGCCACTGGTAGAAATAAATGGAATTTATTTTGACCAAACAATCACATAAATAACTATCATACACCAAGTTTCATTAGAATACTTCTAGGCGTTTTCCAGATTTAATTTTTTTTTTGTATATACTTCACCACCCTGTATTTTGAAAACGAAGCCGTTTAGGTCCTATGTTTGTATGAACTTTTTATCTTGGAATTGATCAAGGAATCGCCCCTTAAAGTTTGTCTAAGTACTTAATTAACACCCTGTATATCTATTCCGGTTCATAGCATAGCTCCACGCCCTCTGGCTCTCAGCCCCCATCTATTGCGATCATCCTAATCTCTAGGTGGTAACTCGCGTTTTTACCATCACTATTTGTATGCCTGACATCTATGTTTGCTTTGGTATACATTTTTTGTTCATTCGCGGAGGGGGCGGGGTGGCAGTATATTGCTTGTTTGGTAATTCAATAATTTGTCATTCTCTAAACATGGCCGTACCGGCGTGACTGACTTCTTCGTATTCCTATTTGATTGATTGTTTTACCTCCATTACACCTCTAATCTTGTAATTTCGTTGTTCTCTGAATGATGTCATTTTTGGACAGTGGTCTATTATGATATGTTTTATCGGACTTTTTCTACTGCTTCGAGTATTTATCACACATTTTGGGAGTTTCTGGTCTACTCCCGCCCTCAGGGAGAAGGAAACTCCCGAAACCTGTGATAAATACATGTAATTGCGTATTCTATCTAGTCTCGACACCCCAGCTAATCGTTGTCAAAACTACATTTAAATGGTGTTTAGTATTCTTCTCGCTTGCTCAGTTGCTGTACGTTAGAAAACTTTTCAATATCGTGTAGAATTTGTTTCTTCTATTTTGTCCTGATACATTTCTTCACCAAAGAAACGAATTCAACGCACAAACCACTTTTTATCCTTTTTTTAACCTTTCCATCATATCTATGTTTGTTCTTCGACTTAGGGCTATCTCTGTCCCTAAATATATATATTCGTCGCAGGCTTCGATGGAATTTCCATTCTGCAATATCAAATCTTCCTTGACTACCCCAACTGTCACATTTTAATATGTTTCATAAATTTTCTTGTTATATACTCCAGGTCATCTTGATCTTATGTTATTGCCACCTGGTAATCCGCAAAATGGAGTGTATATAAAGTGTTTCATTGCCTATATCAATTCTAATCCCCTGACAGTTTCTTCTCCATTGTCGCAGGGCTTCAATAAGGTATATCTTGAAAAAAATGGGCGATAGACGACATCCCTGCCTTAAACTTTCAGTTAGTGAAAAACTCTTGCAAAGCTCTTTTCTTATCTTGACTTTAGCAGTGGCCTCAACGTATAGTTTTTACTGCTCTTATCGCGGTTACATTGATTGATGTTTTTTCCATTGCCTCCTTTAGTTATGATAGGGCTTAGTCAAATCTACGGACGGAAAATGAATTTCTCTGTTCGTCGCAACTTTCTTTTCGGTGCTTTGCTTTAGACTGGAGATGTTCTTCACGCATGATCTGCCCGCTCCAAATCCCTACTGTTGTTCTATTTCCAATGGGGCATACTCTTCATCAATTATATATTTCAGGATTTTACCAGTCGACTCAATCAGCCGGTGACTAAAATGCATCTGTAATTGTCACAGTTATTCTTACATCCCTTTCTGTAAATGGGAGTGATCCCTCTCATTTTACAATTGGAAGGTATTTCATCACCATTAACACAAGAGTCTAGAAGTTCGGACAATAATTTTTTATTGCGTTTCGTACGAAATTTACTTAATCTTCATTTTAATTAATTCAAATCCATTTCGGATCTGTTTTATATGCAACATTTTCCTTATCTTTATATGCTGTATTAGCTGATGAATTTTAGGGCACTTATTTTGGGGCAACCGATGTATTGCTTCAAAAATAGATGCAGATTGTATATTTTCCAAGTATACAAAATGTAGCTACCAGCCAGGCAATTGTTACATTTCCTCTGCTCCTTTCACGTTCTGTACTTTTTTACGGTTCAAACCTTTTTTCGGGCTGCTCTACCTTATGCGGTTATGCTTCAAGTTTTTTTCTGACATTGCATTTCATCGTTGTTCTCATCAAGCGAGTTAATAAGGACATGGCTTCTCTCTGTCAAATTGTTGTGGGAAATAATTTGCGAAACTGCAGTAAGTCTTCGTAATTCCTCTCGTAGGGGCAGTTTTCATTTAAGGTGACAGTTTGGAGAGTTGTGCCTCTGCAAGGAAGGCCATTCTCTCTCAAATTTGTAAAAATATGGATCGACGTATTGAAAAGGTGCAATAAATTTGTTATTTTTGGAAAATCTATCTTCTATATCAACCCTAATTCCATCTCTGGTAACAGTGAAAACTTTCACTCGGCACACATTAATTTTTCTGACGACACGTGCCTTTTTGGCAGTTACCCTTCTAGAGAAATATTTAAAGCTTCTCTTGCGGAATGTATAGATATTGTAAAGCTATAAGCATCATTCACAACATGTTTCTATTGTTTTCCTATTTGCTTTCTTTAACCATAAAATAACTCGATACCAAATCCAAAATTTCTGTTTCCAAATGCTTTTATGACAGACCAAACTCTTTCAAAAACAGATGTGCTATGAAAATGGATTCGGTACTCCAACAATTTGTGTGTCGAGATTCAACATTAGAACCTGTACAGAATTTAGTTTACTGGAAGTTTGCCGTGGAGTATGGGGGCCCGATAAGTCTTTACTTCCTTGCCTCCAACCAGTCCGATTCTGCTCATATTGGAAAAAAAGACAATTTCTTAAAAGAAATTCTGTATCGACCAGAGTTGAAATAAAGCCCAAAAGGGTGTGCTTATTATTTTGTTGTTACAAAAAAAGCGTAGGTAATTCTGTTTCGTCTGCACAGTCTTGAATAGATTTAAACTCAACTGCAATGAATTGTTTAAATGTAAAACGTCGATATAGTAACTAATCAGTGATATAATGCTCAGTGCCCTCTACCTAAATATTTTATTGAAACCACTAATTTGAGAAACAACATTAGTCCAGGACCAGGTTACTTCTTCACTCGACGAATATATTTATAAAGTTGTTTCTGTAATAAACGATGTAATGATTGTCGAATTCCCCATAAAGAGGTCAAATACAATGAATAGTGGACTTGGGCTGTTTCTGAAATCACTGATTAACTTGATACAGGGATTTGGGAGCGTTCGTCACCCGCCGCCAGATTCTAATGCGTTAGGTGCCCTTATCTCTGCGACTTCATAATTCCTATCTTCCCCTTCCTACAGCCGGTGTCGTTCGGCTCTTGTGTGGAAACCACTTCATAGCTTAGATCCCACACGATATATTTCACTCCATCGCCCTCACGCATTATTCCCAGTATCTGCTTAACCGTCGCAAAATAAACGACCAGGTACTCATTAACTGCAAAAGATCCTCCGCCCTCTCATCGGGAGTCACGTGAGCGACATGTGAAGCATTCGTTGCGGGGGCATATTTTAACGAATCCCCCGTTAATTGGCGCCTCACTTGCTCGAAATTCTCCATTCGTGTTATACTAAACACTCGCACAATTAGAAGCTTGCTCTTTATATACGTATCCTTGAACTCTCAACTTCTCAATTCCGACCTGTGCTGGGCTATAGTTTCTACTTCTCGCCAGGATTGATGTCCCTGCTTTCGTTTACCTCAGGAATTGCGGCTGCAACTTTGCTTAGCTATCGTTTCTATTGTTCAATAGGCACTTTACCGGATTGTTCACACAATTGATAGTTTGTTAAGACACCCGGCCCTTTGACTCTTTTGAGCATCTATGTATTCACGAAATACTGTAAATTATACTTTAGTGCTTTATAATAAACGAGCAGGTTCTTATTAACTACAAAAAATAATGCACCCTCTCGTCGAGAGTCGAGTGGACAACATGTGAAGCATTCGTTGTGGGGCCATATTTTAGGGAATCCTCGTTAAACAGCTACTCACTTGCCCGAAACACTGCATATACATTGTTATGGTATAATAATTGTTGAGGATACTATAATTTAAATAAATTAGTTTAATAATCTCAAATGGGCTCTAATAATTGACTCTTATCTCATATGGGTGGGGTCTTTACATCCTAGCAAGTATTATTTTGATTTTTATGAAAGAAATACATTTGCCATCAAATCAATTATCGTGGTATTATTTTTTCCTAATTTAAAAGTAAACTATTTGTATAATGGTGATTTGACTAACGGGACGTCTACCATACAGGATTGCGTAATTAAAGAGTTGCCTAGGTGATAACAATTGCCGTAAGTACATACACGTAACAAACAAGGACTGAAAGGAGGCTTCTGCCGAAAGTTCTCAAAAAACCGACGCCACCAAGAAATTCGCTAAATTTTATCTTTTAGGGTGAAGTTTTCTGACCTTTTTGTTGCCTTTGGAATCGAATTAGAGCCCAACTGGAGCTCTTAGCACGGCCTACGATGCTTGGCCTCCTCTTTGTCTGCCGTTGCACACCGCCGCAGAACGACTGCTGTGACACCAAGCGCTCCGCCGCTCTCCATGAAGGTCACTGCCTACCTCAGCTTCCAGGGCCTCCAATTACTCTGCTCGGATGTCCAAAAACAGCAACCGGAATACAAGCCCACACTCGATGCACCGATAAAACACTTTTTCAAACTTCTGCAGAGTTGCTACAAATTAATACACCCACTACAGCACACCCACAGGATATGTAATCAATTTCAAAACTCACTTAATTGGGAAAAGGGTATTTATTCACAATTTAACATTATTTATTGGGGAATACAAAATCACACCACCATTCAGTTTGGCTTCTTTCCCCAATTATCTGTCTTCGATACTTCTTTGTTTTACATTGTTTCCAAGCCTACTCTGACTACATTTTGGTTAAATCAAGGCTAACACTATTTTAATACAGTTTTACAATTATTATGAAAACAAATGCTATTTTATACTATTTACAAAAAATAAACTAGCACATTTCTGGAATATTTTATAAAATATTATTTGATCTGCATGAAATATTATTAATTGCTTAAAACGTGTTCATTGCAATATGTATCTAAGAACTCCGTCAGAAACCTAGGACTTCAGCCGCTCTTCTCGTGGGTTGTGCTGTTTACTTCTCTTCAGGATAAATGCGTCACTACCTCTTCTTTTACTAACTTCCGCTAGCTGATTTTCATGCGTTCTTCTTGTCGGTTTGCCTTGGGGACTGTACCCTAAATTTTCCGTTCCTGTGCTGTCATTCATTTTCTGAGCGTATAACCTAACTAACCGTCTCCATTTACGTTAGCAAATCTGCTGTTAAATAGTAATTTCATTGGATTGTTTGCACATTCATGTTATAGAAAACACTCATGCAATTGGAATTCCAAGAGCTTCAGTCATTCTTGGCTGAAACTGTACCTCTTGCTGCTCACCATAAGAAACCCATTAATCTGGTTTCTTTTTCTACTGACCTTCTCCAAGTGGTTTTCAGGCGTCCATCCGAAAATATGCGTTGCTCAGGTGTCATCCATTTTTCGGAGAGTATAACCTAAGCATCTCCATTTACGTTGGTAAGTATGCTGTTCCATACCCACTTATCGGAGTGTTCCCACAATTGATAGCTTGTTATCACATTCGGTTATTTAACCCCTAAAATTCGTAAAAGGTACTCATTAATTGTAATAGATCCAGCACCATCTCGTCGGAAGTTCCTGATAATTAGCGGGGTACTTGGTTGAAATTCTTCATTCACATTACACTAAAAGGTCACGCAATTAGAAGATCGCTCTTTATATATGTATCCTTCAACTCCGCTGGAAACGTACGGATGCAACCATTCTTCTTCATTACGACCCGCCTTAGACTGTAGGTGATGTTTGGACGTCCCTGTTTTCGTCTACCTTGGGGATTACATATGAGACTGCGTTGCTGTGGTGCCATTCATTTTTTAGGGTATTTCCATTTATGTTGTTGGATCTGCTGTTCAATTGGAGATCATCGGATTGTTACCAGAATTTATGGCTTATTCTAGCCATTTAACTCCTGGATTCGTCCAAGGCATTTGTTCAAGAAACACTGTAATTTAAGTGTCAGTGCTTTATAATAAACGACGAAGTAATTATTAACTGCAAAAGATTCTACACCCTCTCGTCGGGAGTCACGTGAACGACATGAGTGAAGTATTTGTTGCAGGGGTATATTTTAACGAATCCTTGTTAATTAGCGGCGTACTTGCTTGAAATTCTCCATTCGTGTTATACTAAACACTCACGCAATTAGAAGCTCGCTCTTTGATTAAGTAATATCGATTGGGTTAAAAATGCGATGCATCGGCCTGGAGAGCCATGTGTGCTGGCATTTATGAGAGCGTGCGTTGACTAATTATTCTTTAGCACGACAAACAAAAAGCTCGACACAATGCACCCTCCGCAGTGTTTATTTCGCCACCACTGGCGCGAACGCGCCGCAACGCGCCGCGGTCATACAATAACGTTAATCCATTACGGAGAAAAACTAAAGTGAAGCGAACAAAAAGCTGTCGAGGAAACTTTTCCGAAAAAAAAACGGAGCCACTGTTGAAGACGTTGTAAATTATTATAATGACTCTAAGGTGGCACCGCGAAGGCTTTGTTGGACTACTTTTTGCTAAAAAGATCACCTCGCTGATGGGGAATTAGCCCTAGCAACTAAATATAGGCACGAAGTTTGTTAGATTTTATTGTTCTCGTTCCGTTCCGTTTAAAATTTAATTGCTAAGCGGTGTAATTTTCAGTCCCGAGTGCTCCGGGCAGCAACGTTAATATATTTTTATAAATATGTATAACTTAGGGGAAGCAATCAATTAGGGCGTGAGCAGTTATGCTGGGTCCAAGACGCGGAGGACAACGGCGCCGCGACGCCGAATGTCTGCGCTCCTGTACACGTGTTTCGCCACCTACGTTCTGCAGCCACTACTTTAATGGACCCTCTAAAACCTCTTTATACTCTACCAGTGGAGTGTAAGTAAGAGGATGAAAGCTGGATATTCGATTGGAGATGATAAACTGCAAGATCCCGCTCGCTAGCTATTCGCGCTGACGGCGGGAAAACAATTTTGTTAAATAAATGAAGAGATTAATTGAACACGATAAGGCGTTTTAAAAATGTTTGCAGAGATGTTGTGATATAATTCCACTTATCCTAAGCAAAGTGAGATGTCATCAACGCTGCTAAGGAACGCTCTGCGCTGATGCATTATGTACACAACAATATTTTGATAAATTGTACGCAAACAGATCACAACGTTTGACAATGAAATGTGAGCTTAGCTCCGAGCTCCGTTTCGTGCTTCCTATATACACATTACTATTAATTAAAACATAATACCAACACATGCGCACGAATGAGCATAAAATCGCGAAATGCTCCCCAATTTCGCGACGATTTAATTACATCGAAAGTTGAGGCGCACGAAGAAGCTACTCGTTATTTAAATTCGCAAATTTACGTAATAACAATACGCCAACCGAGCTGGCCGTCATCGTGGATTAGCTTCAATTGCAGAGCTTTAAATTCTCATTTCCAAATAATAAGCTCTTATTTATACAACGGTGATTGAATTAAATTATAATCCTCTGTCAACTATTGCCTCGCTTTAGCCCAGTGTTTCTTCCTACGGGTCGTGACCCAAATTTGGGTCGTCAAGCTGATGTTTCCAAATTCCGTGTTACGTGATATGTACTAATAACTACTTATTTTTGCACATTTTACGTCAATTATTTCTCGGTCTTATTGCTCCTTTTGGCGAAAAATGGTAAACTAGCCGATATATTAATGTGGTTTGAGGATAGTATTTTATTTGATACCAGACTCCATACAATTTTCCCAAATGTAAGATGTAAACTTACACAGCCGTGTGGTTTTCTAAACAAGTACATCTGCTATTGCTGATCATAATCAAGAAGATGAAAGTATTGTAATTATCTGTCTTTGGTTTTAGTGTTACTAGACTACTAGTTTAAAAAAAATATATATGTTAGGCAAACGACAACGATGTAGTTTCAACACGACGGTGCAAATACACACGCTGATATAGTGAGTTCTAAATGTACTAGCTGTTTCCACACTGTCTAGTTATAAATATAGTAATTAATGTTCCATTTGAAACAACACCTATGCATATATGTACAACATTTCAATTTTGACATGCCTCATTGCTTAGATGAGAATGGTTAGAGACAGAGAGCATTCGCTAGTAAAAAGTAGCGATAATGCGGGAGCAGATATTTGTTCCAATCATATACTCAATTAGTTGAAAACCCTTAACCACACAAATATTTAACAATCGCTAAATACGTATTTCGACAACTAAGCTGTCATCAGTAAATACAATGCACAATCGTTAACAAAAGGCACAGAAATTAATAGTTAATCAGCTATGTGGGTACAGTATCGGGATTGGTAGCTCAGTGGTAAGCATCTTGACTACAGATTGTAAGGTCTCGAGTTCGACTCCCGGTCCCGGTGCGATTTTTAAAAATAAAAGCATGTGCATGAAAACCTTTACAGAATGCCATCATTCGGAAGTGATGTAAAGCCGTGGGTCTAATGTTACTATAATGTGTAGCATGTAAAAGATCCCTTGCTAGGGTTGAAACTGCTTAGTTTCGGCAAAATTGTAAGTAGGACTTTGACCATATGACCAAAGCAATCGGTGTGTAAGGTACCTGGTACTCCACATGCCTTTTCCATAACAAACAAACAAACGAACAAACAAACAAACAAAGACATTTTTAAAGAAACTACGGTAGAAGTATTCGAAATTGCAAACCCAAAGGTATCATATTGACAGATGGCAATCTGTTATGACCCGGTGCGGTTCGAAGCCCATCGTTGCCTTTTGGTGTCTCTGCAAGTCACCCCCTGAGCTATTTAATGTGCAGCTCATCCACCGAAACCGAAGCCTCTGACCAAGCTAGGCCATACCACTGCTACTACAAGTACATCCTCAATTGACCAGCCAGGCACCCCTTAAATTTTTAGAGTAGGGTGGCCTCCGCAGGCAGTTTTATGAATAAACGACCATATAGTCTGCGTCGGTGGCTTGTCTGGGATACTAGGCTATGGGTTTGGTTTGGCCCAACACCTCAAGCTACGGCTCTCGCTTGTCTCGAATACTGGTGCATCAGAACCAACCCTAACGCCGACTTCTCTAGAGACTGCCCTGGAATGCATCGGATATAGGATATGCCTGGCCCAACACCTCTAACAGTAGCCCTGCGTTTATCGTGCCGTCATTTTCATAATTCTTCTGAATATGAACTGTACGATAAGAGCTTGCTTGCTTTCAAGGCGCATTGGGGCCAGACCAAAGTTAGACCAGATTTTCGATAGGTTATGGACTGCAGCGGGCGGAGAGCGATGAAGGACGTATGTTCAAAGATAGGCTGTTTAGCAGCAAATTGTGGCCACTACAAGTTTGACTCAAGCAATCTGACTGCGGCTGTGATATCGCGGGTCGAGAGTTATTGATTTCGATGCTTACAACTTTGACCCGTAGGGTGACTTCATCGAATACCATGGGGTGCTAGGATCTCATTCGTATGCAAGGTGCCAAGCTGGAGCGTTTTGTGTTAATTTAATTTATTTGTATTAATTAATATTTCTCATATATTACTTTATTATTTACTACTTGATTTAATAATTCCACGTTCGATTTACCACGCAGTTGTTCGGAGTGCGTCACGCATCCGGCAACCACCACGAATAAAATTAACTTTGGAATAAAGCAGGAGTAGACTTAGCAGCAATAAATTCCAATTATTATATTATACGTAATTTTTACTTAGTTAATGTGAAGATAAACTTAATTCACAAACAGTGAAGATTCATTTTTTTCAGACTTACACACTTAAGCGAAAAATGACGGAAAGGTAATCATATTTAATTAGTTTTTTCAGTAATTATTTTCACGGATGTGTGTCTATATGCAATATATTTAGATTTCGGGAGGTTGGAATCTGTCTTGGTCTGCCAGGGCGTAGAAAATGTATTGTACATTCGGTTGGCCCTACCATACAAATTCTTCACGAGTCACCACTCTTCTATGAAGTAACAAAGAAATTGTCGCGTAGAAAATTGTTACTGCACCTCATATACGTAATTCAATCTAATTAAAACGGAAAGTGAAATCTTTCCAAGATAGACAAAACACTTCAGAGATATGTTCAGAAAACAGCCAATAAGTATGAGTTTTAATAATGGTACGCAAACGGACAAGAATTAAATATAGTGGAAGAATGGCAGAAAATTCAGAAGACAACTAAAAAAATTAAAAACAGTAGGCATTGATGACATGTCAAATAAATTACCACTATCAAAATACTACACGGTCTGCTAAACGAAAATATAACTGAAAAGGCTATACCGGACAAATGGTGGGGTGATAGATTTACCCAAGAAAGGAAATGTGTTACGCTGCAATAACTGGCATGTAATAACTCTTGTATGTACTACCAGTAATTTTTATATCACAAATACTATTATCTAGCATTAAGAATAAACTGAAAACAGTTTTAAGAGGAAACCAGACGAGATTTATTGCAAGGACATCCCATCAGAATCATACCTGTTCTCTAAGAATACTTATCGACGAGTGTATCCAATAGCAAAAAGATGCACATTTTGTCTCTATCGGCTTCGAGAAAGTCTTCGATAGAGTTGACAGAGAGATGTGGAAAATTCTGAGAGAAAATGAAATTTCTGATAAAATAAAGAGAACTGTATGATAATTATATGAAGACTACAAACCGAAAATGGTAGTATTGAAATGAGTGTGAGACATGGTTGCACCTCATCATCTATAATTTTCTTACTAGTAGATTGGATTTCTCCGGCGTGGCCGAACGTGATGAACCACATTACCCACTAGGCCGTTAACGGTGTACCAGATTGACTGGGTTTCTGAAAGAGATATTTCGGCGAACCTGACTCACCGTGTCTCAGGCAATGTTCCTACGTGTGGAATAAAGTGCCCTGAACTTTTTTTTTGTCATGGATTGTATAATAAAACGACCATCAGATAACAGGAAAGGGTTAATCTGGAAACTTGTACAAGCACTGGAAGATTTAGAGTTCGCCAATGTCTGTCTGATAACCAAAATTCCGTCACACCTGTAAGATGAAATGATTATTTCCTTGGTTTTATAGGTAATATTATATTTTCCTCTGTAATTAAATAAGTTGTTTATATCGTTATACAATCATACATAACGGCCTTATTAGTGGCGATACCAAGGCAACTAGTTCACCTTAGGTCGCGCGTTAAAAAAATTTAAGATATGCCGTTTAGCCCAACTCTCGCATATAGCCGGGCTTCACCTTTTCAATCATTTAAATGTTTCTGGTACATTTAATGTGGAGCGGATCCTGTTTAGCAATTCCAAACTAACGTTACGTTGGAGTCGGAACCATCTGAGTTGATCCAATTCATCAGAATTCACTGTTTAATCATTGTCATTAGGTCAGCGAACTCTCACCTAATATAACCATAAATCTGCTCTAGCAATTGATTAGTATTTACTCGGCAGCGGTTTAATAGCGGGACGAATGTAAATAACGCTCGTTGTTTTATTTACGGATGGGCTTGACGAAATTGAAAAACGGAATCAAGTAGGTAGACTCGTTGTTAGGATTTTAAATCTCAATCTGGCTTTGATCCGGGTCCAATTCTGCGCCAGGATTTAGTTTCGAATTCCGATTCGGAACTGCAATCCGGAGGAGGCCCCTCCTTAACATGTTAATCGCTTTTGGGTTATTGTTGTTTAAACCAGCAGCTTTTGTTAAACCGTCGTACGCAGTTCTCTTTTTGTAATAAAACACCCTTACATGTCACGGAATAAAAATGCAAAGAATCTCGCAAACAAGCCACCAGGCACGAATCGCACATCCCATCTTGCAATTTTCAAGTTTTTTATTTGAGTTCAAGCTTAAACAGTGAAATCATTCCGGATATATGTTAATTTTGTTCTTCTTCGGCTTGCATAATTTCCTAATTTGTTTGTAAGTGTCCGTGATACGGATAAATTCGAAAGTTCGGTAATGAGCTCTTTATAAGGGAATCACTGCTGATGTATAAGTTATGGATGTTGATTCTATAGAAATGTCCATAACTTTACTTCTAGAATATTGGTTCCAAACCCAACATATTCACATATATATTTTCCTACATCCAGTGGACACCTTTTCTATGGGTCTTCCTATCAGTCCCAAGTTTGTGTTTTATCCAATCGAATAAATTTTATTTTCATCTTGTAAAGTAGATAGAATGATGCCTGGTCAGTCTGTCTTAAAGATAGTTAGTATTCAACGAGGTAGACGCGTAAAATCATTTAACTAAGCGCGGGGGGGGGGGCGCTTACGCCACCCCAAAAACAAAAATGGATGCACTTGGCGTTTGAAATTGGATCACACGTATATTATCTATATAGTCACTAGACCTTTACCAACAAGGCAAAAAAAAATGTTAGAATAATCAATTTTGCGAAATAAAGTTCTTCTTGGAAAAGACTTTATCACATAGAAAATTATAAATAAAGTTCGAATTTGAAAATAATATTAATAGATTGCCAAAATACTAAACAAACATCAAATACATGTCTCTTCTTCGGTTGAGTCACTTTTGTACTCATTTTGTAAACAACATTCATAAATGTGGTTCACGTGAGGACCTGCACATGAATTTTTAACAATTCAAAAAAAAATTGGTTTTTTGTCTTGCCTTGTCTGACAAACTACGAATGATTTAAATGGGCGAGGACGAGGAATTGGAGGTCTTGCAGCAGATTGTCTCTCCGTCACCGAGGCTTTGACATACCTGGTTGCGCACATCTTGTGAAAAGCATCAACATCGCCTTAAGTCATATTGCGACAGGTAATAATTTCTGAATTTTTGCTAATTTCTGAATTTTTGCTATTACCAGTAGGTCAGATCGATATCGTCCTAGGTGAGAGAAGCAAGTAACACGCTCCTGCCCTTTCAACAAAACCATGATTTGGCTCTTTTGAGCAGAAATTGTACTATTCACTTCTCTTCTTTTCACATTCATCATTTGTTGATGTATGTGAAGTTTGTTTTTACTTAAAGTGCCAACCGGAGATGGCTTGTTTCGTAAAAGTTCCTCTGCAATATAAATGCTGGTGAACCAATTGTTCAATATCACTTATCTACCGGATTTAGCAGTAGGTTTAGTTAGTTACATATTGCATTTTGAGAAAATTTGGGACACAATACCGGCGTGTAAGCTGCTTTCCTGGATATAATTCCATTGTCAGTGTAAATCAGGTTCGAGCACCGGATAGCTAAAGTATTTTGCGACCATGTTTTGCTGGGTTACTCGGTTTGTATTGCGTCTGAATGGTACTAGTTGCTCATCAATGATTGCACATTCTCTTCTCAGCTGTATAAGCCTTTTGACAGGGCCACTTTGTCAATTACCTTTCGCAAATATCAATTACATCATCGAAGCGGAGGCACCTAGAAATGAATAAAAATCCATCTATGGATATTGTGATGTGAAATATGTACTTCAATTACTGTTCCACATGTAGCCAACACATCTTCTATTTTTCCTTTTTCACTTCGGAATGAACCAGCAAGTATTGGAAAATCAATAATAGATCGAACCCCTGTTACATGGCGAGTTAGACGTTATTATAGCATCATTTGAGCCATCGGACTTCAAGTCTTCACTTCCTTGGCCTTCTTCACAATAATTCAAATAATTTTTGGAACCACCAACTGAGTTTCACTCACATGGGTTGCTTCATCATGTGGAACTTCATCTGGCTTATCACCATTCATTGAGTCTATCCTCTTCGCAGACTTCCAGAAATTAATTTCCTAGCTTTCCATGTTCTTCTCCGTATGACGTCTTACTGTATAGCAAACTGAACAACATACTACATCAAATTATAATAATAATTACAAAATTACAGCACCAACAAAATATATAACTACGTACCCAGGTGTTTAGAGCACCCTGCTCACTTATTTCGCTTCACAGTGAAAGCAGTATAACACGTAGAATGGCTTTGGGTACAATGACATACACTATAACCTCTAATTGAAAGATAGACAGTGACACGGCAGTGCTGTCAACCACAATTCAGAATTACCTACAATTTAAAAGCGCGGAGTGCTGCGGGCACGTCGCATACTCAATTGAAAGTTAATAGTTGATTCATTAATTGAAAACTGTTGTTGTTGCCCTGAAATTGCACTAAAACGTTCCAGTGTAGGATATAGTAATGTATCTATCATTTCTTGTTGAAGACAGAAATGGTTACTTTTCTTTTTGAACTTAACGATACAATTTCTTATTTTTTATATTTTTTATACCTCATTGCCTGGTTTTGTTGATAACCGGTATTGATGTTTTTAAAACGCCCTTTCCATACGTGAAGGATGACCTCGTTGTCCTTAATTCTGACGTGTAGCCCATAAATACTATGATCGTAAATGTAAGTTACTTCTCACGCCTTAGGGACATTGCTGTCAGTATTCGGTTCATTTATTTAATGACTACTTCATTTATCATGTTTTACTTTGGATACAATTGGTTTCTGGTATTTTATTACGTTAGAGCTTAAAATAGAGTTGCTCGGGTTTAAATCCTGTTGTTTTGTGATATTAGTACAGGTTTTATAAATTCATAATTAGCTTTAATTTTTATTTATTTGGACATTTAAGCTACTTTGTTCTACAAACTTCTACTACTCTCTTAGTGAGTATACTGCCCTAAATCAAAACGTCAAAATCATTATAGCATAGCATCATCTCCGTATTGATTTGTGATAGTTCTACCTTAAGCAACGTTCTTGATATCCTCGCGGGTTCACAAATGGTCCTATTTGTATCGATTTCAATTCGACTCTAAACATTATATTATAGCTTCGGCGGTTAAATTTCTGTTCCATTCTCTTTTATGACGATATGATCTTAATCCATGGCTTCGAACTAACTCTTATTCTCTAGCTAATTTGCAATTAGCCAATTGGCATTTTTTGATAATTTGGCCACACTATCAATTGTGATTGAAAATACACCATTCCCATTTCAATCTATCGGTCTTGCATTTCATTCAAGTTGTAGGTTTGTTTTCTTACTTTTCAATTTTTATGTTATACGAGGATCATTCACGTTCAGACAACCTCTACCACGTTTCAGCAAGTCGACGATTTTTAAGCAGAACGTCGTGACCTAGATTGATATTTGTTTGTAATAAATGTGTGGAGGACCGACAGTTGTAATAGAATTCTAGGTCACACTTAAATTCGCAATTTTGTATAACTAGGTATGAATGTGAGAATATTTTTTTTGATATTTGATGACAGCTCGAGCATTACTGTCATCAATAATGGCCAACTGCAGTAAACAACATAACAAAAAATAAATTCTTCGCCATTGATGTAAGTGACCAGCTGCACTAAAGCATTAGTTGAAATATTTGTCCTATTTTAAAACAGGACAGAAATTTTCATTTACTAGAATTATTTTGCTACTAGCGGCCACGCCCATATGGCACTCTACATAAAAGCCTTTCGATTAGCGGAGTTTGCGATGTTTCGAGGTGTTTTGCTATTCCGCATAGGATTACTTTGCTATTCCGCATATTTGCAAGAATTCCTTCAAGGTTCGGCTACAATTTGTCTTATATAGAAGGTTAAGACAAAGGGCTAGCTTTAGGCGGCGCTATAAACAGCTTTATGAAGTGGATTATCTGCCACATTTGTACGTTTAGGACTAATAAAATGCGTGGAAATGCCTGTGTTAATTATTTATGAATTAGCCCCATGTTGAAGGAGAAACTTTATTCAAACAGTCGCAACTACTGGCGTGAATGCTCAGATTATGACTCAAATAGTAGGGTGCAGTCTTCATATACAAGTTAGAAATAAGATTTATAAAATTTGAGATAATAGAGACATCATCTCGACTTAAAGAATGGTTTACGTTTGACATATTTTAGGAGAACAAATTAGCGATTCGCAATAGTTTCAGTGGGTAGGGGTAGGGTTTGATAACGATAGCAACAATTGTCATATTTTTAAGTTCCTATAAACAACTCACGGTGTTATGTTAATTAATTTAGACGTGGTTTGTAATATGATGTCTGAAACAGAACATTTTTTTATTGTATATTTCAAGGCACGAATTCAGTACCATAGCAAAGATAGGGCAATGCAAATCGTATGGGAATTTTCTCTACTACGATGCCAAATCTAACCCTGTACAGATTTTTCACCAGCAGGAGCATCATAATACTTCAGAAAATGCTAGGAAAACTAACGATTAAAGCGTAACCGTTTTGGAGAAAATCGTGTACTTCCCATTTATCAGTATCGCTTCAAAAAGTTTAAATTGGATATTTCTAAACTTTTAACGTGGGCTGTTAATTTATCCTGTAACACCAATATTTCCACGGTCAATTACGATTGATTGTATTAGCTACTGGACCTACAGCTAGTGTGAGCCCTATCTATACAATCGCTTGGAGTTGCGCTATGTAACATGTCAGAAAGTTAAATTGCCAATTTAATTGTTTATTAAATTATCAAGGTTTTTATTTTTGGTACTGAAATAATTTAGTTGTAAAAATCCACATTTTCAGAATATTTGAACCCCAATGAAATACAACCAAAACTGAATTATAAGCTGGGTCTACTCTAATGGCATAATTTAATAGATTCCGTCCTTCTATTCAAACTAATATAATTTGGATAATCAGACCGGTCGTGCAGCGTTTTAGGCAAAGCAGTAAATTGCAGCGCTAGTCAATGGATAACTTGGACAGATAATGGATGAATGTTCATCTTAACATCAGCTGCTGCTACTCGGGCAATTATTTAGTAATTTGGCGACGGGCAGCAACTACCGCAATTCAAATTGAAACATTTTTTAAGCGCATTATCGCGTACATTCATTGCCGTTTTTCGAATAGCCTGCTAACTGTAAACATAAATCACATGTTTTTCTTCGTTGTAATGGTCTTAAAATATTTTCTTTAATACTCGTTTTTTACTAAACGTTCGGCAGCTTTTCTCGTCGTTGAGTATATCAGGTTGCTTAGTTTTTGGCAATTTGTTGAATTTCAGGTTGGCGTTCCATTTTTTGAGAGTTTGCGAGTGTAACTGTTTGCGGTTTCCATTTTTGAAAATTTTTGAGTCTTAACATTAGTTCCAAGGCTACAATATACTTATTTGGAGCTCCTTTTAATTATGTTTGCACCCATTAGCACCTGGTGGTGCATCCTACTAACTTTCGACGTAAATGGTCAACGTTTAAGGTCAGATTTTGTTTATCTTCCATCGGAAGTGCCACATACAGCCTTAGTGCTTCCCGCTGCGTTAGAAGACTGCATTGGGGGTTACTTATTAAATTCCTTCTGATTTTGGTAACCAGTAAACAACCATCAGATGTTTACCAACTATTTGCTTTGTGCATTTTCCTAATTTCTGCTAGACTACTGAATTTTAAAAAATAGTATGCGAATAATTTTAGTGATATCTTCTCTCGACCGGCGATTGTGCGTAAAACTTATTTTTTTAATTCTTTATAAACGTAATGTTTTGGAGACGACTAAGATACGATACATAAAGCACCTCATTTAATCGCTTCTTCTGAGCGCCAGCTGCTGTTCACATCAATTAGGATTGGATAAACTTCGCCTGACTCAACTCTTCTTATTTAGTCAAATCCGTTCTTCTTTGATTGGATATTTTTTTGTAAAAATATAGGTATTAATAATTTGAATTCTGTGTTTATATCGGATAAAACAATCCTGGATTTACTGTAATGTTAATTTTGATGTAAACTATATCGCTGTGGTTGTATTTATTTGCTTTTAGTATGTCTACGTCGTGTGGATGATGTAAAGTCTCTGAAATTTATTACAGTATCTTGGTAAATTTCTATTTGCATGTGGTTATTTATTTATGTTAAAGCTGTGGTGCTTAACTTTCTTTATGGTGCTTCAGATTTTATTCTACTGGGTTTTCCGTTTTCTCTGTCATTGCTAAATTATTTATTATCAACGTCTTACTATAAAGCACCATCCAGCCAGCTAAGTTAAGTTTAACCGAAAGCACGTTATGCCTTAGAACTACGAATACGAGTCTTCAGAAAATATTTTAAATATTGACATAGTATTTTTGTTGTTAGAATCACTTTCTCTTCAACCTTGGTCTATCCACTGTTGGATATAGGTCTCTTCCACTTTTGTCGATCCTGCGCTACCATTTTTTCCTGCCGTTTTGTTTATGTCGTCGATCGATCGTCTTCGCGGTCTTCCTGCGCCCCTCTTAGATAATCTTGGTCTCCATGAAACGATTTTTGTGTCCCAGCGGTTTGGATCTTGACGAGCTACATGTCCAATTGCCCAACCCATTGCCATTTCATCTTTAATATTCTTTCGGATATAGCGGTCACTTTTGATTTGCTTCGAATTTATTCGTGTCTTATTCTGTTCCGAAGACTCTCACGTAACATTGTTCTCTCCATAGCTCTCTGGGAAGTTCTAAATTTAATCATGCTCTTCTTGGTAAGCGTCATCATCTCTACACCATACGTCGCAACAGGGATTATACAGGTGGCATAAACTTTAGTTTAAATAAATCCTTTAAATTACTAGTAACTAAATATATTCACGCTTATCCTCGCGTGTTGGTGACATGCTATGGATACTTATAATGCCAAAGTAATAAAGAATATGAAACATATATGTGGTTTGAGTAAAAAATCACTTGTTAGTAATGCCATCAGAGTATTCACATTGTTCTCTGAATGTCATTTTTTGGCAGTGGTCTATTATGATATGTTTTTCGAACTTTTTCCACAAATTTAAGTTGAAAAACGTATAATATCAGTCCTTCTCAGGACTAACCAGGAACACCTGAATACGAGAGTAGATCAAAACTCCCGAAACGTTGTGTGATTTACACCCTAGACAGTGGAAAAAGTCCGAAAAACATATCAGAGTATTCACAGTTATGTTCGTCTAAGAAGTACAACTTTTCTTTCTTAGCAGGGTTTTCACTCGGTATGTATTTATTTATTGTATTTATTAAACTGACCTTACTTTGCAAAAAAAAATAGAGTGCACTAAACTTTTAACGAAATTAATATACACACGCACTTAAACTAAATGCAGTAAATTACTAATACTGCACATGTTCATTTATCTGTTGCGTTTGAAGTATTTCTTGAGGCTCCTACTGACTCCTTTCAAAACAATGATCAGTCTCGTGGTCTCTTGTAGAGATTTTTTTAGATACATTACTCAATTTGCTCACGAAGGAAGATATTCCAGGGGGGTCACTCTCGAGCAACGGCCAGTGACTGATTTGTTCCACATATTCAAGAAGGTCGGCATAAGTAAAAGAAAAATGATTATCTTTAGAAAAGTAAATGTAAGTTCTAAAGATTTCCAATACATATACTCGAAAAAAAAATTTTTGGGTAAAACAGTTATATTGGCACTAATCGGAACATACACTTATCATGGTTTGATCTAATCCATAATACTGATTTTATCCTTCAAATGCCCACTCATTAGTATGTGTAGAAGTTTATTATCTCTCCACCTTCTCCGAAAACCAAGTCTATACACACTGCTAGTCACAAGTGGGATATTTACAGTAATTTAATCATAATTTGAGCAGCGTGAGTGAATACTCAAACGCGACTATTGGGGTTAACAGAGAATACGCTACTTTAAAGTATCGTTCTGCGATCTCCTCTCGAAAGTAAAGAAAGCTAAACAATCGGTAGGTTAATAATTTTTTATAAGTAACCTCCGAAGCATTTTTTCGTCGTATGTTAGATAGATATGTAAAATGGCGATTTTCTGTGAAATACATGGCATATTAACGTATAAAATGTACAGAAGTGGCAATAATTCTCAAAACCCAATAATGTAGCAGCACACGATAGAGTAGCAATTTAATTTTAGTAAAAATGCAATTTTAACTTACATTATTACACAGCTTTGTTGACGAAATGCATCCTTATATGAATATTTATTGCGACTCAAGCCACCGACTGAGCTTATTTATTTATATTTGGTAACCTCACTAAAGAACAGGAAATTAAAAATTCGTCGTACTACACCAACATATACCTATATCCTCAAGATAACTGAAGATTCTGCAAAACGTAGCATTAAGGAAAGTGCATTTGCATTTGTACGTTTAATTTGCACTTAAGTAGTCGCATTTGGACTAAAAATATTAAAAGTGGCCGTCGCGGAGCCATTTAGAGCTAAGTACAAATAAGTTAATTTACGGAACTCGATTTTTTCTAGAAATTCTAAAGAAAAACGTAAAACGTAACCTTGGCGAACGGACTTAATGTTTCATTAAATGCGCATTAGCAAGACGGCTCTATTAATTTAATAAATAAAACATGTCCCTTTATCGTGGCTCATTACGGCGGTATGGATTTTTAGACCCAATTCTAGTTGTTCTCGTGTAGGTGCTCCAATACACGTGCCGGTTGGTATTCCGAGGAACAAAAGACAAAGACGCACGAAATTTAAAACTACAAGCTTGCATGTTGCGGCATGTAGAAAGCTAATGTTAAGATAAGCGTAAGCTATATTAGTACGGGAATAAGCTCATGTAGGGGGCGCTTCTCGGTGGGGCGCGAGTACAGCTTACAAAGCACAGACCTTATCGCAAGAGGTCATAGAAAGGTTGCTCCGCAACCACTTTGTTATTAACCTTTCGTATTATAGAACACAGGACTGCCTCCTAATCACGTCTGTTAACCTTTATAATACATCGCTACCAGGTTTGTTTTGTCGCGACTCGTTTATTCACACCCCTGCGTGTGCGAACATCAACACTTCACGTAAAGCCCTTACGAAACTTGCGTTGCTTCAGGCCGATTATTAATTATTCAGGAGTAATCTTCTAAATATGACAGATATTTGGCTTTTATGAAATTAAGATTAGCTAACGCAGTTTTCCAGTCTGAATTTAAATGAGAGACACAAATAAGTGATGATAAATTTACATATATAATTAATGCCTTTTAAACACAAACTTGGCTGCTTCGCGTCGATAATTAACAAGCCTTACAAAGCTATATATCTCCTACCGAATCAATTTGTGAAGCAATAGTTAGGTATCGTTGGGATGAAGAGGTACAAACATGTTATTACGGTTTCAATTTCATTAGATAACCATCCTCACAAAACAGTGTCTCGATTTTATATATTTTTACTTCCCTCGTCTGAAAGACGAAGGAAGTATTGTAATCACGAAAAAATCACCTTCCGAGATTTCTTCAGATCTTCACGTTTCAAGGTCCCTAGATGACGAAAAAGAGGTTTTCGTAATTCCGTCTGCGTGTCTGTCTGTCTGTCTGTTGGCAGTATAGCTCAAAAACTATTTGTCGGATATTTTGCATACATAGTATATATCTACCTCGCATGAAACCGGTACAATTTCATACAAATATACAGGGTGTCTCAAAATTGACGCCCGTGCTTCTGAGATCTGATTCAGGGGGCTAAAATAAATCAAAAATGAAGTGTGGAAAAATTTCCGATTGTCACTTGTTATCGAGTTATTGGTGAAAATGTAAATAATAACTAATATCGTCGGGTCGCTCCAATTTGTTGTGTAACATAATTCAATAAGGTGGCTATGGCGATGTTAAAAATTTATTAATCGTTCTGTCATATTGATAAGTATTATTTTCTTCGGTTTTTTGTGTTTAAAATGGAAGGATACTATTTCATTCGCGATTATGTCGATATGTTTTTTGTTGATAACTCGATAACAAAAAACAAACGGAAAAATTTTGCACCCTTTATTTTCGATTTTTTGAGTCCCGTGAACCAAATCCCAGAAGCACGGGCGTCAATTTTGAGACACCCTGTATACAGGATGAGCACCTTAAAAACTAAAATTTTGTTTATTTTTGCTTAAACTGAGGAATACAAAAAAGTACTAATTTGTACATAGTGCTGGCTTTATCCTTCCAAAAATGGGAATTAACCAATACAGGATAACTGTTGTATCAGACAAAAATGAACAACGAATAAGTGTATTACGTTAAATAGACCTGCAGCGCAAGAATTTCCAGCGCGGGCGTGGAGCAGTGGTTCACCGGGGAACAAAGGAATTCAATGTTCGGGCAAGTTCGCAGGCACTAGTTCGAATCTCATTAAGGACAATATTTTTCTTATTTAAAAATGGAATTTAGTATTATTAGAAAGATATTTTTACCCACAGTTTCCTTCGATTTTTAAAATTATTGAGTGTCACAACGCCCACTTGTTGTCTTTATGAAAGTATCCTATTGAAACTATATACTAGCTCAGAACAATGGCGCCTTGGCAATTGCTTTTGCTTGCTGGTGCCCATCTGGAAATTTCCTGGTTTCTCGGTTGTCCCATCCGCCCCTAATTCTGAGTAACTCAAGATAGAATATTATGTCAACAATATTAAAACATTGCGCTTAACCGTCATTTATATATGTTTATCGACAATACAGCTTTGCTCAATTTTGTGTCACAACGTCCACTGCGAGGGAAGTTTTGAGTAAAGCCTTTTACAGAAGTTTTTCTTTAAAAAGCTATATTGCTTGCAATCAACTAAAGTTGGGCTAAAATGAATTAGTTGTTATATTTACAACAGAATGCTTAATGGGAAACTACTATTATAATTTAACGGATGTTAAACTTTTCAGAATGAAATGTTAATCATTCGTTTCAATCGTCGAGATAAATAACTTATTACTTGGCAGATAATATATTAAAGTTTGGTAAATGTGTGTATAACACAGCTAAAAAAGAATTACCTTTCATTTGTTCCTACCCAACTTATTTTTCATTTTTACATGTAATTTTCACTATAGGCTTACCTTCGGTTTCTTTAAGAGATTGCCCCATTCCGATATATTCGTTGTTTCTTTTTTTCGCTCTTTTATCTTAAGCCTTTTTATGTGTTCGTCGCATCTTCTAATCATCCCTTTTAGGGCTTTCCGATTTTTGACTTCAAAATACGCGAAACTGCATTGCGCTGTACAAATTAAAATCATACAGTACATTTTAAAGAATATTAAGATAACATGCATAATACTACACTTTAGCGAGATAACCTTGCAGCTGGAGCCGCAACAAAGAAGGGTAGCTAACCAAAATCTAGTCTAAATAGTTTTATTTTGGTGGCCAAGTCTGGTAGTTGTGTTGATGATACAGTTACATTTGTTTTGTTATGATGTAATTTGATCCTTCTGGGTCTTTTACTGGTATTTTCGTTGCATAGAAATATAAAATTAACGTGCACCAAGAAAATACTGGAATTTAATTGTTCGTAGTTTTTCTTGGAGAAAAAAACTGTTGAAAGACACTCTTGCACTTTTTCCAGCCAAATATAAGCATTAAAATATTCTTGCTAAACAACCCATGAAAAGCCTCTGAAACTTTCTCAGCAGTCCTCTTCTATGGTCACCTATTGACATTTACAAGAGCGATTTATCTCCCAATATGATCAAGTATCAATTATTTTGTAGACAGTTCTTACCTATATTCCTTATTATCCGTATTCGGGCGTCATTTAAGCAGACTCGATTTTCTTTCTGGTAATTGGTTATTAGAGGTTAGGTCTTCCTCCGAAACTATTTTAAATTAATCCTTCACTAATGTTTTCATGTACACAAAAGTACCAGCTTTTCCTTGAAGAAGTCCAGAATTGTCTATCGATAGAGTTGTCAACATATTGGATTCGCCGAATTGCTTCTGTCGAAGAAATTGTAGTTAAATAATATAGACAGTAGATTGCAGTTCTCTTCTTCTGAAAATCTACAGTGTGTATATATAGTTATTCACACAACGGTCTTTCTTAATTACGTTTGTTATAACTATAGAACGTCTAGTTTTCTGCTTAACAGTACTAAAGCCTTATGGGCTCTAGTATTACCTACTTTTGCATGTTTTTATCATCTTTCATTATTTTTGATTTCCCAATGCACTGACATTAACCATGACCGTGCAACTTTGTTGCTTTGTTGTTATTACAGTTCATCAGATTCTTGTGGTATTCATGTATCAGTTCAAATTTGAGTTAATTTGACAGCGCTTTCGTAACTGCGTAAATGTCACGGTGTGCATTTTCCCATTTTCCTAAGTTCTTGCATACAGATTAGAATTGCTGTTATTTTAATGTGGAAATCTTTGCGTAGTCCTGATAATACGCATTACTTTAAGTTTGTTTCCCTGAATAGTTACCGCTATTAATATCCAACTAAAGTATACTGCAGGCGCGTGTTCCTAGGAGGAGATGGATCTGTGCAGATATTTTTTACACAATGAAAATTTCTTCTCCTTATTTGATCATCAGTTAAATATCTGGTTTGTTGCAGATGTCTCCCTTTTTTCAATTTTACTTGTTATTTCATGACAGTTGTAGCCCTTCGAATCTCGCATTTTTGAACTATGTATTGCAATCGACGTCTTCTTTCCGCATTCTTTCAATTACATGGGTGGGCGGAGATTTAAGATTTCAAATCAAATTCAAAAAGGGAGAAACTCTCTCAAAGATCAATCTCTAGATGAACTGGTTGAAGTTTTTGAATTGAAATTCGTTTAGTTTCTGGTCAAACCTTCTTTTAGATAAATCTCTTATTGCTTCCTCCTAGGGAAGATTTTGATTTTTTTCCCGTTGTAAATATCTGAATTTCTCAAATTTCATGTTTATGTTGGTATTTCGTTTTTACCCCGGGAATTCCATATTTGCAACAAGTAGTCGGCGGTCGCTTCCATATTTCGTGCCTCTATTTACTCGTACGTATGTTATTCTGATTGTTTCGTTTTTAACAATCCAAGTATTCGAGCACCATGAAATCAAATAAATTTATAATTGTAGTAAGTACTATGATTCGTATTATGTAAGCGGTACCATTGAAAAAGCGGAATTTGACACATTTAAATTTGAATTGTTAAATGACAATGAACCTCCAAAGTGTTTGATTTAGAACACAGCATCATGTATTTACATGCATTACAAAGCTAACCTGCTAACATTGAATATGACATAGGCTAACAGTATTCCAGTTTTTCCATTCAAGTCTCCCATTATTATCACTTTTTGGGACTGCTTTAACTTTTCAATTTCTTCTGTCCATGAAGTTGTTTTTCAGTACTACTTGACTATCTTCTGTTGGCCCATATACTATGATTATGATGTCCCGTCCAAAAGTATTCAAATTTATGTTATATCATTTATTGATGTGTTCCCATGTTCGTGTTTTGTGCTTCCATTTTTCTTCTTGATTAAAATTCCTAGTCAGGCCTTTGCTCTGTTTTTATTTTTTATACTCTATGTTCCACTTCCTTCCTTCTTTGTTTCACTAATCCATTTTCTTAAACTCCTGAATGGTTTCAAGGTCTTCGTTCCTCCAACTCTGGACATTCCAGGTGCCACATGTAATAGTTCTCATTTTACTATGCTTTTTTTCGTCGTCATCTGATTAATATGTAAGACTGGATTTCTAATATACGCACGTAGTAAAAAGGTAAGTAAGTTTCTACTTAAGTACTGGAAAATTGTGTAACTAAAAAATATGTTGTATGTTCTTTATGTATTATGTAAGATAATCTACAATTGTCTAATTTCTATACATTATCTGCACCATATTGCATACGAGATGTTCCGTAAAGGAATTCCAAAAATTTGGAAATTTACTTAGATGCTTAGCATAAACAAAACAGTTCATAGCGCCTCCGTTATCTCGTTATTGAGATATAAGACAACGAAACCTATGTTTCAACTTATCTTGCATATTATAAGCTCATAGCTAGGCACTTCAGGTATAATTTTACTGATTTTAAGTGGACGGCCATATGAAACCGCAATGTTACTTTTGACCAATTACTGACAGATAGAGGAAGATCATAAATCCAACTGTGACGGCGGTCGCCTTTCCGGAGCATGATAAGTCGCTTTGAAAATGGCTTTACATAATCAATATCGTATTTCATGTGATTGTAATTAAAGCTGCCCACGTCGAATTAAGAGGCAGCAGTTCGAAATTCCAATTAAATGCAAGTATATTCCTAATGAGAAAGCTAATTATTCAACGGGAAGTTTGAATCTGTACGTGTCCATTAACGCTTAAATAATAAATGTTTAAGCCCATACCCTTAGAATAAACTTTGCTTCTGAAAGTATTATCAGTGGTAGAAAATGCGCACATGAAAGGCATGTCAACGTTTTGTTGGTAGATTTTGCGGCTGAGATTAAGGGCTCCCACACGTTTTGCTCTTTGTTGGGCATACTATTATTGAGTAAGCTAATTAATTGGGAAAATTACACGTGTATACATTTCTGCTACATGTATGGCATGTTGTACTCAAAGGCTTCAGCTATTTGTGATATAGTTTGGCTCCAGTTATTTCTTTTGTGAGCATTGTGAACATTTTGCGAAAATTTTACTTTCACAATAATTTGTATTTTTTCAATTTTAGAAAGCAACTGAGTTATCTATAAGAATTACTGGTTTGAACAATATATTCTGGAAGGATTCAATATAGTTAAAAATTCACAAATATGTTCAACCATTAAAAAAAATCGTGGAAATTCTGGACTTGTTGCTTCACATATAAATCAGCGAACGGGAAACGATTTCTTTCTAGCAATTATCAAACAGTTTACAAACAAGGTGTTATGTATGGCGTGCCTCACTATGATTTATGCTTGCAAAGGGTTCTCCCACAAGAGCACTTCCCTGAAGGGCGTTTCCCAGCGTCCCAACAGATCGTTTCTCATTAGCGCATTTTCCCAAAGGTGCCTTTTCCCATACCAGTACTTTATAAAAACGGCCCAGCACGGAAATTTTATTATAAGAAGGGCCCGTGGAATGGGCTGTTTTTATTGCAAATGTGCGTGTGCTACATGCGAGGTTTTGATTGTAGGTACGGTCTTTTAGTAATATACATTTGATAGGAACAGAATAAGTTATTTAGATTTTTTAAAAACATTTGTGCTCAATTTTAATTAAGGCTCCAACAAAGTCCTATATTTTTGCTCAAACCATAAATGCCTAAATAATATCTAAAAGGACAAAATCTTTCTGCCTTGAGATAAAAGTCCTTGATTATTTCACTTTAAATGCCACGAAGACATTTCGAAGTTGCCGGACTTTTTTCATATTTCTCTGTCCGCCGCTTTCTTCTACAAAACCTCCCGTGGCATTTTCAGGATTTTAAAGCTGACCTTAGCCTCTGAACCCTTTTAGTAGCGGTTTTTGGAATCCTTCAGCTGCGGTACTCCACGTAATTACAATCCGCGTTTTTTGACGTCAGCCTTTTGAAATTTGCGCTCAAAATTTTTGGAGCCCGAGCTTCTGCCGGGTTTGTTATTGGCAGTGGCTGAAGTGTGTCAGGAACATGCAGCTGAGAAATGCTAATTTAACTGCAGGAGCTGTGAATAAAATTGCCTCTCGATTAATGTGATGCTGTTGGTGCTGTCAGTTCTCAGGTAATTTCCTAGAAATATGATGGTGCAAGATGCTCCGGGGCATAGAGAAATGTGCAGGATTATTTGAACTTCCGATAAGTAGAGATTTTAGCGAGTGTAATTGCTAATTATGTTTTTCATGTCGGCTTTAATTGCTTTTAAGGTTTCATTTGCACACTTTCCTGCGGTCTAAATGCACTCCATTCATTTATGTACAAAGACATATAAATCCATCAGCATTTTTCTGGTATTCCTTTGTTGTATTTAAGTTAGTAATATTTGCTTAAAATAATTCGGTGGTGGATGTAGATAATAAAAATATAATAATTGCTTTAATGGAAAGCCTCTTTTTAAGAGTTTACAGGGTGTGTTAGCGCCTCCAACGTAATAACTTAACTATTGTCATCGAAATGACGGATGGGACCGACGGCTTAACATGCCCGTGCGAGTTAACCATGCAACCAGCTATAATAATTAATAACGATAGTAGTTCTTCTCCTTATGTGTGTTCACACTCGAAAAGGCTTTGGCAGCTGTGAAGAGATTTTCCATTATTTTGTTATTTGTTGAAGCAGTTGAGCATTAGTTTTTATTACAGTGTACATGAGTTTCTGTCCTGCCATCTTTTCCCATGCTCTTGTACCGGGTGCCTTCTCTATCCAGATTTTTCCACCCATTGTTCCGAATGAAATCATTCAGTTTCAGACTTTTTGTTTTTCCTTTTATTAGATTCCATTCGGTATTAGTAGATAATTGACATTAATGATGTAAGAGCTGAACATTATCGAATAAAAAGAACTCCTGGTAAAACCTAATCAAATTACTAAATAGACATCTACCCTTTGAGAATATAATTTTCCCCGTTATTGATTTTCTCAGAGCGTTTCAGCACAATAGAACCAGCTATATAGAACACAATAATCTCTATTCTCTATACATAATAATTGGCTTTAGTACAATTATCATAACCTTTTGCGAACAATTTATCTGTTACTTCAGCAACAGTCCACCGCTAACCAAAACACTGCTTAAAAACTAAAACGTAAGAATTGGCAATTTTATTGCTTATTTAGTTATTTTGTGGAGATCCACTTATTCTTTTTATTTCGTCCTTTTATTATCTAAACGCTTTTCTAAATAGAAATTTGTGTAGCATGCTACGAGCCACCTGTTTTATCAAAACTTCACATTTTCTTGAGCCATAAGCTCATATAAAATATATAAAATGAAACTACAGTTATTATTACAATTTATCCTTTGTACCTTTAGTAGGTAATTTTTTTAATAAATGCTATTTTATTTTTTATTTTATTTTATTTAGTACTCAGCCAACAGCCGTTAGGCCAATTATAGGCGTCACTGTACTTTTTTTATGGGGACTCCCAACCCTACTAACCACTGTCATGATGTTATTATGACATCCGGAGCCAACTATTTCCGTGGCAGCCGTACCATGAGGCACTTCGAGAAGCAGCCGTAGAACTCCCATCCAAGTTCTGACCAGAAAGAGCGTTGCTTAACTCTACTGATCGAACGTGTTCAAGCTACACCACCCGGGACCTTTGCATCATTTATTTTATTGACTAAGGTATCCACCATAACATTAAACAAAGTAAATAAATAATCCCAACTTGTTCGCTCCATTCCTGGCGCGTCGTTTAGGCATTACTTCCCACAGTGTTGGTCTGTGAAGGTGTTAAACAAGTGTTAGGTAAAAATTAACATTTAGGAAAATTGACAGAGGAGTCATAGATGTGGGGACAATGGCGCCAAAGTACAGATGATATACCAAATGGGCAACGTAAGAAGAAAAGTACATACATTTATAGTACTGCTTATAATGTATGTCTCAAAAGTTTTCGGAAAAAGCATGGTTACAAATTTTGTACAATTTTTTATTTATTTTGCATTTCAACAACATAACCTTCTAACTGTGTTTATTACAAAACTGACATGTTATATTAAACGTCAATCAATTTGATACAATTTGTTTCCAACGTCAACTGGATGGGACGTTATTTAGTGTAGGTACATTTTATAATTTTCCGAAAACTTTTGAGACATATGTTATAAAGTGATGAGAATATTCAAACTCAGTTTGGCTATAGTACATTAATAATAAACTAAAATTGTAGGTGTCTCGACATCCAAAATAAACTGAGGTTCGAACAAACAGTATAATTCGAGACGACTGTTATGTTAATTGCAGAGGGTCATACATGCAAAACGGACCCAGAAAAATAAATTGTTAATCTATCGATTAATACAGTAGATTCGATGCAAGAATACTATTCACTGGTTGCTCTAAAGTCTAAAGTACTCTCCAAATGTTCCCTGTCTTTCGAATAATAAACGTTATCTATAAAACTGTTGCCATGGGGAATTGTAGCAATACATATTTATCAATATAATTAGTATTGTCTTTTGTCAGTCTCTAGTTATTTTGATGTATCGTTCTAAATCCACTTTCGCTACTTTTACTATATACTCTGGGTACAAAGACAGATTTTGTTAAGTCAATTTGTGAAAATACCATCTTTAAGATGTTTTTTCCACCAATCAGCATTTGTAGTCTTTTTTAATGGTGAATTTACCCACCATGACGATGTTTAGCTCTTGTTGTGGCTTATGGTGTTTGTAACACCATTTTCGAGCAACGCAGCAATTGGAAATCAAGGCACAACATTTTGATTATTGAAAATAAGAGGCTCTTTACTAGTTGCATTTTGGTCCTCAAATTATAGGTGGACTTACCTATTTATTTCTGTATGTCAGAGCTTAGGGGTAGTTCAGGGCGTAACCACTTCGATTTTACACATTAAGTCCGATAAGCACACTTTATTGGTTAAAAACTAAAATAACCAATAAATAGCCCGCAATGGCGAAATGAACATAACTAATAATAAGGGTTGGAACGCTAATGGTCCGGCGCCCGCAACTTCGTCCACCACCTTTGCTTTTCTATACAAGAATGCCCTCATCTCGGTAACACTCCTCATTCCCATATTGTTTGGGTCTTGCGGGCGGGCGCCGTTCCATTCAATAGGAAATTACCTATTGCGTTCCTTCTGTGAACTGATAAACAAAACAGTTCAAACGAACCATAACGTAACTACAAAACATAACTCATAGGCGGAGACATTAGTCCAAATATCTTCGGCGCCGACACGGCCATTCTGACACGTGCACGTCCACGGGCACTAAAGTCCTTCTACTGTACCAAAATAAATCAGTTACTTAACCGCTCGTTCATCCTGATCAACATATAAACAACAAATCAATCATCGACTTTCACAATTTTGAAGAAAACAAATCAAGCTCTTTAGGTAGTGCATACCTAAATCCTCTTTCAAATAAAGTACACTGTTCGACTGTTACTATCAAGCTCAACTTCCGATATTCAACTAATCGGGATCAACTACTACACACAGATCTTCCGATTAAACTGCTAATCGGGATCAACTACTACACACAGGTCTTCCGATTAAACTGCTAATCGGGATCAACTACCGGTCTTCCGATTACACTCTTAATCGGGCTCGACTAACCACCAAACAGGTCTTCCGATTACACTCGTAGTCGGGCTCAACAAACTACCAAACAGGTCTTCCGATTAACTCCTAATCGGGCTCAACCACCAAACCGGTCTTCCGATTACACCAGAATCGGGCTCAACACCTTCCGATTAAACTCTGAATCGGGCTCGACACCTTCCGATACACTCAGAATCGGGATCGACTCAGCACATCTGACCAAGTTACATCTCTAGTCAGGATCGACTCAAAACAGTTCATCTGACCAAGTTTTATACCTTGCCAGGATCGACTAAAAACAATGACAATTCATCTCTACATAATTCGAACAAAGATCAAATTAATCATACGTTTTTCTCCGCCGACACGGAGCCATCTTCCTCCGCGTCAACTACAATTTTGCCTTGTCCCTAGGGGACACTAATGAACTGATCGTAAGCAAACTTTAATGTTGAAGGGACCTCGGTACCGGCGGTCAAGCTTGATAGCATTCGTTCGTTATTTTTACTGAATACAAAATCACCAATCACAAATGACTTTATTTGTGCCTTTTCAGCAGTCGTACAAACTGCATCTCGTGCTAAACGCTCAATATTTTCACTAACAAGGTTTCTAATTTCAGCCAAATTCGTAGGCTCTTCATTGTCAATTAAATAACAAATTTTGTGTAACTCTAAGGATCGTAGTACATCCAACAACAATTTAGCGGGGCTAAACCCTGTAACTGAGTGTTTTGTACTGTTCAATGTCAACCGGACCTCACCGAAACTATCTTTTTAGCTGTTATCATGAGCAATAAAATGCACTTCTATGTTGTAATTGGAACAAAAGCAACGAAAATCAGCACTTGTGAAGCAGTCACCTTGATCAAAAATAATTCTACAAGGCGCTCCAAAAAGTTAAGCGTGTTCTCTCAAACAATTTAGATACCTACGTTGCAGAACAATGAACTTGGTAACGGCATCAATTGTAACAAAAATGTATTCTTTTTATCGCTTAGTTTTCCAGAAATATCAATGTGTACGTGTGCCACGACCGAAATAATTTTTGGTAGGGAATGCATCTGAATTTGAGCTTTTCCCGATTTATTTTTAGATGTCTTTGTTACCAAATACCTCTTGGAAGGCCAGCCCTCAGCCGGTCCAACCACCCTTATTACTCTATGTATGAGATCATATTGTCTGTATGTGTTTGCCAAATGCTAACGAAGGCATTCTAAGATTTCCAAGGTATCCTGCACCAAGATTCGAATCGAAATACACGTCCCCACAAATTTTCACCCAAAATCCCGTAACATCTTACATATCAAATAATTCTCCACAAATTTATGAACAGTCTTGACATTTTGGAAACCAATAAATTTCGTAAATTATGAGAAGTAGGGTCGAATTCATTTGACCGTAGCGCGGCAAATGCTTTGTTTATTTCCGGATCACGTTGAGTCGTCACACTGACCCACTCTTCATACACAACGATTATGAATGACTGTATTTGATCTGAAAGTGTTTCACAAAACCAATATTAGTGGATATAATGTAACATATGATGTATTGCAAGAAAAATCAGCTAGTTTTATGCGGTTTTTTTTTTATTGCGATAAACGATATTGAATTCAAAAGCTTGCAGACCGTAAAATGCCTTTGCCAAAAAAATGCCTGTAACATTAACAACCGCTAGTTTCAAGCTCGTACAAATGATAGCCCAAATCCGAGCCGGCTGTGCCACTCGAATATGAAATCTGATACTCCCCGTCTTTGAATTTACACGAGCAACTATTTTATGAACTCGAGGACGTATTTAACAAGATCGCCTAAGCATTCAACTTCCGTTTTAATCTTTTAATTACCATTTTTGCTGATATGAACTTATCCAGCACAATGCAAAATAAAACCTCTATAACTAATCCTTGTATTTCTATGATACTCGAGATTTGCTTGGTACACAAATGATCCGCAACCAATGCTGTTTAAACGTTTTCCATATTAAATGGTTTGCTACCGTCTCTTTAATCAAGGAGCAATCTGAATCTGAATTAAACAAAAGGAATGATCTCACCAATGTTCACATTGAGCTGTCGATGCTGTTTCACACTCGCCTCTCAGGAGCACCACCCTTCATTTTCCGACTACCCTACACGTCCACATTTCTGGCATTTTCCATGGAAGGATGTTTTCCTTTTTGTACATGGAGACGGTGACAAAGTTCAACGCTTCAATCTAGTATGATGTCCAGACGGAAATTGCACTGAACGTTTGGTCAACCTCCCCTACAGCATGGTACACATTTCTTTGGCATATTTTGGTCGCAACACCATCGCGATTTTACACAGGGTATATCCCACTTCTGATGTCAGAGCTTAGGGGTAGTTCAGGGCGTAACCACTTCGATTTTACACATTAAGTCCGATAAGCACACTTTATTGGTTAAAAACTAAAATAACCAATAAATATCCCGCAATGGCGAAATGAACATAACTAATAATAAGGGTTGGAACGCTAATGGTCCGGCGCCCGCAACTTCGTCCACCACCTTTGCTTTTCTATACAAGAATGCCCTCATCTCGGTAACACTCCTCATTCCCATATTGTTTGGGTCTTGCGGGCGGGCGCCGTTCCATTCAATAGGAAATTACCTATTGCGTTCCTTCTGTGAACTGATAAACAAAACAGTTCAAACGAACCATAACGTAACTACAAAACATAACTCATAGGCGGAGACATTAGTCCAAATATCTTCGGCGCCGACATGTATTTTTTGCGGGCCCATATAGCAAGTAAGGCATCTCATCTGTTATTTGATGTTGTATGAAGTGCCTGATTTTCATGATATCCTTATCACACATTTTATCATTTCCGTAGGGTCTTCATAAGTTCAAAACATTGATCTTAAGAGTGGTTTGTATGTGTTTAGAAAGGTGTTTTAAGCTTCCAATAATGAACAGTTATGATATCCAATTATGACTTCTTATTCCTATGTACTATAAATTCCAAATCTAAAAAAAACAGTTTATTACTATCTAAAAGAATTACATGAATTTCCAAGTTTTTCGCTGATCGTTTTTGCTAACTGTTATATTATAGAGTTTGAAAATAATTGCCACAACTGTTGCTACTCTTCAAGTGATTGTATTTACAGGTCTTCTACTGTCATTTGGTTAATATCCAATAACAAATTCTGGATATATATAAGTCCAGTGTTGCTCCTAAGAGCATTTATGAAATTTCTAATGATAATGAAGAAAGTTACCAGCCATTGTTTGAGTATATGTTGTAGTGAGCAACTAAAGTGTCTTTTTCTTAAGTAGTCCTTATTGCGTTCAACTTGAGACATAGGCCTCCACAAATCCTTCCAGTCCTCTATATCATCTGCAACTATTTACCAGGCTCTCCCGACTGTCGTTTTAATATATCGATGGTCTATTTCATTTTCGCTTGGTTAGCCACAATTCTTTTTCCTTTCTGGCATTATGTTCTACCCAACCCCACTTAACACGTATCACTTTCTCACCATATAGTTTAACCTTCGCTCAGATAGTTTAATAGCATCTGTTTCTCCAATGTAATACCCGATCATGACTCACAGCATTCACAGAGGATTGGCTTCGTTGAAAACTTTGTATTTCAAATGCTTGATAATTTTTCCGTTGCGAAGAATGTAGCTTATTTGACAAGGTTCTCTTCTTTCTTTTTGTAGAAAAACAACTTGCCAGGTATATACATTTTTGCATCGTTTAATATAGTGTTTATCTATTGCTATCATTATCTTCGTTTTCTTCAACTTTCCTCACTGGTTTTTCGTTGTCTCGAAATCATTAAAATTATCTATGATTAGGATCAGATCGTTTGAGTATCTCAAATTGTTTAACCTTTATTCATTGAGCTTTATTCATACTTCGAGGATAATGAGTTCTCCTGGTATATATCCTCCTTTCTATTTTCATAAGACTGTGCTCTGTTGTGTACCGTATAAATAGCTGTTGAAATGTTAATTTTTTCGAATCATTTTGCTGGAGTTAATCTACTCAACAGTATCATAGCGCTTGTTGCACTGTCTGTATTCAATGTTGTGAAAGGCTTTTTTTAAATCCACAAAGGCTGGGTAGAGAGGAAATTGATATTAATCGCATCTCTCTAATAATAGTTTTAAGTTCACTAAGTGATCTACCATGATACTAAAGTCCTTAGGAAATATAGCTTGATATTTGGATAAGTCGTGGGTTGCTGGTTCTATATTAATTGCACTATAGTTACGGTGATATTTTCAACATAGACACCTGTATAATTTATTACGGTATACACACAATTTTACGACAACGCCGGGCCGCATTTACCACAGCCTTAATTTGCGTAGGAAAGCAGTGATATTAAAGCTCCAGATTGTCCACAGCTATCTTGTGGGGAGGAGAGACCCCCGGTATTTATGAATTCCGGTTGTATTTCAAGATAGTTCAAATAGGAAAATACCAGGGCGTCACCAGGTAAAATTCAACCCACTGCTCGAAGCATCCATACCGTTCACGGTCGAAATGAATTGGGTCTAATACAAAATAACTACTTACGTATTTGTCAACCAAAAGCTTATTTTTTTTCTTTTTACAATTAATTGCTTCATAATTTTCCACACAACCTTAAAAGCAATGTTCCTGCCGGGCAGTCTTCTCGGCTTAGCTAATTGATACCTGTTACACAAAGAAACCCAAAACATTGCAAATGCGGTTTATTAAACTATTTAATAATGATTGAAGATGCTAAATAAGAAGTTCACAATATGTATACAGTTACACAATACATAACACAAGTTGCAAATGTTATAATACAAGTAAACAATTCGGTAAAAGAAAACATAGCAGATACTAATGAGTGATTGCTGTAAACAACGAGAAGACAGCTTAACTCAAATTAGTAAACTTCGATTGCACAACTCAATACATTGAATATCGAGTGTACCACCTCGAACTGCCTTCTGCATATGGTACAAATACATCGTAGTAATTTTCGACATAAAAACGAAATTATACTGAAGTCAAAAGAAAAACAATATGCAATAACGTTAAGCAAATGTTTGTTGTCAGTCAAATAAACGGTACTTAGTTTAGACACACACTGAAATCTACGAACGCCGCTCAACACCTTACTATATAAATTAAAACTGAATACCTTGTGCAGAATGAAGGTTGCCTTTAAGAGGGGTTGCTCTACTAAAAGAGGTTGGTGTCATTCCAGCTTTGGCCGTAGTGAAAACACGTTTCAAGCTCGACGTTGGTTAAACAGATGCGTAGAGTGTACAATTAGGTATATGTTATGTCCGTGTGTTTCCTTTAACAAACGGGATTATTTTGGCGATGTTTAAACAGATCCGAAATTGGTCTGAAAATAATTGGCGAGCTGCCCGGTAATTCACATGACACTCCATTTTCGCACAGAATAGCTTCTTTAACACACCGAATTGTTTATCTTTCTAAACAAAGGCATAAATTTCGGATGACTCCGATCAATGTTAATTTAGTGGCTAACGACACCACAAAATGTTTAAAATTTCTAGATAAACTTTTTTGGGGAATCCACGCATTACAATAATTCTATGCACAACTGCAAAACGAAAAGCCGCTCCGGATCACATTTTCAAGTATCGTGATCTGGGGCGATAAACAAACAGAACAACGTTGTAAATCTTTTAGTAGCCGCGACAAACTAAATCAAAAAATTCAAAACTGCTCCCAGCGTTTTCGTTCTCTTTTCAAGAGAAAAATCGATGGCGTCTCTGACTATATTTCCTTATTGTTGGTCTCTGCCTTGTGCTTACACATCGGGAAGTTTTTTAGGGCAATTTCTTGCAACGGCTATAACGCACTTGTGCGCAATTGGCATTTTGCGGCACGCACGACCGTTTGGCTGATGAAATTTTTTGGTAAACGTCACTGACTAGCCGGCTAGCGGGGGCTAACACGTATCGGATGACGACAAAAGTTTACTAACAGAACATAACGTAATTAATAAGTGAAGAAATTCAAAACGATACCTCAGACGGCCTCTTCTGGGCAGGAGCAAAACTTTAACTAAGCGGGACATGCGCCAAGCGAAATCTGTAAAATAGGGCTCGCTTTCGCAGAAACCTGTAACGTTATTATAAAAAGCGGAAAGTTGTCTCTAATAGTTTCATGAATCGACTGAATTCAAAGAAAAACACATTACAAATTATGCATGCTTTGTAGAGATAATTTTAGGTTTCATTTTGTTGTAGTATTAAATCATTTAGTCTTTTGTAGACGTCTACAGCTTTCCCAGGTTCATTAACATTATAATAATATGAAAACTGCTCATATGGTGTCGTATCAAACACCGGGTACACTATACACTGCTGATGTAATGAATCACATATTAAATGTACCGTTCAGTACAATCCTTCATGCAGAAATATAGCACCCCTACGCCATACCACCCGTATAATATAATAACATAGCATCCCTGCAACGTGGAATCTCGCTGTTCGGAGTGTGCAAAACCAAAGATATGAAAAGCAGGATTAGTGCAAATGAATTTTATCGCGTAGCCGCATTTTTTGCGGTCCAAGAACTGAAGAATTCGTGGAAGCCGAAATCTGTGGGGTTGAATCGAATTGACCCAGTAGCCCAAACTAGACGTGTACAGTAAGGGTGCGATAAGGTGGAGAAAAATGTGGCCACTTCATTAATTCCGATTGGCTGCGGAAGCGTGCGAAAAATAAAACTAGTAGGAAATCGGTACGTTATCGAGTGTATCTGAAAATAAAGCGGTTCTTTGTAGTCGCAACGGTATGAGTAAATACGGCGCGGTGCTGTAATCGACTTGATTACTGTTAGGGTTAATGATTGAACAAAGGATTCGCAGCGTTTGTGTGTAAAGGTCAATTAGCGTACAATCCGTGCGAAAGCTAAATCAGAAGCAGTAATTGCTGCAATATCTATTTAATTTATCTACATTAGAACGCTGAAAGTGTCGATGGGTGGATGCGAAGGTAGCTTCGTATTTGTGGCGCAATATTGAAGCGAGCGTAAAATTTTTAATTTAGTTTTACAGGTAATAAAATTTAAAATTATTCGAATGCTGTTACTAATAATGTTTTTATCGTGAAGTGTGTCACCGCGGCCTTTTATACCGAGTTTAATTTGATTAAAATTAAATTTCGCAGGCAAAAACGGCTTTATAGAGCTGTAAAGCATCTCTTCCGGCATTGTAATCGTTCTGTTGAACAGCTATATAAATACTCTACATTCACTTTGCAGCACGGAAGTACCGTTAAACTAAATTTGAAGTAATGAAACATTAACATGTTAACATTGCAGTTAACGCCAAGTCATTCTGCGGCTATAAAAATAAAGAGCTCGGAAGCTGGGGTGGCTCCTTGGGCGGATAAAACCTCAACATTCCAAACATTTTGTTAATCAGCCGCCTGAGGGCTCGAAATTCTGCTTACTGATAACAGGATTCTTGTAAAACCCCCACCAACCCTATTTAATTATGCCGTCCCCTTTCCCATTCTGGATGGTGTCTATTGTTTAATTGTCGAGAGAACCGTGTTTGGTGTGGTATTATTATGGCTGTTCTACGTACGAATTTCCTAAAGAATGATCGCCTTCCATTGATTTATTTTATCCCCTTGTTTGGCGGCTTCCTGATAGCTTTAAGCAAATGAATGACTATAGTTTTTAGGTATGCCCTAGTATTTTAGGCTTAGGCCTGCTTTATTGCGTCCCTTTGGAATTAGAGCGACTCCCGCATTCGTTCCCATGTCTGCGGGAATTCTATGCTTCATCAGCATCACGGCTGTGTATTTACTTAAACTCGATATTTCTGATTACGCTTGTTGTGCAAAACAAATGCAAAGTTCCCCGCGCTATGTACTGAATTCTATCAGGGGCGGCTCGTAGACATCGCTCTCGAAATTGGACGCGTTTTCCAACTGCTTACTTAGCGAGTTTCCTAAACATTACAGGAAAAATACAAAGCTCGCTCGACCCTCCAAAAGCCACAAATTGAACAAAAGTGACCCACCACTCGCATTATCTGCTTCTATTTCTAAATAAGTCGGAGCTCTGGATACGACGTTAATGCTTTGTGCTCGGATGACAAAGCGACTCGCGTCTCCTTAGGATTTCACACGACGTAAACCACTGGCTTATGAATGCAATTAATTTTGGAAAAAATGAGCTGTAGTAAAATATGTATTACACTGCTAAACAAAACGGCCAAACTAAGTTTTTAAGTCAGATTAGCGAAATTTGTATGCTTCCATAAACAGTTCGAAAATGTTCTAGCGAGCTTCCACTAATTTATATTAGAAGTGATAACCTAAGCCCCTTCAGTCTGCAGAGAAAGAAATGTTATAAAAGTAAATAAAAAACAACGACTGGCAGTGCAATTCAAAGGTGAGGTGTGTCGTTCTAGTCTAGGTTAGTTGCAGCTTTTTATGACGTGACATTAAAACACAATACACGGCGTAACTGTTTGAAAACTAGATCGTTCCCGGGTGATCAGCCACGTCTGACAATGCTTTCCAACACCCCGCGTGCACGTTCAGCGGCCATTTTTATTTTATTTCTTTGTTACAGGGTTTCTAGGTTCGAAGCCATACCTATAAGTATATTTGTCCATTTCATATCGTTCTTCTACGCCCTACGGTTCCTCTCTACCATCTACCTCGATTGTTTCAGTCATTGGGAACTAAATTTATTTCCGACATTGCCTTTTGGATATCACTCATCCGGGATACCTTAGGTCTCCCATTTTTTTCTACACTCCATTGGTATTCACTGTAGTACTTGCTTGGATAACCTCTCTTCACTTATCATCTCAGCAAGGGCATACCAGCCGAGTGGTTTTTGTTGTATATCCTCCGTTATTGATATAATAATATACTTTATTGATATATAATTAAAAGGTGAGGGGTCAGGAAGACCCTGTTCTTCCTCCCTCACCGTAAAATTTACAAAAATATTATATGTATAGATAATTAAATTAAATTAGCTGCGAAAAACTATTTATAATTAATAAATGAAAATGAGTAACCGTCGATAATAACTAATAACACAAGAAAAAACAAAAAATATAAAAATTAAAAGAGAAAACCATCTGTGACCAATCACATAAACCTTAACCGTCCATAATAAGCTGTTTAAATTTTCTTTTAAATAATTCAGGAGTAACTGACATTAATTCATCATTTTTAATACTATTCCAAAACTTTGCGAAATCATAATTGAAAGATCGTTTAAAAAACGTAGAGCCGAAGGAGGGGATAGACACCAAAACTGGGTTTCGTAAATTTAGATGATGAACATCTGTACGAAAACTGATCTTCTTATATAAATATGGAGGTGTCCGTTTATACAGAATCTTGTGATAGAAACACGCCCTATGCAACAGCCTTCTTCTACTCATATTCATCCAACCGGCCTCAAGTAACTTATGCGATATATGGTCGTATTTTCTAATGCCAAAAATTAAGCGAAGACAAGAGTTCTGTACTCTCTGGATTCTCAGGGCATCATATGAATCCAGACAAGGGCCATACACACTATCACAATAATTAAACTGTGACAGAAACATTGAGTCACAGAGAATTGTTTTTAATTTAATATTTAAAAAATGACGGCTAGAGTATAAATTTTTTTATTGATAAAAAGCTCGACATATGAGGCTATCGACATGAGTTTTCAATCGCAACTTGGCGTTCATGTGAAGACCAAGGTTTTTTACACAGTCTTGTATTTGCAGAATATTATTACCAAGTTTAATAACTGTATTTTCCTGAGCTATCTTTCTTAAATTATCTTTGCCAAGAATTATAACTGTCGAGCGGGGTTAATTTTAAGTGAATGTTTGTTGGATATATCTATCAGGCTATTTAAATCATTATTAATCCGAGTTACTGCAATATACATTTGACTAAGTGAGAAAGAATAATAAATTTGAGTGTCGTTCGAGTAAAAGTGATAATTGCAATTTTTTATCGCTGTGTAAAAGTTACATGTATATATAGTTTACAAAAGCGGTCCTAGAATAGATCCCTGTGGAACATCCGAACACTTTAAGTGGGCGCACCATATAAACCCTTAAACTCTCTGGTGAATTGAAATTACATATACGGTCTGTTGGAGTTAGTGAGAACATCATTAAATAAAAACGTTTATATTTTGTACACAGATTGTCAAGCATCTTCAGAGAAATGCTGCGATAGTGAGATTTTCTTAAGGTACCTTCATGGAATAGCAATTGAAAATAAATTAATCTAAAATATCAGAGATCAGCGCCAACCTGTCGTTTTTCTGTGTTCGCTACGGTTATAATAATCGAATCACGATCAATGATATAAATATAAAGCGATTTACACTCACTGTTGTGCGAAATATGTCTCGAGCAGTTTCATCATCACTGAACATGGATATGACATCGCGAGCAGATTTCATAACTCCACTTAGATAAAGTAAACCAATTTTTAGTTCCAACGTGTCCAAATCTTTAACAAATGACGGAGAGGTTTTTGTCATTTTGTCTTGTTCGTCTTATTTTGACATTAGTATGGGTGATAATGGCATATTACTTGTTGGGAATAATATTCATGCTGAGAATGTATCCCCTGCTTGAACATTTTTAGAAGGCCCGCTCACCCCAGGGTCCTAAAGCGCAATATTCGCTGTAAAGCCCACAAAAATAATAACCTGTAAAACTCTTTGTTTATACACTTACCGTCTTGTGGAGTAATTAGTAATTAATAATAACTTGTTGTGCGCAAATAATAAATTACTTAAAAATTTGCCGTGTGTTGGCATTAACTTAACTTGAAACATCCCGAGACTTCCCTATTGGATACATGCAAGTTACAAATTTTACAGATCGTGTTAGGATTTCTACAGACACCACTAGACGTGGTTAAATAGTGATAATTAGGTATGTATTTCCACTTCCAAATCTGTAGAAACTTGCTTTAACCGGATAAGACAGCTATACCTTGTGAAGCACTATTGCGAAACATAAAAATCTTTAAAAACACTGATTTCTTTCTTTAATTCTGTTAAAATATTACTATTTCTAACATAACACAGCATAAAAAAAGAAGAGAAAAAAGGTAAATATGCAAAATATAAAGTTGGATTAAAAAACACTTACAGCATAATGTAAAACCCTAGCTATGGGGCCGAAATGACGCTATATCATTAAAAAATCCATTAACAATATATTGTGATTGTTTCCTGCTTCGGAAACTAATAGTCATTGAATAATTATAACAAAGATAGAGACAGTGACCCTTATTGAGATTTACTAGCTCAATAATAATATATTGATACTATTTTGTTTATCTTTAATGCCTTACACCTACTCGTATACAAGGTTTAGATTATAAAGATAATAAATAAAACTAAGAATCTTATTTCAGAATGGGAGTAAAATTATACATTTTTTTTCATTGGAAAGTCACACTGGGTCACTTTAATTTCTGTTCATTCTCATAATATCCTAGGTAGTTCAACAACACAGCGAAGGCGGGCATAAACAGCTGGATGATCTGCAAAAAAATATATAAATAAAATAGAAAGAGTAAGAAGAAAGGATAGTGTTAAGGTAAATTTGCTTGCAGAACATAGTAGCGGCAAGCAAAAGGGTGCTGTTCTGGCCTGTGGACTTTTAATTTACAAACATGGACAGAAATATGTAGATTTGTAAACTGCGTTAAAAGGTGCTACGTTTGGAATTCGGAGTGACAGACTTATTTTGCACTGAGGATAGAAGTTGAAATGTTAATTACAAAGAAAATTTTGTTTTTGGTATTTATTACATTTTTAATTATCCAATTTAATTTAAGGGACATCAAAATTTAGACTAAGAATATAATAGTAACAATGCATACGAGTAATACCATATTTTTAATATATTCCAATACATGATATTGTATTCAATCATAAATAATTGAATAATTGCCTGTTAAAGTGAATTTTTCTAATTAACGTGTTGCCATTTGGCGCATAACTGATAATGGCGTGCTAGCTTCCTTGAGAATGATGCAAATAATGGATGAAGTTGCAGTTAACCTGTAGAAGTTCATCGGTTATTAGTAGCAGAGAACGTCTAAGTAGCGGAGATCACCATAAAAAGGTTAGACTAATATTGTGTAGCGTAGACTGGATTAAAACTCTTCTGAAAGACAATATATTTGATAAAGAAATGAAATCATGTAATACCTAATTATTAATTACCTAAAATAGCCTGAGAAGTAATATCCACAAAGGTTGTTGAATTATGAAGTTAAGTAAACTGTCGACGTAAACTTTATATTAAAGAAATCAGCATACCCAGCATTAAGTGTGAACGAAGTTGTTACAACTCATTTAATTGTTACAATTAAAAATGCATGTCCTGCCCTGAGTATAAAAGTTTCATATTAACAAGGTGTACTAAGCTAGTATATAAAATTACATAACAAACACATAATTGGCGCACCGGATAATTTAATATAAATGAACAAGTAGTAGGTAACCATCAATATGTTAGGTTTTATCAAACTGACATTTTTGAATAAATAAAATATTGGAGCAAGCTTATGTGGAAAGCAATTTTGATAAGAAACCATATTCAAATAAATAAAATTTATTTGTGGATTTACAGAAAGGTAATTGAAATACAATGGTGTACCGTTTAACAGCAACCATCTTCTGCATCAGCAACATCCCGCACCCGATGAGCATCCGCTTTTTCACTGGCTATGATCTGACAACATCTTTTGTAATTTCTAGGGGATCTCGTAGTAATAAATCCCGAACGTTACGAGAAGTTTCATTTTCAAACTTCTTCGACATTTCCTGATACTAAAATACTAGGCCCTTAATTGCAACACATTGGAGAACTTTTTATTCAACAATTCTCAATTGCGATTTTCCAATTAATGTACATGTATTAGGTGTAATGTTTGAGAAATTCTATTCGTGCCATTCGTTAGCTTTTATTTTCGTATATCATTGCTTTCTATATAATTAGAAACTAAAAATTTTGATCGCCTTTAGGTCTAAAGTGAATTAATGGTCGAAATTTAACATCGAAATATCTATACCGCGCAAGTCATCACTGGTTATATACAATTCTTTAAATATTTTTTCTGCATTGAACCGTTTCCTTCTTGAAAGAATATTCTAATAGTTGATTTTATTTCCAACGTTAGTAAAAGCTAAGTTTTAATTATTAATGTCAATATATTGCTTTTAGTTACATTGAAAATACGAATAGATTTTTTCTGGAAAGCTTCGCATATTAGGATTTTTTTTTATGCAGAACAGTACGCCACGGAGAAGTTTCAAATATTATATATACAATGATATTTTCGGTGGTGTATAAGTGAAGCTTGATCTTACGGTTTGAATAATTTTGTATGTAACTTTATTATGTATAATTTTAGAGCTAAGTCTGAAAACGATGCCTTTAAGATGTGCCATTACGTTTTTATTCATTGATTTTGCCTTACTTTATTGCCAGCTAGCCCAATAACAATGAAAATTCTTTTTATTTTACTTAAATCAGTCATGGTGAAGAAAATTCCTTGTTGAAATGTACCAGAAGTTAAGCAGTACTGCTAACAAGATCAAAACACGAGCTTAAAAATGTATTCAACCAAAAACCCATTTTTTACTCGAAAAACAAAGAATAAACCTAAATACTAAATTCACAAAGGGAGTAGCTATTTCTACCCCGCATTTATTTTAATTATTTATTTATCTATCGTATCGTCTGTTTGGCTGGGAGTCCCGGCTCTGCGACCCGAGATGTTCAGCCACCAACTCTATGATGTGATATTATATCATGTGTATATTTGTATGTAGCATGTGTTGTGTCTGGTCAGGTTCCTCTTTCCCATATACCAGTATTCCGGGAGAAGCGTGTTAGTTCTATTCCAACGGCGAATGGTGACCGGGTCCGACACCGATCCAATGGGCTGCGGAAAAATTCCGCCTGCCTATGGATTCGAACCGAGGCGAGGACTCGCTTATTGCAAGCCTGATGCCCTTACCACTGCGTCACACGGTCAGTTTTAATTATAAACTTATTTAAGCTCAAAAGCTGCATATGCTCCGTATTTGTATTGGCACTAATTAATTCACTCTACCGGTAGCTGCTTTACGACTTCTTCGTACTTCTAGTCCTAGTCCTAGTATTGAAACGTTAGACAGTAATATTAAACAATTCTGACAGCTGCTTAAAACGCATTTATGCCGATAGCCAACTGCGCATATGCTCAAGTACAGCTCGCACAGAACATAAGAAGAGCGCGTCCAAACATACCCCGACACGCGATAACTCACTTTGTTTCTTCGCTGACTATTCTTGCATGTTCACGTACGGTATTAAAGCACCAATCTGCAGTGATCTCTGCTTAATACTGCTTGTGTAATTGCTGGACTGTGGGATTCCGTAGTTTTCCACGGTGATGTCTTTATAATTGCGCCACTAAACACTGCTGCCTCTTTCTCTGTGGTCTTGCTGACTCCAGCTCGCCAAATTGCACCGTCTGCATGACTTCAACTGGCTCTGTATCGCTTACCGGCTCTTATTTACTGGCTTCTCTTTCTTTGTAGTTAACCAGGATTGGCTTTTAACTGACTCGATGTCTAGCTTTAAAACTAGGTTCTTTCGGCGCTCACGTGATCGTACCAACTTTTCTCACAAAACACTAGTAAGCTTCCCTGCGCCTCGCCAAAGTAAATGCCTTTTATAGGTATTAACTAGCAGCAAGGGCTTGAATTTTGGTGCGAAATTTGCACAACTAATTGCGTCTGTTTAAAACTAACTAAATCTAATAATAATAACACGTACCAACAAACAACAATGAACACAGATGTACGAATCGGCTTCATATCGAAATGTTATTCTTAACACACTCAGGCAAGCTACGTCAAGTTCCCGTTCAAATGTCAACCCAAATAAATATATCGTTTGCAATTGTTTGAACACTGAAAATAAGTACCTACTTATCGAATCGTGGTTAGTAATAAACAACCTGGCTAGATCCGTATAGAAAATATAGTTTTTCAAGCTAACGTTGATTACACAGAAATGATTGCAGATATTGACCAGTATTTGTTATTAATCGTTGAATAATTAATCCTGGACATTACGTATTGTTTCTTGTAATCGTTAGTATTTTTTAAATCTTGCCACCATTAAACCGTTAACTCAAATTCCAAAATTTGTAATATTTTTAAAGCATTTTGTCAAATGGACTAACAGTCCAAACCGATTTGGTTTAATAATTGTCAACATTTCATGTTATATACTTTCTACAGCAAAAACATACGGAGTATGGTTTAACTGTGCAGTATACAATAATTTGACTTAAATAAAAAAACAGAATAATCAAGAAAAATCATATACTAAATACATTTCCAAAATAATATGAAGTTCTATCATTAGTATGAGTCACATAATTAGAAATGAGAACTGAAGCAACACATAACGATAATAAAATATGATCAAAAATTATTTTCATTCGGTGAAGCTATGGAATAGTTACTAATTTGTAAATGTAACTACATTTATACTTAAATATCAAACTTGGAATTTGGTATTTAAATGACTTATATTTGCTTTCTTAAACTATAAACTATTCCATAGACAGACTAGATGAAAATTGTTTTGGATCATACTATATAAAAAAGGCAGGAAGTTAGTGGATTACTGGATTTCTGTTATCTATTTAAAAGTATTGTATATTTTATGTATTAATTTCGTAGCTATTAACATAAATAGACACTACATGCTTTTCCCAAAAAGTCAATGTATCAATTGTAAAAATATGTTTTGCTCTCCGCCGAAAAGCTTCTACAGGCGCAAATGGAAAAGTGAAAAGTAAAAATAGCTTATCACAGTCCCTTTGCAATTCATAGCGTTATTGTGTCTCCACGTGTGGTACGTTTCTGAGAATAGTCTTTCTCCTGTAAATTCACAGGTGTTCAGGAGCCGTACTTCCCTGAAGTTCATGGAATGCAGCTTTATTTCGCGATAGATACTTGTTGGATTTTTTATGGCAATATTTTTCTCTGCTAATTTATTCTACCCAGTTGGTAGTACTAATGCTATAGTGCAATTTACTAGGACAATTGGGGCATTTACTTATTTATTTTACATGGAATCTGCTACTGCTACATATCATGGGAACGATTGGAATATGGCAATTGTTTCTATATTAATATATTGCTGACTCTTAGTGCTATTTTTGGGGAAAACAGGAAACTGCGTCATTTTCAGCAATAGTCCTACTCTTTCCTCTTCATTTACTGGAACAACTCATGCTGTTTATACCGGTTCGTGCACAAAACTTGGACTGGATACTTTTTGAAACTGCAATCCAAGGTACACATGTCATGGTAACAAAGGTGTAGTAAAACTTATATTGATCGAAGTTGTTGTTACATTTAAATGATGTTAACAAGCATAGAAAAAAAACGACAGTCCCAAATAGTAATGGATTTAAAATCAAAGTATAAAACAATTTATAATTTCTCACTTCTATTATGCAGAGCTTCACCTGGCTTGTTTTTATTTCAAAGGCAAACCTTCTACATTAATCTTGCTTCCTTTACTTTATTTGTCATAGTCGAACATGAAAGTTGAGACCCTTAAATTGACCTGTTTAACCTGATGGGTCATATAACACCACACCACTTCCTGGCTCTTCTAGTTCCGTTCGTTTACCTACTTCATCGTTCACTGGTTGAAATTTCAGATTACTAGCTAGTTTAGTAAAACCTTCCCATCAAAAGACTTGAAAACAGTACAGCGCCAGACGTGATAGTTTATTATTTGCAAGATTATGTTTTGCACTTGTAAGATGATCAGATTGCAAAACCGATAAAGTCAATGTCATTATACCACACATATTGCAAATTTGTTACTACAATATCTGGATTCTGGATTTTGGATTAAATATGGAGGGTGAGTTACCTCACACGCACTTAGGCAGCATTAAGTGGGCACATTGTACTACCTCCCAGCAGCTCTCAAGGTATCACTCAAGCCATCCAATCCTTTGAATATACTTAAGGACGATCACCACTGGAGTGTTGCTAATTCTGACCATATCGGGCCAACATGGATCCTCTGACTCTTGCGAGAGCTAGACAGTGGCATAGAGCGTGTTCTGCTGTCTCACCATCCTCGTTGCATCCGCGACAGTTTGGGCTGTCCACCAGCCCCATCCTGTGTATATGTTGGTTTAGAGTGCAATGCCCAGATAGAATACCGACGACTAGTCGAAGGTTCCTTCAGGACAGTTGCAAGCAATATTTGGCTGTCTTTGGCGAGGGCGCTGTAATAGCAGCTCTTGCTTGACGACAGCTTTGCATGTTAACCCATCTTCGTATGAAGCTGTTCAAGGTTTCTTGATATAGCATAGGGCTTAATGTTGTCAAGGATATAGGGACCACGGGTTCTGGGCCCCAGAGAAGTTGTTCGGAAGCCAGTCTCGCAGTCACATCGGCCTCCTCATTGCCGTGGTTCCCGTCATGTCCTTTCATCTATACAAGGGAAACGACATTATTTTTTGAGATATCCTCGAGAGCTTTACGGCACTGCAGTACCACACCTGAGGTAATTTTACAACTGCCCAGGGCTAGTAAAGCGGCTCTACTATCACTGAAGATACTAATACATTGATTCTCGATTTTCTTTTCAAGAATTGCTTTTGCACCATGCATTATTCCAATTACCTCCGCTTGGAAGACAGTGACCATTTTGCCTAGTGGTATGCTTTGGCGGAGGTTCAAATCGTCAGACAAAACTCCTACTACAATATCATACGGATTTTTATCCAACCATTGATGACAGCTATGATGGAATTGTATTTGCATAGCTATATTTCCATAACCACGGGATTGGTTCAAATAAAACACGGTTAAGGCTTATAAAATTTATATTAACAGACTATTAAAAAAATACACTGGCATTCAGACATACCCAACTCTTATTGCTTTACCCAGTTGTAGCCCTTTCTTGAAAATGTCTGTAGTGTGCTGGTCATACCATTCTTGGGCAGCCAGCTGCACATCAGCGTCCAACTTGAAACGTTCTTTAATGATGGCTTGAACAGTACCAATTGTAATATTCGCAATGTCTTACTAGAATACGCATATCTTCAGGAAAATCTTTTCCACATACTTAACGGTGCTTGTAGCTTTTGCCATTCCACAACTTCCGTACGTGAATAGCAAGCTTCTCTAAAAACACCAAGCATTCTCTAAAATTTCTAGAAGAGAAATCTCCTCGGCAGTAAATTTAATTACAATGGGTTTATCTCCTTTGAACGGATTTTTTATTGCAAAGGACATCTTAAATATCAATATAATTTAAAATAAATACAATTAAATCGTGGAATTATACATCTATAAGAATAACATATTAATAAACAACCAAAATGCACTTGTTCGGTTTACCGCTTAATTGAATCAGCTTTATAGATACATAGCTACATAATCGAGTACTCTTTTACCTTGCGATGTAAAGCTTTCTACGAAAAATAAACTACACGCTCATGAAAACTCTTTTGCAACCATTTATATTGTCACTTTCTTAAATATTTCCCTTTGGTATTATTATTACATTCTACAGAGTATATTTTTATCTTTCCGCTTACTTTTTTATTGTTTTATGTATGAGATATTGGTACTAAGGAATGTTTCAATTTCAGTTTTATATCCAGTTCTAATTTTAGTTGAAAAGAAATGCGCAGATGTAAACAAAAAATCTGTGCCATGCTGTTCATTCATAACTAATCCCGGCTTTCCCTTTACACTTTAAAATTTTAACATGTGTGGGTTGCTTTAATAAGTACTGAAAATCGATTGCCTGATAATAATAAATCTGGGCTAGTATTGCCCACCTTTCTGCATAAATATTACATGAAAATGATGAATTAAATCGGTGGATTCAGGACAAACAACAAACTTATTAAACATCCACATGGATCACTGGGGCTATATTTACTACTTCACCGAATGTGGGCTATAATAAAATATCAGAGCCAATTTAGGTGCATATCTGAGCTTGTCAGCTGTGTTGAAATGGATATAGGAAAATATGAGGAATTCTGTAATTATATATAAATGTCAGGAACATATTGTATTTTTTACATGACTGGATTAAACGTTATTGAAGACGATTTTAGATTAGCCATATGCCATTGGTTCAAACTTTTATCACGAAACTTGTTCTCAAATTCTATATTTAAAAAGTTAAAACAGCATTGTAAATGTAAGAACAACTGTGTTTTAATTAATTGTAGAATACTTAAGTTATTATTTAAATTCAAGTACTGCTTACTAAACCAATTTTATTTATAAAAACCAATAAACTGGATCATACCTACAAGCATTTGTCAGATTTATTGCAATTATGAACTGTATAAGTAGTAGAGTAGATTTGGAATTTCATAAGTGCCTAGTCTGGAAAAGTTGTGGCTTGGATCTGTCATGTCTCATACCAAGTACGAACATTTTTAAATATTTATCGGGCTCAAATTTAAAAATGTTGCGGTTTACAAATTAGCCAGGGCTAGTAAAAAGTGTTAGCAGGCTATTTCGTTATTACAGGAAAAATAAGTCCCAGCAGGCACACGTTTAAAATACGACGAAAATAAAACGTTGAATTTTAGTTAAACAGTTGACATCATTTTCGCATCCTAAATTAGGCGTTAATGTTTAATATTTTCTTACTGTTTACGTAATTATGTCGTTTATTAGACGTGTAATCTATGACGTTTATTGAGCGTGTTTGTTGGACGCCGATATTTTGCTGTTTTTAAGTGTTTTTTAGACTGGCCGTTAATGTAAAATGTTAAAATGACGTTCACAAAACCGAGCAAAGCCAAAGCTTAACGTAGATATGCAATTGACATAAGGACCTGCTGTTTACGTATCGATACTACTTTATTATACTGGTAAATTTGGATGCTTTCTAGCTCAGTACTTCATGTGAAACGTAGACATGACGTTTATAAAAACTCATTTAACATTTTTATATTATATTAAAATGATTAACGTCATAAAACGTCTTTTAGATTAGTTCTCGATTTTTAACGTCGATATAACGTTGTTACAACAACGTGGTAATTACGTTTCTGCCGTGTATTTCTTTGTCGTTTATTTTAAGTGCTTTTTAGAGCGGCAATAAGTGTGAAACGTCGACATAAAGTTGACCAAAACACTAAAGTTTTACATTTTCTATATTACGTAAGATAGCTTTAATAGGAAACACCTTTTAGATCAGTTGTCGACTCTTAACATCTACATAACTGATACAACAACTTGCATTACATTTTGATGTCAATCATCTTAATTGCCTCTTAGGCCAAAAGTTAATAACAAACGTTAACACGACGTTCACAAAAACAGGTAAGTTTTACCCCTCTTCAATAAGCTTGGCAGCAAACACGAGAGCCCCGCGCGCCTCTCACGCGTAAGGTCATTGCTCACATGATAGTGCCAAACAATTGAAACATGTTATGCTACCACACCACAGCGAAATGGTACGGCATGCTGCCAAGCTGTTCTTTCTTTTTGTTTGAAGATCTCAATTCATTGCTTAGATCGCCAATTGTGTCGCTGATGAAATCGAAAAAATTTGTGAGTCAGAACGTTCTGTGTTCATTATTTCAGTTTGACATAAGACTAACAGAGACTGTTGTATATGGTAAGTAGTAAGTCTCATGTTACCCTAACCTTAATTTTTTAATGTTGTACATAAAACGGTTCTCAACTTTGGATGGAACTACATAGTGTTGAAGCTGTTACCAGGTCTATTTTGAAATTTGATTTATCAAACGAAGTCGCCATTTTATTCAATTGGACTAGGCACAGTAAAGAATAACGTACTTTTGTAGTTAATACTTCACGTAAATAGAAAGTCAATTTTATATCAAATAAAATGTCATTTAAGTGTAAAAGAACCAGTTGACGTTTTGGTTAGAACGTAACGCGCTTATAACATTAGCACTTAACGAAAAACTTGGATTAATAGAACGTCCTGTTAACGTATAAAACACGTTACATTTTCGCTGATACGAAAACGACATTACAACGTTAATATATGGGTAAAAATTATGCAATAAGAAGATATTCAAAAGACGTCGACTTGGCAACCAAGCGTAATAAACACGATAAATAGTTGGTAATTATACTGAAAACTGACGTGTTTTGGATAATGATTATAACGTCCACCGATAACGGTCTTCTTTGATCATGAGTTAAACGTTAGAGGAGCGTCATAGCTTAACGAAGAATTAACCACATAAAGTCGAAATACTGGTTGAATTTGGCGACACTTCGACTTTAATATAACGATGGGTCCAAGGTTATGTTTCAGCGTTAGTTCAACGTGTCTGTGCCCACTGGGACCTCTTTAGCAAAATATCATTTTATCACTGCGTCCTGCTGCTACTGATTCGACTGTTAAAAATTCAATTAATTAAACTTGTGCAGTGGAATGTATGTCTGCTGCCAAGTAATAAGCTACAATTAAGCAATTTATTACAAAAACTATATTTCCACGTAAAAAGGCCTTATACCAACTCGGGAAAATTGGTTTCCTTCTTCCGGTCTGCGAAAAATTACCAATGTTAAAAGTAAAGCAATTACTTAAAACCAATTTACCCAAGGTCGATGAGAACGATTTGAGGACTAATCAACATTATGTATTAGAGATCTGTCAAGGGATCAGAGAAGGAACTCGTCCCATTAGCAGAAAAAAGTCCGGATAGGGTCACACATTTCCGATAGCTAGCGACTGTAAACCGACTTTTAAGATTATATGCATGGGTGAAGGGGGCCGGCCTTCATGATAGCAAATGGGGTTCGACATAAAAACAAAAGATTGACGAACTTCTCCAGAATAATGCTCATCTTCAGTATCTCTTTATTACGATGTTGATAAATTCATGGCAACATAGGAAACGTAGGTCACACGGTTGCATAAAATTTGTATGTCAAAATATCAATGATGACGTATTTGTGACGTCACCAATCGTGTTTGTCAAACATCTCTAAATATAGGACGTGCTCTAATTGCCATGCAACTGTTTGACGCGATTCTGCGCAGTGTGTTAGTTTGTAAAATTGTGTTTGCGACTGTGTTTAAAAGTTTTATAAAAATTCCTTCCCCCATCTTTGAACCATTTTTAAACTATCACCATCTTCAAATTTCAATTCTTGGTTTACCATTGATAACATTCCTCGTTATTGATCGCGCCACTTACGGACCCACGCTAGATTATCGCTGGTTGTTATTATACAACGCCAGGTCTAAACGTAGTTACGAAAGCATAATGAAAATACACATGAACAATTAACAACTTGCATCTTGAAGGGAGACCTCACCAATAACAGCTAATTGAAACAATTGCATAGAACAAGTTTGATGTGACTATGCAGTTTGATACAATAAACCACTCATTGTTCTATGACGCCAAGGAACGTGCTTGACAAACTAATTTGATGCAACAAAATGATCGTGTGACCTGTGATTAAGGGAACTGGCCTTTAAAGGATCCTTTAAAACTAAATTGACCTTATTGACTGGTTCCTGTCACACTCAGATCGCCAAAAGGTGGGCCAAAATAATTATTACGAATCCATCAACAAAAGTCCGCAGACGCGGTTAATTTCTAAAAAATAAACATATATCTTTTGAGCTCCTAGAACCTAGGCTAAATATTTTTTAAATTAATTAATTTTATGTGCAGGACCTGAGGGATACAAGTCACACCGTTTCTATTATAGCCATTCTGCATGCCTAGACATCGTCCATATAAAACAAACAACCAAAATTAAGCTATCTGTCAAAATAATGAGGGTGTTACATGTGTTGCCTATCTAATAGTGACATGTAAAAATGTGCAGCCTGTATAGGTACTACATTACTAGTTAAATGGGAGTTATTAGCTATAACCTAATGCAAAAGTTAGGGAAATTATGTAAATACGGCTGCGAATAAATATTGTTTATTTGCCTCCTCGCTCCCTTATATTTTATAAAATGGTCTTTTCACATCAGCTGCATCTAAGAATACAGAATTTACACATATCGCTCTTTCTTAAAAAATTTATAAATGTTTAACCATGACCTAGAACACATAAACATCGTTTAATCTAAAATAAAAACCACAAACAAGCAAAGAGGAAAAGCTCTATGAATTTATTAAGCCGAGGCAATTTTCCCTGAAAACCGGCACTGTCTATGTCGATGGAAAGACTTGACAAAAAAATATACAGCGAGCAAACGTGTTTATTGCAAATTCGTGCATTTGTCATTACTCATTTGCTATATTGATATATAATAATCACGATTGTTTACAGCTATGGTAATTTAATTTGGAATTTGTGCAGCCAACAAGCCGCGGAAACAAGGGCAAATCAAGAATAATAATTCCACTTCAATTGTTGAACTTTGGGGTCGCTGCTCTGCATTGAGCAATCTGATCAGGGTATCGAAAGTGTGACCAAATGCATCGGATAAAACAATAAATGGTTTTTCCCCGTTTTAGATTAGGAAACAAAAGGAAACTCGGAGCCGTGAGTCGCGACGAGAAAATTTTATTTATATCGGTGTAGTCTCAACGGATATAAAATTTCATATTTGTAAATGGCTGCACATTGACATAACTCATTAAAATATCGAGTTCCATAACAATTCCTAGATAGTGCGGAAATCGCTTCGGCAGCTTTCGAAGTCGATAAATACACCTAAATTTGTACGTTAACTGGAAACCCGATTTAGAATAACGCCCCGCTAAGTAAACCATGGTGAATATGAGGTTATCATAAATTGATAAAACACCTTACACGGTTTCAGGACCGGCTCATTTATAATTCACCGCTTCGATCGTAAAACACAGATAAGGATATTAATAAGAAATTTGGCTTTGTCTCTGAGGCTTTCCTGACTTTTGAGGCCGGAAAAACTGTTACGTTTTCGGCACAGGCGAGGCCATAAGGAACTGTTTGGACTTAACATAAATTGTGGAAACTAAATATCGATTGGTGGTAGAGACCATCCGCTCACTAAACGGATTAAAAGCCTTGTGGCAGAAGTTCATCATGAATTTTGACCGTTTGGGTTTATGCGAACGTATATTATCCAGCAGCGCTATTCGCAATTTAATGTAATGTTACCGTATTTGCATATGTTGTACGTGATTAAATGATAAAGGTTGTTTATTGCTCCGCAATTTGTATAAACTGTTTTCACTGACAATACAGATAAACAACTACAGAATAGCCCTTCGTTAGTCGCGAAATTTACGTTGGAAAAACGTTCAAGTGAGTTTGTATGATCTGACGTAACTCGCAAACGCAGTTTTCCGTTTGCAGAGCAAAGGGCGATTGCCAATTCCGCGTATTTACCGTGCAATATTATTGACTTCCGCCTCCTGCCTCAAGAAGAGCGGAAATGTCGCAACACATTTGTCAATTGTAATTAGACGTGTTGAAACAAATGCGGCGTCGCTCTGATGCGGCATAATTTCATGGTAATTCGCGATTCCAATTTGCACATTTATCAGCTGTGTGTAACACAATAGTGGGCAGCGTCGTCACCGGTGAAACTGAGGTTTGGGAAATTGCTAACGAAACAACAGGAAACAAGCTCAGAAAAATTAAACAGTGGTAGGTGCGTGGAATACGTCATACAGAAAGTGCCGTGCGGAAGAAATTCTACTAACTAGACTCAGAATAGGTCACACCATCATAACTCATCAATACCTCTTTACACATGAACAACCACCTGTATGTGAAGAATGTAAATCGCCTATAACTGTTCAACATCTACTAGAAGACTGTAGAAAATATGAAAGCAACAGACAAAGAGCTAAGTTACCAATCGCCATTCAAGATATCCTTGATGACAATCCGCAGACTATATACCAAGCGTGTGAATTTATTAAGGAATCCAAACTTTCAGTATAAATGTTTAAATATTAACTGTCTTTTTAGGGTGTCATATAACCGTGTAGTTGGTAAACCTAAACCAAATAAAAAAAAACGAAAACAGGTAAAATGTCAGGCTTTGAGAGACGCAGAACAAAAACATCGTGGAGATGATATGAAAGAGGCACCTCAAATAATATGGACATCTTCGAAGCGGGCTACGGATAACGTCTCCAAAAACGATGAGAGTGAAAACCGAATAGTTAAAAGAAATGCTCCAGACTTATTTGGAAGAAAGGCGTAAGAGATGCCATAACTGTTAGATAATGCAACGAATGGCTAATATGTTATGAGGAACGTCACATGGTGTACAGCCAACTGATGAGATCATCCTGATGAGGTTTGGAAACAATTCACATTTGGTGAAAAGGTCCACTAGTAATTATAAACACTGCACTTGTGAAAGCCAGTGATGACCTTTCTATGCGAAAGGTCCTAATTATAATTATTTAGTCAATATAAACACTATACACTACCAGGCATTGACTGTGGCTCAAACTGCGGCTGTTAATCACAAAATAAAAATAAAACTCAAAGTTAGCAAGCGTGAAATCATCCAGAGCGTTTATGATCAGTGCAACAGCATAGTACAGCCAAAATCAATCATTCCCAAAACCACAGATAGAAGAGCTACAAGCGGAATTCACTACGAAATAAACAGGGATAATAAAAACAGAAGAAAAAGCCCAAAGCCAAATACAGAAAAACACAGAAAGGCTGTGCAAGTAAACGATGTTTAATTAAGACAAAGATTATGTAAATAAAATCTGCAATGACACTAAACAACGTTCACGTAAAAAGATACATAAATATAGGGCAAGAAAGCATCAGATTCAACAGAAATAAGCAAATAATACTGCAGCGAGCTATAATCAAATACAAATACAGACAAGGAAGTTGAAGAAAATACAGAGATGCGGCTAATAGAAGAAAACTAATCGAATATATTAAAAATAAAAATTGAGAATGTCCTACTAAAACAAAAAACAAACAAATCACCTGAATCTGATCAAATTGTCATGGAATTTCTTCAATGGAAAGAGGCCCAAAAGAAATTAGTTTACTGAGGAACGTCTGCAAAACTGTGGAGGACACCAAAGTGGTTTAAATATTGGACAGAGTTAGCATTTGTTGCTATACACAAGAAGAGAACAACCAGCAAATGCCAGAACTCCAGTACCATAACTCTAGCGTCCCATGCTCTTGCATATAATAAACCAGCGGTTTAAGAACTACCCCCATAAGAAAATCTCCATTTCACAAACCGGTTTCGTCGAGAAAAGACTAACAAGAGACCAAATACCTAACATGATCCAGCTAATAAAAATGAAAGAAATTAGACACTGTTTCGGTTATCTATTTTATTGGCCATACCCATTTCTTGTATGAAAGGTAAGGTGCTCGAAGAAATTGGTGTATCAAAAAACACCTTAGAAATATTCCAAAACACGATATCATGTGAATATCGGAAAGGAAGCAAAACAGTAGTAAACTGGCAAGGAGGAGTTTCCATCGGAAGCAAGAGAATTAGCTACCTCAGGTAAACTGATAATACCACTTTAATATCAAAGGTGGAAAAGGAATAACAGAGCCGGCACTAGGATTAAAGGTAAATATAAATAAGACTAAAATCATGGTAGCAGGTAAACAAAACAAGTTAGAACAAACAATTTACCAGGTGTTGAAGAACAGACAGCTTAACATATTTAGGAGCTTTAGCAAATGACACTGGCCAACATTTTTGCACTTTTTGATGGCACCTAAGATGTTATACTTGCCTTTGACTAACTTTCAATGACTGATTTAAAAAAATGCTTTTTCATATCACGTCAAGCTTTTGTTTTACAGCATTTTGCACTTGTTATGCGGTGGTTATCTTGAACCTAGAAGCCAGAACAAGTCTTGGGTTCTACATCAAGTATGAAAGAACCCTGTTGACAATTTACGACAGTGAAAAAAGACAAAGCATGAAAAAGGAACATTTGGCATTTCTATGATACGGCGATAGCATAAAATTACGTAAATGACTATTTGTAACTGTCAAGACTTCGGATTACAATAAGAAAACCTCACATGCCCAAGCCTGGATACCACAGTTCTCCAAATGCCTTATGATGATATACCAATTTGTAAAGCCCTTCGTTCATTTGAGGACGGGGAGGACATGTCAGGTGATATTGTCGAATATTATTCTGATGTGGATTTTTAAGAAGGTGATTCAACAATCAAGCTTCAGTGCTTTAATCAGGCCGAATTGAATAACTTAGTAAGATATTTAAATTTTTCGAAGGAGGTACCAGAAATGCTAACTTAAATCGAAGGAATCGACTTCAGCATGATACAGAAAAAGATTGCAATAACTTTGAGTTGCCAAGTTTAGTTATTATCGTCTCTTAGGTTTGTTAAGTGCAATGGATGTGACATCAGATAGTTCCAAGAGGGGCGTAGAGTGTGTGTTTCTCCATAATATAAATTCATACGGTTCAGTTGTTATTGGTCTGTCCGTACATCGCAAAGAAGAATATGAACACATCAACAACGTTCTCTAATTGTCTTATATCTGCATCATCTGGATGGATCCTAAAATAGTAAACCATGTTTTATGTGCCTATAGAATAGTAAATCTAATGGAACAAGCATTAGACATGGCCGGTGAGAATATGTTTAAATTTTTGCTCCTCTCAATATCAAACTGTGTACAATAAAGCAGTCTGATATTTGAGAATAGGAGATAACTGTTTTAAGTACATATGTCTACATTTGCTAGCTTCTATGAAAAAATAAATAGTAGGTGCTGGTGTGTTTGACAGGATACAAATAAAACATCTGATGAGAAATTAACATTTTACTACTCTATGGATGACATTGAGAAAAAGGCAAGCAATTCTTTCGAGGTTATTATGAAAAATGTCTTGCGCAAACAATGCTTAAGAGTTTTAACCGTTTGAGCTGCACCGTGATCATAAAAGTTCATTTCCTCAACAGTCATGTTGATAAATTTCCTGAAAGTGTAGATGGGTTCTATAGTGATATGAAAGCTATGCAAGAAGGATACCAAGAAAGATGAAACACTCACGTGACTACTATTGGAGCATCAAATGAGTTGTTTTGAAATAAATCCCTCCAAAAATTTCTACAAACAAAAATGTAATCTATGAAGGAAGAATGTTTTATTGGCTGAATCATTTTATTTCCATTTTTAACTAAAATTTGTTCAACTCTAGCATCGACTTGTATATTTCTATTTCAATAATTTAAGCTAATACGTCATAATTATCAAATTTATTTTTCAATCTCAAAAATGATTCAAGGTATTGTTTGTTGGAATGATCTTCTAAATAGAATGAAAAGATTAGGATTGACGTGAATGTAGAAATCATTGTAGGTAATCGCGTACTCTTTTACGGCGATTTATCTAAAATGGGGGTATGCTGTAGAGCAAAAACTTGACGTGATAGGGAAACATCAATGTGACAGTTCAGTGCCTCAAATTAGTCGAAAACAAATGTCAGCAAAAATTATGTTAACTTGTGTAATGAGGGAAACTGCAAACCGCACGAATACAAATGCGACAAACAGTGATGAGCAAGCTAAAAAGAATATGGGCGGACAGATACAATTAGTGAAAACCACATATCTATCATTTAAGAAACAGTGGCAAAAGATAAACTATCAATAATATGCATGCAACACATTCTCCAAAGCTATGAACATATACTACATAGTGTAATTTTTGTTTATTTTTTCATTGGGGAATGTAGACATTTTAATGTATTCATTAAATTTACTCTTTCTATCTACGCTCTTTTTGACGTTATTTTCTATGTTATATTATTAAGTTGGTCGCTAATTAAATATATCTGGTGTTTATAAATAATTTTCTTTATTACTCTCAACTGAATTGACTGCATTTACCTTTAGATCTTATTTTTGTATTAGCACTTTGGTTTTAATGAATTTTTGTGCATTACTGACAATTTCCATTGTTATATGCAGGGTTGAAAACGGTTTTCCGATACTTCGCCTGTTGAGAAAATGTATATTCTAATTTTGTTCTATAAGGATCTACTATTATTATATTATTATTGTAAAAGGAAGATCGATGCTCAAAATCTTAGCATGAAATAGGTCTACGATAATACACTCACCGGCACGAAAAACGAAGCACTTGCATTTTTTGATTAGATTTAAAATTGTATCCCTTTGTGATGTTTTATTATTACATTTATTATTATACATTTATTATACATTTAACATTATAACATGTATAATAAATGTATAATATTAAATGTAATAATAAAACATCACAAAGGGATACAATTTTAAATCTAATCAAAAAATGCAAGTGCTCCGTTTTTCGTGCCGGTGAGTGTAGATATTTGTCATTAGAATATATTATTTTACGTTAATAACTTTTTTGAAGAAAAGGCTTGAAACAGTAAAATATATAAGCTCACGTAAGTAAAACAGTTTTTTAAGAAAAAGGTTGCAAACACATTACAATTTTTAAGGTGCTTTATTGACTTAATATGTTTATTTTGCATCAGTGTCTGTTTTGTTTCAAATTTCTTTTTCTATGTGCATAAGAAGAAAGGACTTCAATATATTGTCGCTAAGTGCCGATTTTTGTAGTTGTAGTATTCTCGGAGCTGAAATTAACTTCAGCAATATGCATAAGAAAAGCTCATCTGTTTACAGAAATAAACATAAATCTATAGACTTAAGTACAGGAACATATAACGATAAATAAAATTAGAATGAAACACTACATCACATTGTGATTTCTGAGCACAATACTTTAGAATACAAGTGGACCACTAACGCGCAGTGTATCGTGGCTACACCCATTTACAAGTCATAGACCAGCGGAACAATAATATGCACAACATACTTACATCCCAACAACTTTAAAATTACGCCAAAGTAATATTGTCTTTAATACACGAATATTAAATTGCATCGAAATCCGCCGTATCGATTTGTTGCATAGAAAACCGGTTTTAATATTCGCGTAAGTATTTATTTGTCTATGAAGCGCATTACTTTACGGCCTCGAACTTTTCATAACACAGTCTGAATTAAACGCGTATCGTTCAAACTGCAATTATGTCCTGTATATGTCGTGTATCAGGTTACCTTAAGCTCTTGGCTGAACACTGCTGCTCCGCGGATTAAGCTGACCTACGTCACCACCTTTGGATGACTTAATGTACGGAATTTTTTCACGGCGAGGACTGGACATCGCCCACAAGGACGTGCTCCTTGGAGCTTGGGGTATCCAAGATTGACTCTAAGTTCCATTCGACCGCCGTTGGCACTTATCAGGGCCGTTTTCACACTTTTCGTTAATTTGGATTATAATAATTAAGACTAATTAACCATGAACAAGAATTCAAACACAAATTGGTTACACTATATGTGCATATGAAAACAAACAATTTAGGCAAGGGCGTCAGACTCTTTTCTTGCCACCTTGTCAGTTGCCTGACGAAAGCAGCGCTGGGCCATCAGCCCGCAGTGATATTTCCTGGTTTGCCGCCTGTCCGAATCACCCTTGGTACAAGAAAATACAAAAGGACATCGGTTAAGAGATCGCTTCCTCACCAGATGGGTAGACTAGAAAAAAATGACGGGGCAACCACTACAGTCAGCACTAAAGAATCTGAAAAAAGAAAACGAAACGAGAAGATCATGAGGTATTAAAGATATATTGAGCCATGGCCTCTCAGTAATAAACGGACTAGTCCATTTATGATGGACGTTGGAAATACAGAAGCATAGATTAAAACTACTCTTGGCTACTGATGATGTTCTTTTTATGTAACTTGTTTTCGCAATCAACCCTTATGAAAACGCATTTAATATAAACTAACAACAAAGATAAACCACTACATAATAGCCGTTCGTTACTTCGCTGAATCTATGTTCGAATAACATCTAAGTGAGTTTGTATGAGCCGACGTAACTGCAAACGCAGTTTTCAGTTTGCAAAGCGAAGCGCGGTTGCTGAATCCGTGTATTTACCGTGCAATATTATCAACTTCCGTCTCCTGCCTCAAGAAGAGTGGAAATTTCGCAACACATTTGTCAATCGTAATTAGACGTGTTGAAACAAATGCGGCGTCGTTTTAAAACGGCATAATTTCACGGGTAATTCGCGATTCCAATTTGCACATTTATCAGCCGCATTACGCCGCTTTTTCCGCGACAGTTTTGAGTGCTACACGCATAAGCAAATCAGTACACGCGGAAACAAAGGAAACAGATAGTGGTGGAAAATTCGAAGGGTGCTGGAAAACAGTCGACTGCAAGGTAAAGCAAGGACAGGCGAAAAATACGGAGATAAATGGTCCATGACAGAGCAAGATTGATGGAAGCCGCGGCATATAGCGGCTGGGCGCCGACTCGGAAGATACATGTGTCGATGCGGAAGTACACGGACGTGGAATCCAATACTTATCGCGTCCATTGCAGACCGGAATGCTCCTCATTTGCCCCCACGGCGGCCGTTGGTCCTCCGATAGCGATGAAGATCAGAACGTCGCCAGTAATGCATCGCTATAACCGGTGATCAATGGCGGAATGGGCCGCACGCCACTCGGGATCGTATAATCTAATGTAGTACAGAGACGACTTAATGAGCCGCCCTGCTCTTAATGAGGTGAAGCATCTATCTTGGCTTAACATTTCCTCCTGTCTCCTCTATATTACTTCAATAACGCGCCCGACGTACTCGTACAATTACAAGAGCTTCCTGCGCTTCTGTCTCTCCCGATTTACATGTCGTTAGCATAGCCACGGGCCTGGATCTTGTCTTTCTCCTCTAGGCTGCTGTGCGATATGTCGTTCTCCGACTGACACTCTGTATCAGTCAACGACGCAACCCTCATCTACAAACTCGCCATCAGGTAGCGTCCGCGTTGGAAGTGCGGCCCTAATATTGACTAAATAACTGTAATCAAGACGTTTCCATAAGCGTTTCCTGCGAAAACAAGTTATGTTAAGTGAGGACGCCACCTTTCCCACTTGGACTTACCATCAGCATTATCACCACATATGATGACTTCAGCATAAAAATTATGCATTTTTAAAAAGTGAACTCAAAATAATATCCTAGTGTGTGCTCATATATCATCAGCATCCAGCGTATATTGCAGACCTAATAACAAAGACAAAACAGTATTCTATGCTGAACAACCATATCTTTATTAAATGAACTTAACATCGATATTTCAGTGCCTTGAAGCAGTACAGTATTCACGATGAGTTATTCATATTTTTACAAACTTCAATGCAAAGTATTTCCATAGGTGTTGAGATAAGCAACTGTCATCAAAACGTTTCCATAGGCCCTACATACGAAAATATTTAAATTGAGCGAAAGCACCATTTGAACTACCCATCGGCCTTATCGGAATCTCGAAAACGAGATGCATTAAACAAAAACTCCGCTTCTACTAAATGAACTTAACATCCACATCATTAGTAGCTTAGTTAGTGCAATAATTATGAACATTATACCAAAAGGCATCAGGTAGCCCTAGCTTTGATGTTAACTACATCGCTGCAAACAAGACGTTACTCATAAAAGCAAGTTAAGTTATACATCACCTTTCTGTTCAGTCTTACCATCAAAATGGCGAGTAGCAAGAAATAGCTTATTATTATTTGCAAATTATTAATCTTTTAAAAATCTGATCAAATATGTATATGTTTATGTTTTTCTATCAACATTTCTCTAAATTCGCTATTATTCATAGCAGCTCCAATATTTAATAACTACAACTAAAACATTTCAATTGAGAGCCAGGTATGCTACACAAAAATTCTACTTTACCTAGAGCAACCTAACACCATCATCAACAGTATAATTGATATATAATTGATGCACCATATCACAGAAATTATTCCCAAATTAGTAGTGTCTAGTTTGAAACTATAGTCTCAACAAAGGTATCACAACGCGTTTACATATACGTTTTCCAGGGGCGTATCCAGCTCAAAATGGAAGGGGTGGCAGCTTTCTGAATTCAATCTTTTTCATGCGGGAGGGGGGGGGGGGTTCATGGGAGGGGGTGCTATGCAATAATACACAATAAAAAAGGAAGAACAGTGAACACCATTTATCTAAAAAAAATTGGAACTATAGTTCGCGATGGTTAGTTGCAATTTTTTTAACTAGAGCTTCCATTAATTGCTCCTTGTTTGCAAAAACCCATTGACGATGAATACTTAGCATGGCTAACCCACTATTTGCACTAATAGTGCTTCTTAGCAATGTTTTAATTCGGCGAAGGGTGCTAAATGAACGCACTATAATGCTTGTTGTGTAGGGAGGTGAAAGCAATATCAATAGCGCCTTTTTAATGGTCGGAAAAAAGAATACGCTCTTTTTTAAAACCTCAATGATGTCTGGCACTTACTGGACCTCATTCCACATTTTGAACCACAATTCCCTTTCTCCTTCAATGCCTTCCAAATTGTAAAAGGTTGCACAAGATGAAGTACTTTCATTCCATTCCTCCAAAGAAACATGCAGGCGATGCAGAAAACCTGACTTCTAAAGACGATATGATCGAATCCAAGTAAGGAATTATTAGAGACCTTCTCCAAAATTCGGGTGGATTTTCCGCTGGAGGGTTGTTTCTATGCTTTTATGGGCCAGCAACACTAGTGGCGGTTATATCCACATTCAACTGCTTCAAGACGTCAGCTGTGACGTTCTCTGCATCTTTCCGATGATCTCTTACCATGTCGAGAATAGTTTGAATGTGCTGGTTGCCTTTGACTATGTTAAGTATCTTCGATTGAAGTGTATTTGCTACGAGTTCCAGCATAGAGGATTATTGGGCAATTAATGCTACTGACACAACAATTGAAGATCTGCACGCTGCTGCATGCATTTGATATGCATTTTTTCTTGTTGCTGCATTTTCCTCTTAGGCTAATGTCTCTAATGCATCAACAATATCAAAGAAGTGATCCTTAAAAACACGGTAGCTCTTGTACTTCTCTGACCATCTTGTTTCACATAATTTAGGAATGGTAACAATAAGCTTGCGTCGTAAAACGGACTCGTGAAAAAAATGAATATCTGCTTGATAGTTCCAAAGCAGTTTTGAATTTCTGGAATAATGTTTAAGTCGTTCACGCCAAGTTTTAGCTTGTGCGAGGAGCAATGGAGTCCAAGGCTTTTTCGTACTTTTGCCTCACAACCCCCTGCACACCCATTTATTTCCCAGACATGGTAGAACATCCGTCGAAGCCTAATTCCACACATCTATCAGGGTCTAGGTTTAAGTTTGTCGAAAAATCTTCAATGGATTTGGCAATTCTTATAGCATTAAGTCCTTCAAGTTCTACAAAGCCTAAAAATTCTTCTTCAATTTCGTTATATTTTTTCTATTTTATTTTAAATTTTATCCACCTTGGAAGGGGGGGGGCAGCTGCCCTCCCTTGTCCCTCCCTGGATACGCCCTTGACGTTTTCTATGAAAACAATTTATGTTAAGCGAGGGAAATATCTTTCCCTCTTGGACATAACATTAGTATCGCCAATTGCAAGGCTTAAAGCAGCTAAATGAAAATATTATACTAGGGGATTGGTAGCGTTACATTGTAATAACTCCTTGAAGAGGTATGGTCCATAGCTGAGCTTAATGGAGTACTTGAATTATTTACCATTTGACAAACGTAGACGTAAATTAACTTATATATCCTATGTACCTTACTTCTTGCAGTAGTACTGCAGTACTAATGATGACCAAATGATAATTAAAGATTTCCCCCGAAACTTTTTCCCCGAAGACAAGTTACATTCATTAACAACTCTAACTTTTCTAGATGTATTGTCAATACCTGGACGCAGGATTTTTCTGAATTGTACACTTATTACAAAAATAGAATAAAAACTATCGTAATTTATACTTACTCTTAAAAACAATTTCTTCAGATTATCATTGGATAGTTTGAAGCAATAACTAAATAGTTACATGTATAACGTTTCATCAGTTGTTCCTACAAAAATAAGATCTGCTAAAGAACAACGCTACCTAGGAATGTGAAAAATAGATGAGCAAACAACAAACTTGCAGCATCGTGGTGGATAGAGATGAAGACATGTCGCTAGACATACACCACAATATCAGAAAAGAACCATAAATAATAGAATTTAAAACATTAACAAAATGTGTTTATGCTTGGGAATATTTACAGCATATATGTGTGAAGATGGTCAATTTGAATCTGGATTCTCATTGATGAACGTTTACGTTTCCATTCTTCCAATGCTTCTTCCAGGTAGATCTTGAATAATGTAGGAGACCATAAGTTATCCTGTCAGACCTTTGCATGTTATTAAATTATAGAAAAACCTGACTTCCTATCTTAATTCTACCTTCTCGATTCTTGTAAAGTACTATAGCTGTAACATAGGTGTTATTTATGCTGCCGTTTCCTAAATACCAAATGAGTCTTTATATTTTTTTTCGTTTTCTATAACTGGACGGCGTGTAAAAATATTGTAGATGCTAGATCTTCAGCCCTAAGATCACATAGCTCTGCTTCAATCCCTGCCTTGAGTATACGTCTATACAGCCTTCCAAGAGAAGAGATTACACTAATGTTTCGATAGATGTTACATTCTGTTCTGTTTCCTTTTTTAAAGATAGATGGAATGTGCACCATATATCATTCTCGCTGTACTTCTTCGCCTTTAATCGTGCTGTTGTTGTATATCTGTCGTACTACTGATGGTTTGTATTTGTAATACCTCGAGGGCCTACAGATCGTCCATTCTTTGTAGTTTTTAATGTGTCTTGGGCTCGTGCCCTCCTTATCAGTTCCTATATTTCTGTCTACAGTTTCTTTTTGGTTCGATTGAGTTTAAGTTAGGTATTATTTTTCTATTTTGTCGTATATTTATTATTAATAATTTTCCACTTTTTTTCGATGTAGTGCTGCTGATGGGTAACTCGGAGTCTTTATTCATCTTCTGTCATGTTTTTCCTTCTTTTGTTTCTTTAGAAACGTTTTAACCTATCTGCTTTTTCTTGTGTATTGTCTTCTATCTTCCATATCGACGGGGTGTAACTATTTGTAATATAATTGCTTTTATTTCTATATTCCACCAATATTTATTCTATTGGAAGTTATTACATCCACATTTCCCAGGAATTCCTCTTCAGTTTTTTAACATTGTCATATATTTCCTGTGCACCGCCTGTACATGATGTTTCTAGCTTATTGCTAATCTGCACTGATAAAAACATAATTGAATCATCATTTAATTATTCTATTTTGAATGTTTTTATTTAGTTTCTTTTACACCTTTTTAGCTGTTTCTGCTTCGTCGTGTTTTACATGTTAAGTAAAGGGTATTTGGTTTAGAGTTTCATAATCTATTGTATGCATGTATATTTATAGACTTTTTTGTATTCAGAGAAACCATTCATGTTCATTATGGTAAATCTGTCGCATGCTGTTATTCTTGTTCCATTCTCGGTGACAGTATCTTCATCATATTTACCTACTATTCTATTATTATTTGCATTTAGATCACCTAACATGATTATTTTTCTTAAGGACCTCAAAGTATATGTTAGAATATTCTCCAATTCCTGTTTGGTATTCGCATCGGCATCTTTTGTATGCGCATGTACTGCAACATCTACTAAATCATGGTGAAATATTTTTGATTCTAATATTATGCTTCCATTTATTTCATCCCAACCTTTAACTCTCTTCCAGTACTTCTTGTGAATATCTATTGATACTCCTGCTCGGTCTTTTTCGTATTTGCCTACTTCACTAGAAAGGTGAAAGTAATCACTGTATTCTTTTATACCTTTTCCTGTTTTCTTTGTTTCTTTGAAAGCGGCCGTCTATGCCGTATTTTGCTAACTAACCCCTCGTTCTTTATATTTTTCGTTGCCTGAATACTCCATGTTTAAATTCTAAAGTCCTTTTTTTTTGCTTTTGTCGTCTTCAGTTTTGTCCATCAATTTTCCGCTGCTCTTTTAGAGGTTTTTCAAAAACAAGTTTTCTAAAGCAGCAGGTTATAAACCGTTTTTCTAAAGAAGCAAAATATAAACTAATTCAAATTCATACAAAACTCGAAAACGACATAACTTATCAGGTTGATTTCGTCACCAGTTTGTGTGGAATATTAGTGTAAATTACTAAAAAGATTGAGCGAGATTTGTATCTTATCTTAGTATGTGTTTGTCGATTTGATTTCGTGCAACCAGTAATAGATGTTAAGCTACTGAATATGAATTAAATAAAAACAATTGCTGTAACTTATATATTAATACATTTAAATATAGAATGATCAAAAATTATTTTCATCTAGTAAGGCTATGGAATACTTCCTAATTTATGAATGCAACTACAACTCATTTAAAAATCAAATGTCAAGTTTGACATTTATGTAAAAACATAGTTGCATTCATAAATTAAGAACTATTCCATAGCCATACTAGATGAAAACAATTATTGATCATACTTTATAATAGAGTTTATAATATATCCACAGAGCTAAAAACAAATTTTATTTCATGGATTCAAAGCTGTCTACGATTTTCATTAAAAAAACTAAATTTTATGTCATAACTCAAAGAATACAGGCAACATATAAATTCTGAATAGGTTGTATTAATCTACGTAAAAAAGTGCATTAAGGAGCCATACCTCTTTTTATATTTTGAAAAACAATTAACTGTGACTTCGAATGGAAGTGTAAAATTTTTCATTTTTGACTGTAGCTCGTAAACTAAAGGAGATATTCGATTGTTGTCTTTGTGATCATGTTTTACTCGGAAATTTGATCACTGCAAACCATTTTCCTGCTGGCTGTAATAGCGTAGGAGATTTCGATTCAATCCGTTTGAAAATGGAACACCCTGTAGGTACTAAGATAAATTTTTTGATATATAAATTTCTTCTTCTATTAATTCCAATGACAAAGTCAAAGAAATCTCTATGTTTTTCTGTTGAATATCAAATGGGAGTCTGAAACTGATTTTAGACAAACCGGTAATTTCAAAATGCGCCCTACGTTGCTAAAATAATTATTAAACTTACGATTTTTGGTTAATTCACCCTTTGCAATATAAATTAAGGGTAATTCCCGAAAGGCTAACAACTAGAAAAACAACAGGACCTTTCAATTTTGACCCAATTCAAATAACGGGCAACCCAATTCACCTAATCTATCCAATTCGGGATCAAACACGGGACGACAAAAAATATCCAGGCGACCCCGTTGATTCAAAACCTCTCTTCCCCGGCTAAATTTATTTCAGAACTTGCTCCATCAGCTTAATCGCAGCTACACGTCTCGTTAATTTCCATGTTAAATACTTTACTATTGGACCCAACAAACTTGTCATTAAATATAAATTTGAGCGCCATCCGCAATATGATTCTACCGATTCCTTTTTTTATCGAGTTTCCAACGAGGGTTGCTGCGGACATTTCCTATTACTCTTTAGGAAGGTCCCGAGCAGATCGCTCAGATTAGAAACTAATTGGGAGGTATAGTGGAGGTCAACTGATTATATAGTTTTCCAATTTGCCTTTTTCGAAGTTTTCGAGAAATCATCAACAAATGCTCCTCTCTAATTAGTTACTAATTACTTGATCCTTTGACTACTTCAAAGAGGGTGGTTTGTCAGGGGCGAAGCCATTCTGTATATGTCATTAGATTTATAAAACTTTTAATGGGTACACGTGAACCGTATACATTAATCTTCATTATCATCATTAATCAGCAAACGTCTGGCTCTCATTAAAAATACTGCTTTTGCACACTCATTTGTTTGTACTTAATTTTTTTAGCTACTTTACATTGTTAATTCAAAATTTCATTTACGGAAGACACGCCACCAAGTTTCTTGTAAAAAATATGAGATATTCTGACAGAAAAAGACAATTCAGTGCGAATATGTGCTAGTACAATAGTACAAGTATTTTGCTAAAACAAGATATGTATTAGTTTGGAATTTCATAAATATGGAATGTATTTGAACTTCACTGAAGACTGAATCTTTTACTGAAATTAGTAATATCATATTATAGTCCTTTGTTCCCAGTTTAAAAATGTTTTCTGGATGAAGTGCTTCCGCTTACCACCATAAAGAAATTATTCAACCACACATGACAAATTTATGTCTGGCTTTTTAATTCTGCCCGAACAAGGAATGACCAGCGGCACAAAAATAGATGCTTTAGTGGTTTTGTGCGTGGGTTGAGTAGTTATCGAAAAATCTATATCTAAGACACCCGCGACACTTCTAAAATAAATTATACAAGGCGATGACTACAGTGAGCAAACAGATTACATCGTGATTACCAACACGTGTGAAGGGTCAAGATTGATAATATCATTAACGATGTTGAACCCTTGAAATTAAAGGTACTTTTCTACACAATTCTAATCTGGCCAGGTTGAATGCTAAGTTTTTGTGACATTATCAGCTTCAAAGGTTTACTATCGCATATGGACTCCCAACACTAATAAGAAATGGTATTTGACATTTTCTTATAGACACATCACACTTGATAAGTGAGTTGGACTGATTCTTTTGTAATGTTTTGTGATTTAATTGACTGTTGGAATGTTACTGAGTTGTTATTATTTTTATATTGACGATGTTATTTTTAGCACCTAAATGATAATTTGAGGGTGAGTGCTTTTTCAAATGCACATACCACCCTTATTTACGCATTTTTAAGGATTAGAAAGGGTTAAAAACGTTCAGGTCGTTGCCTTTAGCAATAAAATTATTCTCATACGATATAGGACTTAAAAGCCAATTATCTATTAAAAAATATTCCGCTACGGTAGACTCGTTTATTCAAACTAAACTCTAATCTCAAATTTGAATTGCTAATGATAAAATGTCCAAGCGCTTATTGGGCAACAGCTCCTGAATCTTATGGTACTTTTCTGCCACGCGCTAACGAAACGACACTGTAATTTAGTAATTTGATTGATGACTGAAAATTTGCTTTAAGACTGATGCACTTTCTCCGAGTATCTATTATTATTCCATAAGAGACATATATTTTAATCTTCCTGATATTCGAATTTCCGTGTCAACAAAGAATTGCATTTAGACTATAGTTAACGTTTTGTCAGATTATAATAGATACATTACATTTATATCTACCTGCACCCATATCCGATAAGTCTTTCTACTAAGAATGGCTATATAAGATAAGCTTATTACCAGGGTTTCAGTTGTGCGGTTTGAATATTGCTTCTATGGGAAGCTTTACTTATATAATTAAATATTGGAGAGATGCTATTATATTCGAAAAACGTCAACGATACGCATTTGATGATGTCAACTTGATTAGGTGCGGTTCTGAGTTGAGTCGCAGTGCAGTTAATGTGTTAACGGTCAACTTTCACATGGTTCAAGCACTTTGGTCCACCATTATTACTAACTAAACTAACTCAAATTAAAGGTTCGCGGACCACGTTGCCTCTAAGGGAAAACGCATAAAGGGCCAGATCAATGAGGAACTCCGAGCGGGGTAAAAACGCATCACACAGTATGGCATAATCATATGTCGAACATTTTAGACAAAAATGTTCTCCTCTACCTTATATTTTCAGTTAGTAACTAACTTACACAGGAAAGGAATTTAGATTAGACTTTATTAACAAGTTCTCCTGATATATATAATAATAACTGTTAAAAAGATTGGCAAATTCGTTGTTTCTATGAAATGTCCATGGGACATAATTATGTCTATAAACACTTGCCAGTTATTAATCGTACCATTCAGCTGGCCCCTGTTTGTATTTCTATCTCATGAAAGTACAACAAAGGCGGCATTTTATTACATCTTTTTCTGTTACAAGCTTGTGAGTATGTGTACGTGGAGGAGTTGCCATTTACTACCATTGAAATTATTTAGCCCAAACTTTTCTACTCAGTAAAGGCTATAATAGATGATAATACTGAATCAGCTAGTCAGCAAGGTTGGACTTATGCTGCAATTAAACTGTGTAGTAGAGAATAAGGCAATGTTTTTCTTTCTTTGTCATACTCTCTTTCGACAAACGTACAACCAGGGTTCAGATGGAGCGTTACGTTTCAACCATTAATAGAATAGGTTTTCGGCACTTCCTCTACTTTCATTTCCTTTCAAATTGTCCGGCTTTTCGCTTTTAATTTATGCAGCATCCTGTTCTTAACAGACATTCTTACTGATATTAACCAAAAATATGGTTAGATGGCTGTTCAAACACAGTAGCTGTGCAAAACTATGTAACGTTGTTCGGGGTAAGTAGTGTGGTTAATACTAATCTAAAGAAACTAACGTTTTAAGGTAGCTCTTGAACCCTGAGAAGTAAATGAAAAACTTATATGCCCCTGGCGAAGATACATAACCGTTAAGAGGTTAGAAACATACTTTTACAAATTCGTTGGAGTAAGAGTGTTTCCTTCTTTTCTACCATTCTCATTCTCTTTTTCTTCGCTTCCTAACTCCGGTTATAATTTTCTCATTATTTTCAGTCTTTCTTGTCTTTCATCTTTTTTGGAATAGCAGATTGAAGAGAAATATAAACTTTTTACTAGATGATTTTGGAGGCGTTCATGATTTTTGTCATTATGTAACAAACGAGTTCCGGGATTGCACCGTGTCATTATTGAAGTCGAAGAACTCAATGTCTCGCCCACTTTCATCAACAGGAAATCAAAAGTACGGTAGCGGTCGCTCAAGGGACAGAAGAGCGCCGTAACTTAACGTGAAAACTACACCAAAGGCGAGACTCTTCTAACGATAGAAAAGAGAAAGGCGAGGATTTATAGGCAAGTGTCGTCGCAGTTGAGTGACGGTGAGCGGGGTTTAGAAATTAGCACTTTCCACATAGACGGAATGGAAAAGCCTTCATCCCGATTAATGGTGATTTTAATACTGTTTTCATGTTTTGTTTTCAAAGAAACTTTTCAACACGATCGGTGACTGGGTGGATATACAGAAGAAAGGCTGCATTCAGTCTTGACTACAGATGGTTAAGGAGACGGGTAACGTGTCTTTACCATGTGGCCTAATAATATCGGTATCGTCAACGTATCGGAACCAGACCTTGGCTTTCAATTCTGAAGATTTCAGAGCCATGGTTTCGATAGCCTCCATAGAGATACTGGCAACGACAGGTAAAAGAGGCACTCATGGTCGCACCAGGGATTTCTTTTCCCTATGCTCTGATAATAAGTGTTGGATTATGACCATGGAATCGGGAATAGGAACTTTAGTAAAAACGGAGTGACATCGAAACTCAAAAATAAATCCACAGGTTCAACGCTTATATTGGATATAATCAAGGAAATGGATTGAACTGCGAAAATGCAATGGGGACTCCTAACTACCGTAGCATTACCTTCATCAGCGGAAAAAATTATCGAAATTGGAATGTGAGGTGTTGAGAGCATTCCTTTCGTTTTTTGTAATATTGCTGTGAGGAAGTTGGAGCTGATGGCAAACACCTGACAGTTTCTAAGCGGACAAAATCGGCAACGTCTTGTCGAAGCTTCCTCACAGGACATTCTACCGAACTGATAATCTCTTTCGTAGGGATGCTTTTGAGAGCTAGAAAAAATTCAAACCTTTGGAAAGAATATCATTTTTGCTAAGCAAGAGGGTATATGAAGAAAGATTTATAACAGTCTTAGAACCACTCTAATCTGTAGAAATATTTTGATTTGTTTCAAAATTATTCATGATCTTTGAATGAATTGGCGCCATTCCTTGAAATGTATTACCAATATCATTGATTTTATTTTCCTTATTTGCCGTTATGTCTTTTCAGCTTTTCTTCTATTAATTGCTATAGAAGATCCTTAAATGTAAGGAAAATTTAAGTTTTTCTTTGAAAAGGTTTGCGACGTCTTTTTCAGCCTTAGAAGTAAAATAAGAGATAAATGAACTTGCATACTAAAGTTAGGTAGAATTTCTCTTTAATACATTCAGCAGTTGCACACTCTTCAAAACATGGGCAGGTAATCTAAGTTTAACAAAATAGTAGCAGAACTACACCTGTTTGAAGTATGTTAATTACAATCTGTCTAACAAGCATTTCCCAATTATGAATTGCCAGTGTACTCATAATGAAGTTAGTAAAAGGTTAGCTTAGAAATCTAAAGTTTATACTCGAGCTACAATCTTACGAGCTTTTTGTTTTACTTAAAATATTTATTGTCAGATCACGAACTATTTATTATTCAGCCATCGCTCAAATTTAAGTCGCCCCGTGGCCTGAAATTGATAAACCGAGCGAGACTAAATTCCCTCAGTGATTTAGTCTGTGGCAAGAATGATTATCGAAAGGAAAAGTAATTCTTAAACGTTTTATTTGCGACACAAATAGACGAGGGCGCTAATTTCAGACTGACTGCAAGACAGCTGGTAGAACGCATATACATGTTGTGCACAATACTTTATCTGCGTCACTAGCAGTTGCATTGCTGTAACCATATGTCATGGTCAAAAGTATTCGCCGAAAAAGAATTAATTAATTATGGTCTTGAAGTTTAATTATTTTGAAATGCCGGAGCGAACGAGCAAAAAAGTATGTAGCTATTTCAAAACAATAACTCCCCTTTCTTACTGAAACTTGGGTTATACAAGCTCGAACTCGAATTTCATCTAATATATCGCGCAATGTCGCAGATTTTTGCAGGGCCTGTGTCTGCAATAATATTCCAACCACAAAACCGTGCGGAACGTGGATACAGCCGAAGCATCGACAACTTCATAACGCCACTTAAACAGTGCTGCCTGGATATAACACCCCATCACTGTAGAGTGCCTACCATATTAAGTAATTAAATAAAAGAGCTGCAATAAAATATGAAAGGACGGGACCGGCAAATTTGCTAGATACATTTCGTTTCTGCTGTTGTTCCAGTTTCGAACATGAGAAAGGGGATGTATTCGACCAAGACACGAAACCGGATTGACTTTTGAACTGCCAAATGTGATTTTAATAAGGTATTCAGGTGAAGTTTTACCGTAGTTTCTACAGACACTATGTGAGTCGCTGAACCTCATGTGCTATAGGTGAACGGTTAGCATTGACATAGATTTGTAGTTGTCCGCATTATATAAAAAAAATCTTTGCAACTGATAGAAAGACGATGACTCTTCTAATGTGCTTCAATTTTTACTTACTCATTGAACAATCATGTCTAATGGTGACTAGGAATAATTCATGTATGCACCACGTCATTTATTCTACTTTTATCTTCATAAATTTTATTTTCCAATTTATTTTCAGTTGTTGGTTATTGTTTTAAGGTGGGTGGTTAAGGTGTTCGTTAGAAATTACACACACGAATAACTACACCACTTTTACTATACTTTATTTAACGCAACGGATTACAGACATAAAATTAAATGTGCGGATTTGCTACTATACTATTACAAGTGTGGATCGAATAGGTCTTGTTAATCAGCATACATGTGAGCGTTTGTGGATCTGACACTTAGCTCCTGAAACATCCAAAGTGAATGCTTCAGTAAGTATGAGATTAATTTTAAACGCATTGAGGAATCGACTCTTTGCGTGTCTGTTTAACCAAAGTGGTTTAACAGGCGAAGACCTGATGTGCAATGCTCTCTTTCAACCCCATCGCTCTGGTTTATATACCCATGTTACACAATTTACACAATATACAAAAAGGATTTTCTATTCTAGTCACAACAATGGTACAACACTTTCACTTGGGACGCAACGGTTGGAGGTTTTATGAGTTTACGACACCACTTGAAATTCACTAGATTTTTACAGCTGCAGTTTTGTATTGTGACTTCACTTTCGCTTCTGATTTAGAAAAGTGTATTTTAAGAAACCCTTTTAGTTCGAGGGACGTTGAATAATTTCTCTCCGTTGAATTCCGCGCACAAATCACCTGTTTTAACTGCGTGCATCCGTTTGCTAGAAAGTTTTGTAATGGTACTTAAGCTAACTGCTTGCATTTCACAAATATTTATTGCGGACTGGCACTGTTTATTTTATAGGCGAGCTTCCTTTCTTTGGAATTCTTACGCTAACTGTTGACAACGAGTTATTGCGATTTATGGCTCCACTACAGTTTTTATAATTTGATACCTTTGCACTCTATGTAAAACCGTTAATAAACACTAAACTCCAATAGTCAAAACTATAGCAATTTGTAATAGAATAATGTATTAATCAAATAATGGTAATGATCTCTAGTTTTCTCCATTCCATCGAAAATATTTGCTGCATATTGTCGAAACTTTCAATAACTTCTTTCTAAGCGTTCTCAATGTTTGCTTACCCATTGAGCAATACCATGAAATTGTGTCTACGCATAATGCATATATGCACAATGCATCTTTATCACCATAAATTTAATTTTCAGTTTGTTTATAATTATTGCCGTTGCTTTATACGACAGCGTTTACTGAACATGAATCCATATCTTAATAGTTTTGAATTGCATGTAAAGCTGTTAACGAAGACTATGTAAACTCCAGTGGCCTACGAAAATAAAACCCAGATGACAAACAACATATAAATTGTGTGATGTTTTATACAAGTGTTATAAAAATCAATGCTTAAGCTACCTGTGTGAATTTTGTAAGTGTTTTATAAAAATATAGTTAATATATTGGTAATTTATTTTTGACATTTATTTTGTCATAGTAATTGCGTAAATAAGCATAGGGTGCCATCATAAGATTAGACAACAAAGAACATCTGTAGGAAGAAAGACTCTTTTCCATTATCTCTTCATATATTAATCATGTAACATGTGAGCAAGCAAAAACGAAATCAAGCTTGGCTTTGAAAAAAATTAATTCATGTGGTGTATTACTTCTGATGTTTTTAATTTAAATATGGCAGTTATTATAATAGTCCATATCCAAAATAATGTGAATTAACAATCGACATACGTTTCAATTTTCAAAGCCAAGCTTGATTTAATTTTCGTTTGCTTACATGTTATATATGCACTCGTATGTTAAACATTATTATTATTATTATTTTTCTCTTCCTGTGTCCCGTGCACTGAGGTCTAGAAGATCTATTGTGTTCTCAACTGTTGTTAAGCATCATATAAAAATGTCCAAATTTCCAAAGAAGATTTGAATTGACCATTTCGGGTGTCCTAAAGATTCCTCGCATTCGAAGTGGCAGTCATCCTAATATTCATATTCATAAACCTACGCAATGGTCTGTCCTTTAGTCCTGTATTGAAAGCTGTCTCCTTGTGCAGCAATCTTTGTTATCTGCATTATTTATTTCTTCCATGTCTGGGTAATTTTTCAGTTGCACTCTTCAATTGTTCGCCAAAGAAAATCTTGGAGTGTTGTGCACTGAGATATTCTTACTTTAGTGGCAGTAGTAGTTATTTTTTTCAATAATTTGTACAAGTGGGATAACAAAGTAATATTAGGCCGATTATTGTCCCGTCTAGGACAATTGGGCGCGGACGTTTCTGCGTGGCCGTTTGGATGCGGCTATTTGGGCGCTGAGTACTTGGGCGCGAGACACTTGGGCGCGAGACTTGGGCTCGAGAAAGGGTCAACGTTGGGATTTAGGAACACGTTAAGTGTGAATACTTTAAATTTGGCATAAAAAAACAAACATTGATTAAATCATTATTTATCTTGAGAAGTTAATGTAATTAATCAAACAATATTGAAAGAATAATCCAATTATTTATTGAAACCGTTATGAGATTAATTTTAAATATGGCGGTAGTATCTATATTAGATAAGTTTTGAAATAATTCTGAATACATAAAAAAGACAGTATGTTAGATAGGAAATGATAAATCTGAATTGAAATAAAGGTGGAAGTAGATTATATATTATTATAACTGTTGAAAATATAATTTCAAATAGAAATAAATTTATTGTACTGGTAAATGGAAAATACTATACTATATTTAATCGATCGATGCTTCAAATTTTTAATGTTTCTAATGTGCGTTCTATTTGGACCGAAACTAGTCGACTTCGAGTTTTGTTTATAATGATAATACTTAACAATACACTGTTAAATTTTAAAGTAATCAATTATTTTCGTTATGTTATGAACCGACCAACTGAAGATAAGAGCAGAAATAAGAATAATAATAAATAATAATATAAAAAGATTAATTTTACTAATCAAAATTTATTCTTCCAATTTTTACCATTATAATACATATTATTCTTAAAGTAAAATATATACATTTTTTAAATACAAACAAGAATCATCTACGCATTCATTTCATAATTGTACGAAATGCCTCTTAAAAATCCTAGAATGTTCCTATTGTTTGCGTCTTCTAAATGATTATATTGATTATTATAATCTTCAATCAAATTTTTTATTCTTCTATCAGCCTGGATACATTTTTGTTTTTTTTTGGAGTGGGCTCATTTTCCGCAAGTAACTGTTCATAAGCAACATCTCTCCTTCGTTGAAAAGTTTTCATTCTGGCGATGAATTTCTAAATGGTTGGATGGTTCATCGATAGCTCTGTTTCTAGCTTCCTGTGTGCGGCCTCTTCGTAGTTGTTTGTCCTATCAGTATTCGTCAATATCCGATTATGTACTGACCACAGCTCTGGAGGAAATATTGCTTGGTGCCGTCCGTTTCCTCTCATATTTGGATGTCCTACGTATGAATCCTCAAACAATTGTAAAAGCGGCTCTAGCTCTGGGGCAATACATTTGATAATTCATCGATAGCTTCGTCCAAATGGTCCATCGGCAAAAAAGCCAAGGATGCTATCATGCGCGCCTGAACTGCAAAATCTGCTTCATTAGTGTATCTCTCAAGAAGATATTACACCTTCACAACATTATTCATGATTAACCAAACATGTACTAAAAAACTAGTGTAAGTGTACGAGTGATATTCGTCTTTCAGGTGACATTTCATGTCGCTAGCGGCGCAGTTCCCATCTTGCCGATGGTATTTTATGAAACCAGAACATGAAATAAAAACATATTGACTTACCTCTTACAGTGAATATTATAGATATTTGGGATTGTTTGTAAGTTAAAAATAGATATTGTTGTCTTATACGGAGAATTTTTACAATTATGTGCTACGTCAGTATAGTTACTACAAATCGTCGTCGTCAGTCTTGATGTTAACATTTCTGCTGCAGTGGTATCAGCTTCTTTCGTTTGAGCAGGTTTAGACATTAACGCTAGATTAACTGTTTGATACAAGTTGTTTCCGCGACGCTCGTTGAATTTATGCAAGCCTTCAATTTGCGTAGTTCCGGAAATTATTTTTGCACTCGTCCAATCCGCACCTTGGAACAGAAATTGTATAATATTGTATGACTAGGTTGTTTTTGACAGGAGATGAAGTTTCTTGGTTGCAATAAGATGTGACGTAGGATGGTCAGACCTAGTCACCCCTTTAAAGACAATTTTATCGTGCGTCTTTGTCACAAATTAACATACTCAGTAGTTAGAAGTGTATTGAATTCACAGATACAAGTCCTTATATATAATTGAATGTGTGTCGTCTTTTTTGCTTGAACTCATAACCTATTATTGACATAGGCAAAGAACACGACAGTTTGCAAAATAATGCAATGTCTGTACACAATGTGTGTGAAATCTGACCCAGTACAACTCTCATAACGCAGGGGTTTGCGAAATGCTTCCTTATAGTATATTGCAACGTGACGCAGTAACTTGACGTAAAATTCCGAATTTGTATAGAAATAACTTATCTAGTACATGTGAACTAGTTTTTATATTCTAATTAAACCCACTTTTGTGGCCACGTGATTTCACTTAATTTTCACACATTTTACTAAGTTGTCTGGTTCATGATCAAACATTAGTTTGAACACAAGTTCTAACATGTCCTAGTCTGGATTTTATGTTTTCTTCTGCTGTCCCTTGTTTTGCTAGTATGCTTTCTAAATATTTCAATCTTTTTGTTTCCCTGATTTTTGTGTCTTCAGCTACTTCCAGTGCCTCGTGGCACTCTACTTGTAGTTAAATATTTGGTATTTCCGAAATTTACTTCTAGCTTCGCCCTGCTATATCTTTCCTTAAGCTTCCTAACCATAAAGCTAAAGTCTTCTTCGTTTTAAGCGATGACTACCTAATTATCCGCAATCCTTAGGGTATACACATAATCTTTACGTACTGGAACCCCAATTCCTTCTATTTTTGTTTCCATTTCTTCGGGGTATGCTATAGTTATATTGTAAATAATGTGGACGAGGTTGAACAACCATGTAGGAGATCTTTCGTTGTATGTATTGCTGAGCTTTTGTTCTGTTTTAACTTTTACCGCATGGTTCTTGTAGAGCGATTTACTGTTTCAATGAGGCCTTTCTCTATTTCCAATTCGTTCATTGCTTCCCACAGTCTAATTCTGGGTAGAGAGATATACTTCCATTATGTTATAAATGCTAGGTGGATATATCTGTTTTTCGCTTTTTTTCTTCTCGAAAAGTTTCTTATTATTATATGTACGATTTTTCAGCTGTAAATCCTGTTTTATTTTTTTCCGATTCTACCATGGATCTTGTCTTCTACTTTGTTATTTTTTGTTTTTATACAATATAGTGATTCCCTTGTGATTCACGCATTTTTTCCTATCTCTTTTCTTGAATATTGAGATTATATACTCCTCTGTCCATTCTTCTGGTAGTTTTTCTTTGTTGATTGCTCTTTGAAACATGTGTCTCAATATCCTGCAAAGTTTTTCTGTTTCATATTTTCTTAGCTCATTCACTATCCCTACTGATCCTGCTGACTAATTATTTTTAAATTCTTTTATTGCATACTTTATCTCTGTCTCTTATATTGTTATGTGTGTATTTTTTTTGTATTCTGAATTGGAAGGACATTATTTTCTAAAAAGTGCTGTCTATTTTGTGTCGATAATTGTCTGTAATATTCTTTCCATTCTTTCTCTAGTATGTATTAAATGTTTCTCTTCTCTGTTGCATTTGGTTTTAGTGCTCTACTTCTTTTCGCGATTCTGTACTTTTAGTTCCTTCTACATACTGTTCTATTTCCTGACAGGCTTTTTCCCGTTTCTTTTATTCATCAATCTCTTCGTTGCTCTGCTCTTTCCTTTATATTTTCGTTTTCTTCTAGTTCTGTATTTATCCATCTTTCGTGTAAGTCATTTCTCTCAGTTATTACATCTATAGTACAGTGACTGCTATACTATTTTTCTAAATTTAATTATTTAGTTTGATATTCAATATTATTTTCTTATTAATAACGATAGCGCCTTGAGACTCTTTTCAGGGTTGGTTCGATTATCTAATTGCTTATTAATTGAAATTTTATTTTAATAATGACTTTATATTGTTTAATGACGTGAACTGTCACCTTGTACGTCAAACAGTGCTCTACTAATATTTTCAATCAAATATGACAAATATAACTTCTATTCACCTCTTATTGACTCAATACTATACGGTACGTTTTTGGTTATAGTTTATTACACTTTTTTAATAGTCTTTTATTTATTATAGCTTCAATAGGACAAACTAAAAACCCACCTTGAACTGATCTTACTCTCCCTGCTTCAATGTCACCTTCTAGACAGTACTCCTCCTGATATCCACAGCCCGGATCCCCAGTTAGTCCTGCTGTGATGCACTGCTTACTGACAAACAGCTGTCAACTTGTCAAACCCTTGGCTGCTAGCAGGAATGGCCCCGTTCTACTTCACCAACGCTACTGTTACCTTCCAGAGCTTTCCTCGTTGTGACGGCTTCACGGCAAGTTTGCTACTATCACAGATGATCCCTAATTAATATTCTTCTTCCTTAGCTCCCACTGTCGTCAACAGAATCGCCTGAGTCTAGTCGTTCCTCTGCTATCCTCCGTTGATAGATCCACACGTCCTCAGCACTCCCCCAACATATCCAGCCATTAACAACTTTTTAACCAATGTAACTTTTTATGAATTATTTAAAATAAACCAATTACATCCAAAACTTATTTTCTTCTTGCTTCTTCTGCTTACTTGTATCTAGTTATAGAACCTTCCAAATTCTCTTCAGTAACTGTTATAATAATCTTCTTAATATTTCATTTTATTTTCACCTCGTAAATTTGTTAAAACCCTGTTAAATATATTCCAATAACTTACATATTAAAAATTAGGGTAAAATTTCTAAGTTTTCATCAAAAAATTTTATCAAAAGTACATTTAATTTTCTGAGTTGTTATTTTCTAATAATCATAACAAAATCTGCTTAGATCCTATGCTACAATTATTCACGCCATCTACAAATTAAACGTAGTTGAGTTCTACCTACTTCATCATATTATTTTAATAGAAATTATATTTGTCATCTGTAATAAGAGCATGTATTTACCTTATCACTTTCAAAACCACGTATAGAATACTCAAGTGCTATACCTTTCATTCTAATTTGCATCAAATTCCCAATTCTATTAATGACTTTCATTTAAACAGCTAATTCTTTTTAAACTTTTCTAAATTGATTGCATTGATCTCCCAAATTTTATTTTTTTAACATTTATCTTCATCAGAGAGCAGTTTGTCTGATCTTAATGTATCATAACAATAGTTTTATGACTTATGTCAGTTCTTTTCCAGGTTTCATTTGTAACCTCTTTTTCTTTGTTTAATACAAAATTTAGGTGTTCTTAAGTTTCTTCAAAGCCGATTTAGTTGAATTCTATAACTTTCTATTCAATCTGCTTCTGTATAAGTCGCTTACCGATTCGTCTTGCAATAACTGAATGTTTCGTCTTTCTATCGTTTCTGAAAAGTGTAGGTGTGCTATCAGTAGTTATGATCAGTCCCTCATTCAGCTCCAATAAATGATGTCATAGATCATTTATTCATATTCATGTCTTCTATTTGACACGATTCTATTCTGGATATTAATTACGTATTTCTTCGACCCAGTTATATTTGTGAATGTGCTGGTATTTATAAAAACTTACCGGTGATTTTGAGATTATTTAATTCGCATATTTCAACTATCCTTGTCTCCATTGCTTAAAACGTTATCATTTGTCTTTCTTCAGTTCTTTCACTTATTCCCTATATAGTTTCAGTTACTGCTTTTAATTAAAGTAGTAACTACATCTGCAGATTTCTTTGTGTTGTGTCCTACACTACGTCTACGAATTAAACACAAAATATTTGCGACATCCTATAGGACGCAGCTATACAAAGCGCACGAGTCCTAAAACAATTGCAATCAGTTTCACGATCCACAAAAAGTTTTACGCAGGAGCCTAAACGTAATTTGGCCAGCAGTTGACTGATAACGCTTTAGTAGCGCGAATATTCAGGCCAAATCGCACGAGAAATAAGAATTTCCACTAGCTGTTTTGGAGTTATCGTCCGCAAAAGTGAGCAACAATAAGAACCTCTTAACTTTTTGCGTTTTGCATATGTTTCCTTCTTTATCTCCATCTGCAAAGGCCCCTGGCCAGGCTCCTAAGCTCGGTCCCCACAAAAGGCGATTTAAATATGCTCGCTTATAGATTTTAAACGTGTCCAGCGTTTTAACCATTATATTCGACTTTCGTCATCCACGACGAAAGGGTCGCGTAAATCGCTGCTGATCGAAAATCTGAAGCAAGCGAACGTAGAAATCGATGAATAAAATATGTCTGTGCGTGCTAGTCTGGAAGTTGTTGTTTATTATGCCTTATTGTGGGCTAAACTATAAGGAAGCAATAATATTTCATGAGTCTTACTGTGATTTCCTGAAAGTTAACCAGCACCGTAAAAATTGTTCAGTTAGCGAGAGTCCTTTTCCATTACATGTTAACCGACTTCATGGTAGCGCAATCAAATATCAGAAACAACGCGTTGGAGGTATTCCGTTTTGCCGCAGTTTTTGGATTCAAGTTATAAATCAGATTCCTAGACTTTGAATCCCACAAGTTTTACGGAACTGTCAGACTAAATTTAATTCCGCGAAAACCTTAATTCAATAGGAATCGAATGTACGGAGTCGCGTTCGCAAAAACGGAATGAATTATTAACAGGGAAGTTTTCCAGAAAAGATTGGTTCAGAAATTAAGTGGCAGCGACCTTATTTGCAGCGATACAGAAGACATTGATTGACTTTCAGCTAAGTACTTTTTCTAATTAGAAGTATCTGCTAGAATTTCGCTTGGAGACAGTTCTTGACAACGTGAGCTTTTTAATAGAGACGGAAAAGTTTTCAGAAGTTGAATTTCTATTATTCTCAGGCTTAATAAATGTAAAGTAGAGATTTTACTGTAATCCCAGTATTGTGTACACCAATAAATACAATAAAAAAAATTGAACAATATTCTTTCCATTGCTATTCTTCTTTTAACTTTACTGCGATAGAAGCATAAAGAATGTAATAATCTTTGCCTAACGGTTACTTTTGAATACAATAGTAGTTCGTTATGTTTAAAATCATTCCTCTTTCTATCCACTCTATAACGCTTTGGCAAAATTTAGTAAATAGTTTGTTTGCTCAGAGTGAACAGAATAATATCTACTGCAGAGAACAAGCATGGGGTAGGGCTATGTTTATTTTACAGTCTTATTTGATTTTTCAAGTTCTGACAGTCCAGGTTGCTGGTCGTTATCTATATTTGGCGAGTGTTATACTTGGCCCAGATATTAGTTGAAAATCAATTTTAAATTATACGTCTCACATATATACGAGGTTGGTACGCCATGATTGGTAGCCTTGTTGATAAAAGAAGTTAATTCTAGTTGTTTATTAGCTTCAGCCACTCGAAGGTAACCTTACGATACTACTTCACGATTTGTCGATTACAAGTACTGTAGGAAGTCTTTTGGTTAGATTCCTCCATGCCGCATTTGCTGTTATTGTGCAATAATAGCTGAAGGCTTCAATTTCAGTGTTTTGGTTTCGGTTGCCCTTAGCTTTTTCCAGATGGGCTGCTGATTATTGCGGGCCTGTTATTGGCAGCGCTGCCTTTCTCTTACTTGAAGGCAGAGAAACGTTCATATGGTGAGTGCGCACTGCCACCGATGTGTATTTAGATCCGACTTGAATTACCACCAAAGTAAACTACCACCACCTGGGTTTACGACCGATGGCATCCGACAGCAGTTATTGCACAACTTACGTGAACAGCTATAAAATTTGCATTTTTTTCGATATTAATAATTTGGCAGTAATTTATGAAGTAATTGGTGTAACTAGCCTTTGAGGAGCTTTACAATTCTTTATAAAAATGGTTAATATTGTAATTCAATGTCAGTACTATGTGTTAACTCCGAAATATATTCGAGTTCTTGCAAAATTATTTTGAAATATTATCTTAAGTACCGTTGCGCGTCACTAATTTTAAATACAATATCAATTTTTTTTTAAATCAACACATGAAAGGTGGTAAGATATTATATGCTGGCTAGTGAAACTACCGTTTATAGCTTAGGTAACATCTTACCCTTCCACGTAAACGGAATTGTGGTTTTGCGTTGGGCAGTGTTCCAATTCGGTGACAAATTCAACAAATTTTCTTATGTCAATAGTAAATCACGTACCGGTGATATCTACTCGGTAGTTATTTTGAATCCTATTTAATCTAATCTTGACAAATTTTAGACTATCACAAAATTTGAGGTAGTCTGTGGAATTTCATGCGGTGGTGTTTAATACAATAATTGTCAAAGGAAAAATACAATTCTTTTCAGTGCAGTGTCAATAGCGTAAGTACACCCTGGCATCTTTCCATTTAGAAACAACAATCCCATCAATATTCTTTCTTTATATAACAATCCTTCAGTCAAAGTTATTATCCCGGATTTTCCTATTCCAATTTCAACGAGACGTTCTTCTGTACGTCGGCTAGTGTAAACTTGGCATTTTCACCTATCAGTCGGTAACTCTATATTTATGACTGTGAGATAATATATATTGTGGAAAACTTAGCCTGCCTCTCCATCAATGCATACTTTCGTCTATGAGGATGTATATACTTACAGTATAGACCTTCGGAAAGCTACCGTTAAGCATGTCAAAAACGGGCCTGAGCTTGCTAAAACTGTATGGATGTCCTCATTACAAGTAAATGGAATTTTCCAGAAGAGTTGCGGCAAGAAAAGTTATTACTAATCTTGTGTTCGTAATCGGAATCTATATAGGAAAGCTCATAGCAATGTCAATCTTATAAATAAATTATTCACTTCCCCTTGTACTTCGCGAGATGAAAGTGGTTTTCTCCTATAAACTCAACGTAAAATAGAATAACATATTAGGAACAAATAAAGTGCATTTACTGTTAGAAGCTGTCAGACGTCTTTCTAGACAGCATACTTGCAAGTCGTTATATGTAAAACATGTTCCATTACTTAAACCTGCACTTAGCCTGCAACGATCCATCCACTAAATGACAATGACCATACTGCGAAATTAACTGGGACGGGAGTTCCAGTATTGAAGAGGTTAATTGATTTGTGTAAGTAATAGAAACGAGCCCTCTGGTTACTTTTATAGAGTTTTGCATTATTTACCCTGTTACTAAATGTCAATACTGAATTTTTTGTGTAGCGAATTTAATCAATTATATTTTCTGGAAGGATATATTGCTTTGTTATAAACATTTCAAGCGTATCAAGCAAACCAAGAAGCTACGTAGGAAACGTATTGTCGTTTCTATTATCAGGATGCGCATGGCTTTCTAAGTAACCATTTGTTAGAAACGTATTCTAATAGGAGAAGTTTAATAGAAGGTTAGTGCGCACGTCTACTGTTTTTCATATCTGTTGTCACGGAAGACCTGTTTAGGCGTTTGTTCATGTTTTATGTCCCTCAACAGTTTGGTTTAGGGAAAGTTTTATCACCAATTCTTAGAACTTTTTGGCTGTTGTGATGTACTATGCTTTTGTGTGATAAAAATACATTCTGATAAATTTGGATAAAATTCCACGTACGTAGATTTTTCAAGCCAATACAAGTAGTTCTGATATTCAGGAGATTTTAAAGGTGTATGTGATAATGAGTGTACTGGTCTCTTTAAGAGGGCTCGTTTTTTTCTATCCATATTTTGTGTAAAAGGTGGTTGCATCACCATGTGCATAAGGAACTATGCGAATATGTAGAGATGCTTAGTTAACTATATATAGTGCGATGGTATTATGCCTAGATCCTAACTTGTTAATAGCCTATGGATCAATGTTGAACAAATTAAGTAAAGTATAACAGAACTAAAAAACAATTTATAGTTCAAAGAGTATTAATACAAAGGGAAGTTGTTTAGTAACAATTTATTGCAGAGTTCAATATAAAAGTTAATTGGAACTAGATAGGCATGAGTGGTTGTAATTCAGGTTCAGACCTTTGCTGTATAGTACTAAAAAAAGATATATGGCTTTTGAAGTGCAAAGAGATAATCTTAATGGTTGATCAAATTGTATTTTGCTAATATTATTTTCTGTGTAAAGTTATTCTGTTAAGTAACCTTTTTAAACGTAATGTAATACATGCAAAGTGCGGTTAATTAAAAATATAATCTTTGTAATACCATCACAAATTGTTATAATAAGAGTAAAATGATCAACTATAATTGAAGCAATTTATACTGTTTGTTATTTGCTTTTGAACATGGGTAAATTGCATTCTGTTTAGCAAAGTTATTCCACAGAGCACTTGATTAAATAGGCAGGGTTTTTGCAGTATTTGATTTATCATATAACCAATTTCGCGTTGAACCCAGAAGCTACAGTAAAATTTTACCATTCGACCAAAAATTGTACAACCCCAACCTTGAGTTAAGAGCCATCTTGGTCGAAAGGACACTACACTATAGGGAAGTGGCCTTTGTAGTACTTTTTGACATTGAAGGCGCATTTGACAAGGCAAGAACGGCTACAATATGTCAAGCCCTACAGGCCAGGGAAACCCCTCCCGTTTTGGTCAATTGGGTGAGAACAGCACTGGATCAAAGAACCGTAACGACAAACCTAGGGGACTGTTCAGTGAGATCTAGGGTGACGGGAGGTTGCCCGCAAGGCACTACTTATGGTGTCTTATAATGGACGGTCAACTGGGATGCCTAACGGCAGGGGGCTTCTATGCGCAAGCATACGCAAATGATGGACTGGTACTTGTTACCGGCAGGTTCCTAAACGTCGTCTGCGATAGAATGCAGGTAGCCTGCAGGATCATCGAAAGATGGTGTGAAGAGAAAGGCCTGTCCGTAAACCATCTAAAGACTGAGATCATTCTCTTCACAAAAAGACGAAAACTTCAGGGTCTGATGATACCCATAATGTACGGAAGACCACTTGCATTAGTGCAAGAGGTCAAGTACCTGGGGGTAATCCTCTACAGTAAACTAAGTTGGAGGTCGCATGTCGACAGGACAGTGAAGAAGTCGACAGCAACCTTATGGCAGTTGCGCAGAGAAATAGGCAGAAACTGAGGGATAAACTCCAAGATTCTCCACACATTGGTAGTAAGGCCAAGAGTCTAGTATGGCTCAGTGGTCTGGTGGCCTAGTGTAGAGCGCCCCAGTATTTTCGTAAGATTGGCAAAGGTCCAACGACTACTGTCTCGGAACTACAGGGGCAATAAGGACAACCCCAACGGCCGCACTTGAGGTAATATTGGGACTCCCGGGCCTCGACACTTGGATAAAGAGAAAGGCCATGGCTACCAACCTCAGAATGCGGGATACGGGGCTTTGGAATAACCAGGGAGTTCGCACGGGCTATGCTATGATCGCCGACATGGCTGCTAGAAGAATACCTCTACCAGTCTACAGGGTAACCGAAGCAGAGGACTAGCTAAGGCTAGAAAAAGTATACTCTCTCACTATCCCAACAAGGGAACAGTGGGAGCAAAGAAGGGTTAAGCTCCAGTTGAATGCCTTAATATGCTACACCGATGGTTCTCGAATGGCGGAAACGCAATCCTCTGGAACAGGAATTTATATGGAAGGCCGAGGGGTACAAGAACGCTAGGAAGATTCGACACGGTATTCCAAGCAGAAGTTTATGTCATCCTATCGGTGGCAACAAGGAACGAGGTCAGGATATCCCCAGAGTAAAAAATGGTCTGCGGAAAGTTCGTTCCCCACATTTCGTTCCCCACATTTCGTACCCCACATTTCGTTCCCGGGATATTTCGTCTCCCCAGATCTCGTACCCGGAAACTTCGTTCCCGAGCGAGGTCAATTTGTCTCCTAGATTACAAGGTGTTGAAAAACGAGTGCAGCAATCGGAATGCAGCTAGGAAAATGAAAGATATTTTAACTAATTTATTTATTATAATAAACTTATAAGAACTATATACAGTATGTCTCCGGCTTGAGTTTACAAGAGAGAATTACAGTTTATTTTTAGTTTTACATAAAAATGTTATAGGAATTATAATTGCTGCTTGGTTTGTAGATAATTTTAATAAAATGTTCAGTTTTCAAAAACAAGTCGGCCTTGACAGTTAAGCAAAAACTATTTTCTTTTTCGGTAATCTACCCTTTTTGTTCATGGTACGGTAAAATATTACTAAGAAAAGTTGTCCAGAATGAGAAATTATGGCCCTATACAAAATATCAGGAAGATACTTAGATTAAACCGTCATTTCAATAAATACAATTTATTTTGTTCTTATAAGTTTATTATAATAAATACATTAATTAAAATATCTCCATTTTTTAACTGTATTTCGATTGCTGCCCTCGTTTTTCAACACCTTGTAATCTAGGAGACAAATTGAGTTCGGTCGGGAACGAAGTTTCCGGGTACGAGATGTGGGGAGACGAAATATCCCGGGAACGAAATGTGGGGAACGAACTTTCCGCATTCCAAAAAAAATTGCTCTGATAGCCAAGCCGCACTAAAAGCAATCTTCTCGGTCAGAACAAGATCAGCTCTTGTATAGGAATGTGGAAATGCTTTAGCTGAATTGGCAAGGAAAAAGGACATCGAGCTCGTCTGGGTTCCGGGACACACATGAGTCCAAGGCAACGAAAAGGCGGACGAACTAGCTAAACTCGGAGCCGGGGAAACTTGTTTTGAACCGAAACCCCTTCTGGGTATAACAAGGCAGCAGGTCTCAGCTGCCCTAACCGGGTGGGCCTACAAGACCAGAGAGGAAAAGTGGAAAGGATGCAGGGGCTGTTGTTAGGCAAAGTACCACATAGCGAGATTTGATTCAAAGAAATCGGTCTGGCTAATGGGAAGGAGCCGAAGAACCACAAATATTTTGATTGGGATTTTGACAGGCCACTGTAAACTAAAGAGACGCCTAACACTGATAGGAGTAGAGGAAGATCCCATTTTCCCAAGATGTGGGAGGCATGAATAAACGTCCTTTCACTATTTGGGAGAATGCGAGGCGTACCACCGACTGACGTATAGAAACTTTGGAGCACCTACGCTCGGAATGGAAGAGTTGAACTCGCTATCCTGGGCCGATATTCTGATCTTCATTAGAAAATCATGAAGGTTTAAGCAGGGAGAAGAGCCCACCGAAGAGGACGATAATGAAGGTGGTTGAGGGGATGGCATGGGGTTGGCAAAAAGGGGATTTGGTGGCCTACTTGCTAGACTTCGGTCTCCCCACAACTACTACTACTAAGAGCCATCTGTACAGGAACTAGTCGTACAAAAGTGTGTTTGAGCAATTAAATAAAGAGAGGGCAACACTAAGCCTTTCTTGGGTTTTAGAATAATAAAAGCAATTATTGAGTAACCAATTTGAGAAGCTAAACAAAAAAGGTGCATATTATCTTGTTTGTGAGTAGCTTAATTAAACATAAAAATAAACAAGGCAGTGTTATTGTAATAGGTATTCTCACATATTGGAATTTAGACTTTTAGTCTCTCAAAGTACAGTCGGTAAAGAGCTGATGAATAAATACTTCGTAGATTATAGTCAAGCAATATTGAACGTTACATGAACTTTATTACATAGGCGAAGTGATAGTATTAAGCTCTGAGCATCTGCTTTCAAAATTCGCAAGACGTACGTACATAATTGCAAGTTTAGTAATATGATAAACTTACACGCTACCGCTCTCACATTCACAAGTTCCATTCGAATCTGGGCCGATTTCTTTTGAAAGCTGGCATTGTTGGTCTCATAGAGCTCGCCCACCACAAGCATTCTGCCTGCACACGAGATACATTACATCATCAAGGCACGTGCTCTGCTTAAATTGCAGAACCTACCTGAGTATTCTTGGCACTTGATATCAATGTCCCCAAGTTGCGTTTACGTGTCAGACTTAATGTAGCGTCGTTAGTCGTCACGAATAAACGAAATACATCACCGGAGACAGTTGACCCGAGAGTTAAGAAAATGCGCGATAAGCGAGCAAATTAATTACTAGCACCATCCTGTCACTTTTGCTAAAGTGCCCGGCCATATTTAATACTCGAACTGAAATTACGAGACCTATATTTATTTTACTTCTTCGACTACCCTGATCCCTCGATATGCTCGCCCAAACCCGTCAAGGGTTGACATGTGTCGCGTGCACGCGTGCCGTTGATGTTTGCATATTGCTGTTCGCCACCCGCCGGTGCTTTCGCGATAACCGCCGGACAAGGTTACATCTAAGATGACGTCGATATGTTCCCTTTGAGAGCTCCTTGCCCTTTGCGTTATGTGCTTCTCCACTTTCAAGCATATTTCCAGCGAATTCGCCTACTGAATAATTGCGCCCCTGTGTTAGCTACCTGGCAATAAAACCAAATTCCGAATGGACTTAACTCCTGGCCTTTCTGCTGAGCCAGCGAGCCCCTTCCTAAATTCGGAATTTAATAAAAACGGATGAATTTCGGCTTTGTAATTATCATACTCCAACTACCTCTAAAAGTATCCATTTATCAGAGAGACATCTTCTTTGCGAATTTTCATTTATACTTTTACGCATTATTCGGAGTGGAGCTTGATTAAATAAACTCGCATTGGGTATAGATCAACGTACCTTTATTAAATAAAATTCTTAATTAAAACCATATGGTTGGTGCAACTTGGGGTTCAAACTCCAGCCACCAGCTTGTGGACTTCCTCATCCTCAGTCAACTTTAATTGTATAAAGAACGCTGGGTTTACATCAGCTAAATTAAAATGTATACCTCGGTTTCCTTAGGCAAAATTAATAACATAAACATCTGCACGTTATCTTGGTACTCAATAAAAAATACGGACGGAAATTTTAATTACATCTCTTGTGATCATGAAGTTTGCAGCTTTCGTGGAAATTTAATGCCTTACTTAAAGTTTCTCTCTTCCCGTCCAGTACTCCCCAGGATTACTAAAACTACAAACTACTACTTTTTCAGCACTAGATTGCGGATCAAGTGTACATTTGCGGTTAGGGCTCGTTGTTCCGGTGCAAGAGATATCTACGTTCAGGAAACGTGTTTAAGTTTTGTTCCAACTTGGAATGCGTCTACAAGACGCAATCGATAGAAATTTTTAGAAAACTAGTCTAGGTTATTCGTGGCACCGCTTGGATTAGTTGTGATGGTCAAATTTGCCTTGAAAGGGTTTCTCGTTAATGACTAACAAATGAACGTACTCTATAAATAGATACAGTAACAATTCAATAGAAAGTAACTTAGAACTAAATATTAGATTGCGACGGCTTTTAGGACATGGGAACGTACACGGAATAATCAACACAGAATAATTAATACGGAATAATCATCAGCGAGCGCAGCGCTCGATTTAGTGTCACGGAATATCCAAAGAAAGGTTTATTAAGCATTTCCGTAAAGTTAAAAGTCCCAAAATGAATTAGTGATAACTGTAATTACCTTTGATTTCGATGTCGCAATCCAAGTAATTTATCAATTCCATTAAAACGACACATAGAATTTCACTAAAGTCGGGAATTGTTTCAGAAGTAGCTGTTTAGTAAAAACTTTTGTTTCGAGTCATGCCACGTTAGCAATTACTAATTTCTACAATATGTTTTATAATATTCATTAGCATATTTTAAAAAAATATTTGGCCACCTTTTGTACATTGACAAAATGTTTCAACATGGGGCACCGGTGTACTGAAGACAATCGATTTCAACCGACCAATAAACAATAGTCCGTGGGATAGGATTGGTCAGTGCATACATGAATCATGAAATGGTTCCCCACAGGCTATACATCTGTTATGGAGGTGATGATTTACATTGCGTATGTTTGTAAGACAGGAATTAGCTGGAGCTCCGTCGTGCACAAAAACTATGAACATCTGAGAACCATTGATTTCAGTATTACAATCCAAAATAATTTATTAGTTACTATAATAATTAGGATATTTTTGAAAGCCAAGTAGGTAACTTTGCAATACAGTGAAGTTTGCATCATTTCTACATGGAAAACGAGTTAGCTTCAATTAATTTATACGAGATTTTTGGTACCCCCAATCCCAAGCAATTTTTCTCACATCATTGGCATCGATGAAATGTGCATGTGCGCTATCAGCATTGAATCACGTAAAATAATCCTAAGATATTCTATTAGTGTAAGTCTGTTTGAATATGTGGGTTTTAATTACTTACAGTGCGGTTATTCAATGCGTTTTAGATTCAAACCATTATCAACAATGCTGACCAAAGAGGATCTTCTTCTTCTTCTTCTTCCCTTTTTTTAAAATTACGTCGCCTAACTTTGGACATAGACCATTCCTAGCTCTTACCGTCTTTCTAGGTTCTCAACGCTTCTTATCCAGCCGAAACCTGCCACTTGGACTATGTCATCTTTCCATTCACTGATGGTCTCCCTCTTTAGCGTGTGCCCAGCTATGGTCTCCATTGGTCCATTTGTTTGGTATGTGCCCAGCGAAGTTATTAGTTTTTAGGGATGATCAACAACATCTTCCACTTCGCTTGTCTGACCCAAATATTTGTCTTTGGGTCTTTTAGCTTTATATTTAGCATACATCTCTACATTGTTCTCTGCGCCTTTGTCAGTTTTGCGACAATATATTCACAAATGTCTATGTTTGACACCCATAAGGTATAATTGGCGTTATAAACAGGGCAAAGACGCCAGTCGCATCCTGCAGGTAGTCTCTACGTTCTAGTTTTTCTTATGGATTTTGATTAATTGCACGAAGTGTATGTACTCTTTTACTATCTCTATAACTATTCCGTTTGCTGTTATGTTCCGATTGTCGTTTGCATTAATCATTGTTTTTGTTTCTCTCACATTTTTTTTTCAATTTTGTTTTCTTAGGTTCTCTCTAATTCCACTACTATTCTTCATAGTTGTTGGAGATCAAAATGACATCGTCAGCAAATTTTAAGTAGTTAAGCTTCCTTCCGTTCACGCTAATACCTGTGTTCTGCTATAATATAAATTTGAAGATGTCTTCTAACGCCAGAGCAAATAACTTTAGTGATATAGCATCTCCTTGCCTAGCACCTCTTCTTATAATAGGTATCGTCTCTATGTTTTGTTCCACATGTAGTGTCGCATGTACTTCTTTGTATATGTTGTGTATTAGTTGTCTATATATGGAGTCAATTCTGCAGTTAATCAAAGCTTTTTTAATTGCCCATAGTTCAATAGTGCCAACACTTTTTCATAATTCACAAATGTTAGAAAAAGAGGAATGTGATATTCGCAAGTATTTTGTACCGAAAGTCATGAGCAACTCTGTAGGTGGCACTAACTATTATAATATTTTTGAGTGAGGTATGACATCTGTCAATACCGGCAATACTAGCCTACCTACTTGTACTGACGTCACTCCAGAGAGCTGAAGCATAGTTTTTTAACTGGTTTGCATCAGTAGCTTACGCCACGTGACCATAAACAAGTGATTCCCGCTACTTATATTCACGACAGGCGTCAGCGTTTGTATGGAGTTTATTTATTTATTTATTTCTTTACAATTTTGGTCAAGTCAACATATGGTCTACACAAAAGTAGCCATCCAATTATAGACCGGCACGGATAATACATATAAAAATTAACTATAAATCACCAAAATAAAAAAAACGGGAGGAGAGATTAAATACAAAATTAAAAATTGTTACCTAAATATAAACTAAAAAGATAGCAACTTATGATGAACATCTTTTCAACTAAAAAATTTTAAAATAAACAAATTATTAATTATTTAATACTTAAGGAGAAAAATAGTGAAATTGGCAAACACTTGCTGGCTACAAACTCATTGAAAATGATCGACTAAGCAAGATTACACAAGAAAGAATACCAGAAAACAAAGATACAAATTACAAAAAATCAAAAGTTATAAAATTGCAAAAAAAGAAAGATCGATGAAGATGCAAAGATTAAAGCAATGTTATGTGTTATGTATTATTACTGTAAGTATTTAGAAAATAACAGGCGATTGATCTTGCAATTGCTTCAATAGATTCAGCAAACATGTCGATACCCTCGTGTCCCATAAAGTTGTAAGTTCTGACTAGCCTAACTGAGGGAGAGTTTATCGAAAAAATGGTGGTACACTGATCGTGCCAGAAGAATGAAGAATTTCGCACAGAATACAATGGAATTTTAATAAAAAGAGAATTCCATATGAAGCTACAATATTCCAGGTGTCAGCGGACATGCGCGTAATACAATATTTTTAGTGTATCAGGACATCTTATTAGCTTTACAAACAATTTTGTTCAATATGTTTATTAAACGTAAAGTCTTTGGTAAAAATAACGCCCAAATCACGTTTAAAAGCAACATCGCTGAGAACTGTATTGTCTATTCTGTAATCAAAATTAATTGCTCTTTTGATTCCACTAATGATATTTTATGACATTTCTGCACGTTTAAAAACATTTTATTTTTGTTACACCAATCACTGAGATAATTCAGATCTTGCTGTATGTTATGTGCATATAAAGTAATCCTCATCCTCAAAGCAGTCGTCTTCGAACATTCTCAACTATACCCAATAAGGAAAGAGCTAATGAAATCATTAAAAGAAATAGATGGGTGAGGGATTGCAGAAAAACTTGAAGATGTTTGGAAGCTTAGGTTATCGGAAAATCTGTGCAGGCTGGGAGTATCTTTGAAAAATATTATCTGCATTTTATATAGTGTGAGACACTTCACACGTCTATTATTTTCCACCACCCTGCTATTTTCTGTGTTTTGTGCTTTCTAAGAACTTCCTTAATTTTTTGCGCATCATTTGATTAGTTTCAATAAATTTAATGATGTACCATTTTCCTTGTGGTAACAGATATGTTCAATATTTCAACGTATTTTTTTGTTATTTATTCTTCTTCGTTTTTAGATTTTTACTTCTATAGTCTAAAAATACGAAGGAAGTATTGTAATCGTGAAAAATTGCCTTACAAGATTTTTTCAAATCTTTACCTTTCTTGGCGGAAAACAAGTTTTCTCAATGTTTTTGTCTGTCGGTCTATCTGTTGGCGGTATAGCTCAAAAGCAATTTGTTGGTGAAAGACGATACTTTGCAAGCGTATTAGATGTTTCATCATCATCCAGCCTCTCTTATTCACTACTGAACGTAGGCCCCCTCTAATATTTTCCACTCTTTTTGTGCATTGGCTATCCTTGCGCTATTCCTTTTAGATCAGTAGTCCACCGACTTGGTGGTCTATCCCTGCTTCTTTTGGCCTTCACTCTACTATTCTCTTCGTTCATCTAAATGTCTACCAGGCTCGAAACCTAATATACTTTTGGTAAAATGGTTAAAAGACAAAATGTTGTCTATTTTTCTTTAACTCAGAAATATATTAACGTAATACCCTGTACATAACTCATATTGTTACTGTTGACAAAACAGGCATATTTTAGACAAAAGAAATACAAGATGAACATCTGAAATGAAAAGAAAAGTGCAGCAATCGATGCAGGCCGCAGTTATCGCGGCTAGAAATTTTTGCATTCGAAGAGGACCGCACTTGTGAAGAAAGTTCCGTGTAAATACTTTTGCAAATTTTTTCAATTCGCGATCCTGCTCTTAGCATTGCGTTGTTTAGTTTTTATGAGATGTTTTTGTTCCTATCTCCTCTGATAGTTTTTGCAGTTTTCTGTGAGATCGAATCTATAGGTTTTAGTCCTCTAACCTTCGTGACATCACCTTCTAGAACTTACATGGATTACTGAGTAGGGTACATTTGTTTTCCATATTAAAATGTACTCGAAGTAACAAAAGTTAAAGTTTAATTTGTTCTGACTTGTCTTCTGCACAATTGCCTTGATTTGCGGGTCTGTATTTCATTTATATGACTTACAGAGTCCTCTACTTGGTTAATTTTCATCGATTACTCGTGCACCATCTCTAAAAAAAGCATTTTAAATTGTTTCTTATAATTATTCTCCTTAGCATAGAATTTCGGCTTAGACCGCGTAGTATTTGTATACGAACACCCAGCATTTTCTGGCTTAATGTGCCTTGCACCTTGTGAAGTCGAGCAAAAACCCGCGCGATGGCCATGCTCTTTGGTGGCTCGTGTTGTTTGAGTATCTTGAGAACGAGGATACTTAGGCAGATTTGGCCGTTTTGCTGTTTGTACATCCATATTCACTAACGTTTCGCAAGACCTTGCAGCTTGCATCATCAGAGTGAAAGTCGCACTGTCTTATAATTAATTATGTAGTATGTAGTATATCGTATGTGTAGTATAATTTGACAACTACACCAAAAAAATTACCTTGGAAGACTTTGTACCGCGCCCAGTTCCACAACGGTTAAGAACTTTAAGCTGCTCTTGTTGTAAAACTTTGGAGGATTACGGTTGTTTTACTTATATTTAAAAACAATGATTGTTGGTTACATTTATATACGATGCATTGCATATTATTGATTTTGTTAACTGCAACATATAGGTGAACTTGATAAAATTTGAGATAACTTGCAATTACGTGACACGTGTAGATAGTGAACAGCAGCGGTCCTAGTATAGAACCCTGCGGCATGCCGGTTAAAACTGTTTTCTCGGATAAGTAACCTTTAAGGTAAGCTGATTGTACACGTTTCCTTAAATATGTATTTAAGATACTACAGCCGAATGTTATCCAATATAATGCAATATAGACCTCAATAGAGTGTGATGTAGTATATCAAATGCTTTAGTGAAAACCAACAATATGAGTAACATTTGCAGCTTTTTCACGCAATGATTTAAGTAACTAAATAACTTCTACAGTTTTATTTCACGTTCTAGTACATTAATAAATACGAATTTCTACAACCTATTTGACAAACTGTATCAACATGTAAAAAGGTATTTGGTTATCGGTAATAATAATTCATGGGATAAACCTGGCCAATGCGTAGGTCGTGGTAGTGGTTGTCATAATACTGATAATTTAAATTGCCTTTGATTTAAGACTGAATTTAGCTAGAGCTCAGAAGGGTGTTGTCTAATACATTAATAACAATAAGGAAAGATCGAAGATCATTACATTGAATGTATTTAATTTGTTCATGTTGTAGCATAAAAATAGAACTAAATATTTCCATGGTTTTGGACTGTCAAGAGTGTTTGTGGGTTACCTTGGGCACTAATTATCACACAAAATTGAGTTATGTATATATATTTATTAATGCTTTAAAACAGCCTCCTTTAACCTTGGTACAATCATAAATGTACCACTTTAAATGTAGCGCAGAAGTTTTACCGGATAGTAGGAAAACTGTGCTATTAGGAATTAGGTTTCACTAAATTAACGATTTTCGGGCGCACAGCGGAGAACACAACTGAAAATTCCCTCAGAATGAAATAATCGTCGAAACATTCCCAGATCCAGCTTGTAAACGTTTGAAGCCTGACAGCAGCGTGTCGTTTGGCAATCGTTTGGCAACTTTATCTCTGAATATTTCAGCAAAAATCAGTAGTTCCGAAAAGGCGCTTCTCTATCGCTTTTCGAGCTATTCGCATTTAGGTTGGAAAGCAGGTAAAATTCATTAGACAAGGTAATAGCACGTTGTTGTGAGAAATTGCTCGATATGTGTCACTTGCGTTGCCAGGGATAATACTGTGGACTTCACAGTTGAACTTTATTGGTTTTCTGGCCCACAGAATGCAGAAATAGGTACTTTTATCGGGACAGGGCTAGCTTCCATTTTAAATCAGCCCCTTTAATTTTATTGATGCTTACATGATAGAATGAATTTATTTGGCCACAGAAATTGCTATAGCAACGTCTAGTAATGTTGTAATTGTTGCCATGACGCATCAGTCTTATGTAAATATGAGTTTTGGCGTACAAGCAACCTTTGCAAAATTCTATATATAAAAAAATTATACAAACCCTTCGGGCATAGACCCTTTTGGACTCGCAGCTTCCATTTTACTGCTGTTTTCATGTATGTGTTTTTGCTGTATCATCAAACATCTAAATTTATTGGGAGCGTGTGCTACTTGCGTGAGTGAATAGCGACGATTTTTTACATCTAAACATTGATACGATCATTTATCGATTTAATAAAAATACTAAAAATTATTAATGATTGGTATTTATACAAAGTCCGTCATCAAGTCAAGTCAAGTCAAGCTGAAAAATATGTGCCTCTTTACAGATATTTCTCTGTAGTTTTAGCTCAGTGTCTGGATTTTTGAGTGTTAATAATTTCGCAATGCTTCTTCGCTATTAATTGATTTGACATATATTTTTTAAGTAGTTCCTTAAATGTATCTCCCATTCTGTGTACAACTTAATATTAGTAACTTCACTTAGGTTTTTTATGTAAAATGTCAGTGAGATAATGCCATTCAAAATTGTTTGTCCTCAACAGTACAATTCCCAGATGCATCGAAGTATCTCTTTAGCTGCATTGATATTGTCTTCTTATGAAGTTGCTGCTTCCTGCTCTATTATGAGACTACCTTCAAATGTTTTCTACAGCTCACCTACCATCAATCAAGTTTCAGCGTCTGGCGCGTTTTATTTGTTACCTTTAAGTTATTTTAACGCAAGCAGATGGAAGGCTTTCCGGGCTAGAAAACACTGATAATTAAATTTCTCTTACCAACCCCTACTTTGAGGTTACATTAAAAGGCATTCATCATTTTCTTTAACAAGCTACGAAAATGTTCGAACGGCCTCGGACATATCATTGTTTAGCCCACTTTTTCGCGCAGTCATCGTCATCAATAATCCATAATGAATTCTGTTGTGCCTTTTGTTTAAGATAACACGCAAAAGTGTTAAGGAGAGATGCTAATTGCTCGAAGCCAAGGTCGTTTAGTGAGGATGCTACGAAGAAGTGTGCATTTAGTTGAATTTAATAAGTTTAAGGCTTTTTTTTAAATAATAAACTGTACAGAAGGAAAGCCCTTTAATTATTATTTGAAAGATATTAGTAAGCAAAGCAGTTTTGATATGGTAATTAGAAAACGCAACACGCTGGAAAACCAATGGTTTATTTAAATAAACAATCTGATATGGTTGAAGAATTTTAAAAAAATATATCATACAAGTTTTTGGTATTATTTTGTTTAATGATCATCTACTAATCGCTGGCTTTTCAAATTTCTGAAACATTTTACTTTGTTTACAACATGTAGCCAGATTAAAGAGGCTTAGTAGCTCAGCAGCATGGGGGGGGGGGGCGAAGACAGAAATAAGAGAAGGCTCGCTTACTATAGTCAAAATTATTGTACTTGGGAATACACTGGGATAAATTTGTTTTATTTTTAAAGATGCCGTCTGATGTGTCTGTCTGCCGGTGGTGTAATGGGAAAATTGAACTAGGAAAATGCCCCTCGGCGATGTGAAGTATGAGCATGCAAGATTCTGACCTATCTTGTTTAGTAATCTCTGAAAGGTCCATACTACTGCAAGAATGCGCGGAACTACACATTGCTTCACAAACGAGAATAACATAGTAAAATTAAGAACTCTTAACATTCACAAAAATACATATGTGTCGGCACTAGTGCTAGGCCAGCAAGTGAAGATCCTGCATTAACTTACCTTAAGCGATATAAATGAAACGAGAAAATAAATTTTCCCGTGTGAAGTTGATGATATATTATCCCGTCTTCCAAATAACTTATTTATTTTACACTTTACGTTAAGCAATTAAATATGATACTGTATATTTTTTTCATTGAAAATAGTTATGGCATAAAATCATAATAAAAATATGATGAAAGATCTACAAGCTAACGTTCTGGTATGGAACTGAAACATTGTTATTATTTGTGCTGTATACAGGATTAGTAGAGGGTTTACTTGATCTACAGAAATTTGCATTTAAATAAAAAGCAATCACACTAAAAGGTTAAACAATTAACTATACGCCTAGATCTTTTCAAAATTTAACAAAGAACGCAAGGGTATATTAAAATTAAATGTCCTTAATCTACAAGCTGATGCTGTACTTTTCAGCTAAAACGTAGCTATGAATCGATATTACGACCCTGGTTAATTTTAAATTTTCACCAGAGCTTATGCTCCCGAATAAATATTTAAATTCAACTTTTAAAAGGTGTAATTGCTTTCTTAATAACTTTATAATTGCGCTTTACAGAATATTTCCACTGTAATATCCACAAATGTAAATGTAATTACTAGAGAATTAAATGCCTAAAGAGTTTTACCTGCTTTCAAGCAGTAAACGGAATAGTGGAAAAACAAAAAGGTAATTATACTAAAATTATTATCACCCTGCATGAACACAAATAAAAATCTTAAAATCTTAAGTTCTAAGTAGCTCAACTAACAAGGCCATGCCTTGTTGAAAATACAGATAATTTATAAGAATGTGTTAAAGTTATTGTTTTACTTCAGAAATTGCAAATATTTATGTATAATAATCGTCAATGAATTTTTTGCTAATTTTAAGATTTAGTAGCATGGATGTTTGTTTAGTAATTATAGTAAATACGTTATTAACAGTATGAAAAATTTATTACACGAACTACAGAAGCAGAACTTAAAAAAAACAACGGCAGCCTTCAAAATTTTTATAATTAACTTCGAAACGTCCTTTTAATTTAAGAGACCCACAGGATTTCGCATATAAACCATTTAAAGAACCTTTACATTATCTCTGCGTATTCGCTGTATCATTAATGAAACTACAGCTCACTTTTTAATATCTGCTTTATTATCACAGCGACTGAAGGTAATAATCAGTTTCACTCACGCTTGCTCCTGTCAAACGACCAATAGAACAATCACTATCTATTACATGGAATTTTAAAAATACTTTGTTATTACGTTACATTGCAGGTGTATTACGGCATAACTACATATGTTTATACAAAAACAGTTTTTATTCGGTATCCATGCACACTATATTATGGGTAGAATAAACTGTTCGATATATATAAGCGTTTTTTACGATATAATATTTGAAATGTTATATCGCAGTAACAGAAATGCGTTGCTCGATATTCAAATAATATTTTCATGGTAAAGAGGATAAATGTTCGATAAATTTGGATGGTTTTTGCTGGATAAAAATCATAAATGTTGGAGGCCGTGATCAACGGAAAAAAATAATCCGTTAACGGAATAGGAAGTTAATGCAGAATACGAAGTAGAAAACCGACAAACAGTGAAAAAGTAAAGTGTTAGAAATCAGGAAATTCGCTGAATACACGGTGAAGTATGAAGATGTATTGAGGTTTTAACCACAAGAATTTGGACAAGGATCGTAGTATTAGGAATATTTGTCGTTTTAGTAGTTAAATATCGATCAGAACAAAATGGCAAGCTGGAATTTACTTGATCTATCCGCCCCATAATAAGGACACTTTATATCGATCACAGCTTCCAAAGAAGAGTTTGGTCGCATTCCACCATTCTTGATCCATTGAAACAGTAGTTTATCAAGAATTTCGCAATCCCTGGAGATGAAAAGAAGGCATTTATTGTATTTTATGAAACAATCCATTAAGTGGGTGGTACAGACGTTTACATACCTTTTAGAAATTTGCCGTAGAATTTTGTAAAGAAGAAGATTGTTTTACAAACGCCATTCACCATCCAGGGATTTTTCTTATATTTTATATTTCAATTTTAACTATACAGAAGAATTTTTGTTTAATATACATCAACATATTTTTTATAATAACTTGTTTAGAATAATATTTGTATCGGGTGCTAATCACTAATCAGTCTTTATGTCTATCTGTTCTTAATCAATTTTCTACTGTTGCATTTAGCTTCTTATACGAATTTAGCATTTATTAGTTAAAAGATTATTTGTTTATGGAACATTTAGTATTTTTATAGTGTATTCATTTCTTGTTTCCAATATTTTAAATTTTAGTAACTATTTATCATCTCGAGTATTTAGTGGTTTTACTAAAAATACCTTTTTAACCGTTGATCGATTCCCGGTATCGATCATTGTTAAGATGTAATCGTGATTTTACACCGGACCGCACTTACCACAGTTTTGTTTGTGTTGGAAGACAACGGTAATAACGCCCCCATGTTCTGCGGCTAGCTAGCGGGAAGGGGTAGTCCACTATACTCTTAAAGTCCGGTCCTGTTTCAGGATAGTTAAAATGGTGAAATGCCAAAGCCCCGAAATAGGCGCAAGCCTACATACAACGAGCATTTAAACCTTTCACAGACATCTGTGCTTCAAGCACCACAAAATTTATTAACAACAGAATGAAATTACGTTAGTTCAATATGGTTTGGTAGCGCAAACCAAGGGCTTCCATCTAATCACATTAAACACAGAACCAAAACGGCTCACAAATTCGCAATTCACGCTCTACAGTACTTGAGGAAGGCTGATATTCAAGAAGAGGTTAAAGCTGGCCAACTTCTACAGGTACATACTGCCTCTAACAAGAATTTGTAAGCTGCAGGTCGGAACCACACGAGTATCGCTCAGTGAGACTGCCACAAAGGCATCTTGAAGCATCGAAACGGTGCACACTTTACACCCAGGGTATTATTACCAAGATCGAATTAGGTTGCGACTTAAATCTGTTTACACAAAGTACGCTTCAAATGCGTTATATTTTAACAAGTGGAACTGGTGTTCTACTATATATCCGGGATGTTACTTCGAAAGGGTTAAATATTCAACGACTCGATAATTTATTTTACCCAGTTTCTGTAGCAACCCCGCGAACCTTCCACACAACACCTGGTGCAATGACAACAATATGTTTTTAACTGTTCCGATAGCTAGCGACAAATAAATCAATTAGCGGTCAAACTCGGCGGCACTAGTGTCTCTCTCATTGGAAGTATTTTGAGCGTCTCTACCTAGCTCATTCGTAACGCAAACGAATTCTCAATCACGCGCCAAAATGCAGTTCAGCGGAATACCACGGGGGTATTATTAAATGACTGTTATTACAATTTGGAATTTTCCAAAGCAACCACGACAACAGATCGGCTAGATAGCGAGGCCAAGAAGCCAATTCAAACCTGACTCGACAGCAAGCAATTAACCTGAGACACAGGAAATAAAATAAAAACGTGGGTAGCTGCCGTTTTAAAATTAGATCCTTACAAGGAAATACAAAACGCGTGAACTGTGTTCCCAAATTTATTTGAAAGTGTACAGAGACGTATTTCGTCCAAACTAATCGGTCAAGAATGCGCTTATAATTGTCATAAAAATTATATAACATCATTTGTTACGTTTATATTGCTTTTACTATCATTACTATGCAGTGCCTTTTTTAGCGAGCATTTACCGTTTTTATCGAGGGCGTACTCTTTTTACCGTGCATTTACTTAGCGTTTATAATTGTTATCGAAAGATTATTATTTCGATAGAGCGTGTTCTATATTTATAGAAAATTAAATACTTTATCATGCGTTTAATCAAATACAACTAGAATTTCCTATCGAATAAATATACCGTGCATAGAAATTAGCGTTTATATTGCCTTCATAGTGCTATATTATTATTATTAGTATTTTACTCGTGGAACAGTCACCTTCCGACATATTTTCAGATCTTCATGTTTCAGAGTCACTAGATGACGAAAAATAAGTTTACCCAATTTTGTCTGCCTGTCTGTCGGTCTGTCTTTCTGCCTGTCTGTCCGTTTCTCTGTCTGTCTGTTTGTTGGTTGGTCTGTCTGTTGACGGTATAGCCAAAAACTATTTGTTCCAGAAATACGATATTTTGTGCGATTTATATGTCTACTTGGCTCGAAACCGAATATACTTTCGATCAAATGTCTTTATAAATATAGCTGTCTATTTTTGTTTTAACTCAGGAATAGATACAACTAATATCTTGCACTAGTTCTAGTTTTTACTTTTGACGAAAATGGAACCGAAAAATACAGGATGTAAATCGTAACATCAGCGCGTTGTTTATAAAGTAGCGGAGTGGTGTGGACGGCTGACCTTGCGTATTAGAAAGGGTGCGGCTAAGTAAGATTGGGCTGCCCTTTTTTAACACATACTCATTGTTTTAACTAATTGTGCAATATAAAACGCGATTGGCAAGTTGAAAGTGGTTATATATGTATACAGTATGTATGACAAGGAAAACGCCATTAGTAAATTAAGCTAAGGATGTGCGCAGCCTGAGCTGCGCAGCGAAGCACTTGTAGAATCTGTCTTTTTCTGCTGAAAATATTTATCCACGTGGATTACTCAATTTTGACTATTTTGCAATTTAAGACTCGTTTTCAATTATAATGCTATTTAATTTTTTTAAACAAAAATAACGAATTTTCCTATGTCGCGACTGGAATCCGACACACTTCATGTATACATTTACGGCGATACGAGACAACTAGCTGAAAAGTATGTTAGTAAAGTTTAAATGGAACGCACAGATTGCGTTAAATTACCTCCCAAAGCGAATTGCTTCATCGGCAACTAGTGTATGAATTATACGCTCCAATAAAACTTTACTTCATAAACCCAGCTGAAGGAAATTAGATTAACTCTGAGTGCTGAAATGCACACCATAGGAGTGAAATTGGTCTACGAGTAGAGTGCCCCTTCCTTATTAACACATGTTTTTTTTTGCAGGTAACTGTGAGCGCATTCGGTTGGAATCGACATTTCCGTGAACACCTAGTTTCACCAATAATTTAAACATGTCTGCAGACACATGCAAGTCGATGAATTTGAGTAATTCCATTCGGACATTAATGAAATAAACGGTGAATAACTACAGCTATGTTAGCCGACCGTTACGTTGCACCAATAAACTATCCTGATCAATCACATTACAGTGCTGCTGTCCTTGCTTTGTAATCCAAACTATCAGCACGCGTGTATGTTTTTGGGAGCATGTCGTTGAATACTAACCCAGGATCCTAATACTAAAAAGTCGAATGCAGCGAGATCGGGGTATGGTTATTAACACTAACAACTGCAGCTACAAAGCGGGACCAGGACTCAACAGCACCACTTACAGCAAGGACCCCGACTACCGCTACGCTTCACAGTCACCCCAGACGTATAACGACTCTTGGTACGTGAGGGAGACGACCACACATGGCTCAGAAGCCCCCAGCAGCCCCAAAGAAGAGCCCGTCTGCTCATGTGGATGTTGGCCAAACGAGGAGCCCAAGGTGCAGCAGCAGGCGATGAGGTGCAACAACGGACCGCAGAGTGCGGCGAGTATGGTGGCTTCGTATGGGGTTTATCATGACGCCGGGCTGCGCTCTACCGAGGAGGAAGACGGTTTCGTACCTCGCGCTAGTGCTTATCGGGGTGTCGTGGTAAATGCCTCCGGGGGCAGCACTGTTGTACGACCCGGAGACTTGGTGCCTACGGAAGGAAGCTCATGTGGCTGGTGCGTTTCTCCTCAGTCCCAATCACCCACCACCACAACGGGGGACTCCTGTTGGATACCGTGGTGTCGACCCACAATCTTGCTACTCGTGCTTGTACTGCTGGTAGTCGTGTTCGTCCTGGTCTCCGGAATCCTGCTCTACTTTAACTGTATGTTTAACTGTGTTGCATGATCCGTAACGCTTTCAGTGTGTTCCTTAGTCCTTATTTACCTTGTTTTTGATGTACAGAGCAATTGAACATAATTGAATATGCTACTTCATTTCTATTTTCTTGTACTATTCTATAGTAATATGATTAATACCACCACATATATGAGGTGTGTCAATTTATTTCACGGAATGCATCTGTAGAAAAACTGTGTTGGCACCTGTACACTAGCTGTGACTGTCACCTTCGAAATAGTCTTCTTCCGCAGCTATCCGTTTTTGGAATACTCTTGAGTTCTTTTGTCACGTAACACTGGATGTCACAACTGTCTGAAAATGTACGTCCTCTCGTGGCAGCTTTTATATTGAGGAACAACCAGAAGTCACGAAGGACTAAATCACGTAAATAGGGGATGGCAATCTACGAACACTGCGTCATGGATACTGTCGCAATTGACAATCAGATATGTAACTCCTCTCTAAAAATGGTGTTACTATTTGTCTCTTAATTTTTAGTTCCCCTGCCATAAATGACATGATTAATTGTCTTTTTCATCACATCGAAGCCGAGTTTTGCGTCTGCCCTTTGTCTTTTGGCTGTTCACTTCTGAAGCTTTGGTTCTCTATATTTCTATCGCTCATTGCTAAAGGAAGGTACTTCAAAAATCTCATAGTTTACACTCAGTATTGATGACTTTGTTCAAAATCTACTGTCATAGTTGTTCCACGACCAGCACAATGAGAGTGAACAGAAACGCTGCATGTGATAAACGCACAACCTAAGTGTAATCGCCCACTAAACTAACATTCACCCTTTACCTGTTTGAAGGAATAAACACTTGGCAGACGTTTTCGGACTTGCATTTAGGCCCTACAAAGTATATTGAAGATCAGTATTCTACCTGTAGACGTCTCTTTGCAAACTCCACCAGTTTTATTGAACCGTTAAACAAGACAACCCCAATCGTCTTCAGCCTTGTTGTTACATCCCCACGGTAGGTTTAGGCATCATGGCCGCATACCAGCTACTACCAGCGACTACATCGGGATTTGAAAGATCCTATGCTCTCCGGCTACCATAATAACACCAGTGGTACATCTTAACCCCTACTAAAGAAAGTTTTCCTCACTTTCGACGGGCAAGGCTAGCCACTTATCCGGCTTAAGAGTGAAGAGGATCCATAGAACCACCTTGTAGTTAAACAAAGTTAGTTGTGGTCTTCTTTGAACTACATGACTATTTATACCACTAGAGCTGATCTTATGTCTCTTGTCTCCTGCTTACTATGTTAGTTGGTGTTCTTCTGACTATTCGTTGTAATATACATTAAAAGATAAGTCCTGTTCTTCTGATTTATTCTTTAAAAGGGTCGTTCTAAATTGATTGGAGAATGACAACAAGAAAACTAGGTAGCACAAAGCAAAAGCAACCAAATGGAAATTATAACATAAAATTTAATTATTTGGAAGAAATAAGATACATCGGTTTAGTGGGTGTACTGGAGTATATGACACATATATAATCCGTTCCAGACCAACTCTTAGGATGCATAAACCATAAACTCCATATATGAACTTTTTAAAACGTGTCTACCATTCTGTCCCTGTTCTTTACGTGATAGCAGTTTTATTCTACAAATATCTGTATTCTACTTTTTCATTCTCTATCCGAATCTGAAGTCAATAGTCGAATATACAAAAAAAAAAAATGCTCAAACACAAGACGGACAAACACAGTTAACGAATTCAGATACGGCATCGTTTTAAGCGTTCGTTAAAACGCGACCTATTTGTTGATTTTCAATTGTTTTCTATCGCTCTGTACAAAATTAAACAAAATTACAGCCGTTTTCAATATACACATTGACTGATGGTGTATGGTATGGATATATATACAATAATATACACTGTCTTTTTCTATTGCACTTGAGATATTGCATGAACTATTGAAACAGTAACTAGTAGTATGTTTCGTTCAGAAATAACCTTCATATTTTCTGCATATACTAACGAAATGTGTGTGTCAATTATTTAGCAAAGTAGAGTAGAGTTCATGTTTACCTTCTGTATATCAGTAGCCAAATCTATATTAACACATTAACTGTAATTAATGATTAAACTCAACTCCTCACTGTGTCTAAGAGGAGGTACCAGGAAAAATGACTGCAACCATATGAACACTCTTTTTCTACGCATAAATGGTTCCCACTATTGTATCGCTACATGATTTCATGTATGCATATATAAATTACATATATAAATTCACCATGTTAACTGGCAGCACCATGTATGTGCACTAAAAGCAATTGCAATTTTTATCTTTATGATATTGTATTTTAAGTACGTTCTATTGAACTAAAATATTTTACTTATATTGTAATAACTGCGCCTGCGCAACTCATTAAATTACCGGTGACAGTAACACATGATTATTGTGATATAGAGGATATATGAGGAGCGTTCGTCAACTGTTATATAGTTTAACGTCGCTAAACGTCTTGGGTTACAGCCACACATAACGAACGCATCATAAAATATGAATTATGGTTTTATAATGTCAGCAAGTCTTCATCATAACTATACTATTTTATGTGTGTAACTGAACAGCTTGTTTTTAAACAAGAATTGACAACTGCAACTAATGGTTAAGCTTGTGGGTGTTGGTTTATTACTAGCAATTTATATAAATTTGGCCATTTTGTACAAGCTGGGGGCTAGCGATGCTAATTTAAGTACCAATATTCCACAAATTGTAATTTATACATTTATAATTAGTATTAAAAACTAGTAGCAGTGGACCAATTTGTACTGATTATAAAGTTTTCGATACTAGGATGCAATTCCATGGGAAACAGAATTATTAAAAGCTTTCCTTTATATAGCAGATCGTTGATTTTATCAATATTCTTAAGAAAAATATCTAGCATTACAGTATTTTATTTTACTATCTGATGCAATCGTATTTTGCTTTTCAAAATGAATGTGGGTATAAATTCATATCACATCCTGTTATTCTATAATGTGGCGACGAAAGCTTTGAAAAACATTTATTTAAAAACGAAAGTTTCCCTCATAATTCATTTCTTTAAAAGTTCCGGTTCCGGTGCAGAAATTAACATATTTCAAGAAGCTGTAAGTGTTTTAATTCCTGAAAACTTTTAAATTCAAAATTATTTGACGGCGATCAAGTATAATTAAGACCCGTGGGAAATGATAATTCTGCAAGAAATCAGTAAATTTAAAGAAGCAGAGATAATAACTTCCGGTTAAATATAAATACTTGAAGTTTTAGATTTGCATTTTTTACTGTTTTGTGTTCAATTAATATTCAGCTTCAACGTATTATAATTCATCAAGCAAATCAGGAAGCTAATTATTTGCCTCCTTTGAATTTCCTGCAATTTACATTTGAATTTTTATGCTAAAATTAGGAGTCTTTCCGAAACACAAATACAGTTGAACTCTCTTAAGTCGAACGTCCTTTCTAGTTGCTATGAGAAACATTCAAGAACTAGAATATAATAAATTACAGGAATATCTATCTCTCCCACATCAATTTCGAGTGAAAAAAATTTACTCGAGCTGTAAAAATATTCAACATAGAGAATTTGCAGATATGGAAACCGTTTTAAAGTAAAAATTGCTTTAAAAATTCGAGATATAAGAAAATTTAACTCAAAGTAGGTCGAGGTAGAGAAGTCTGACTGTAAGTAACTACATTTTTAACTGTAGAGTTCTTTAGTCGAAGTTGAAAAAAAAGCAAAAAAGTAAGTTGCCTTTTTGGCCTATCATTGCTATATTGTTAACAAAGTTAGTTTGTTAAACTACCATCACTATTATTTGTATGTATTGAGCTGTCAATTATTTAAAATTTGATGGCTATTTCATAACTTTAGTTTCAAGGGTTACACTTCCAACATGACGCCTTCCTTTTAACTTTTAGCATAATAAGAGTTTGGTATTGCAATTGCACATTGTTTTCAATTGGGATAAAAATTATTCATTAATTCAAGTATCAGTTCGTTGAAAGATCATTTTGAGCAAAACGTATTTTCTAAAGTTCTTGTCGTATGTTGTTTTCTGTGTACGCCCTATAGATCTGTAGGGCATTACAAGCAAAATTATATAGAATTATAGGTTTCCCTAGCTCCCTAAGTTTGTTCGAAACGGTTAATTTCCATAACTTTAATTTATTACCTTGATCCATAGATTACCATATAAATTTGTTCTAGGGTGTTCTGTTACGCCTTTTAGTACGAACGTGTATTAAAATAAGTTTCAGAGTTAGTTAATACTGCACTGTTATAAAAACTGGATATAATAACCTAAAAAACTTATTGACAAGCAGGATAAAGAATCTAAAAGCGCCAAATTCATTAGCAGTCACTACCTACAGTAATTACGCCCGAAATTGTGTAAATATTGATGACCAAACAACGCCAAGTACATTTTCAAAATGAATTGGTATTATCGATTGTGAATGAACACCTTTCTTGTAAGACAGATTGAAATCTTGCTCACCCTACGTATAGTGCTGGTATACGTAGGTCCCGCTGAAAGGGTTGAAGCTTGTCGAGAAAACTAAAGTAGCTTTGCACTTTTACAGAGGATGAAACGAACACCGAAAACATCTGAATCTGTTGTTCTTGAAGCAATTCAGAAATTAGAAGTTTGCAATGCTGCCACAGCAACTTCTGGAGTAGAAAAGGTTATTCTGTGCATTTTTAATCTATTTTCAGGAATGTGGGAAATAGTAATCATGCCAAGCTAAGCCCAGTAGTTACACACACGTTTAAAATATGTCGGAAAGACGTTGACATAGTTGAAAAGACGTTATTCGTTGAAAATTAAACGTTGAATTTTAGTCAAACAGTTCATGTTATCTTCTCAACTTAAATTAGACGTTGAAATGTAGTCATTCTTTTTACTGTTTAAGTAATTATTTCATTTATTAAACGTATTGGCTATGACATTTATTAGGCGTGTGTATATGTCGTCGCTATATCGTTGATTTTTATAACCTTTTGGACCAGCAGTTAATGTAAAACGCAATATTACTTTTATAACAACACGAATATTTAACATTTTCCCTATTACGTTAAAATAACGTTAATATGAAACGCCTCTTATATTAGTAGTCGACTCTTAAGGTGGATATAATATTGTAGAACAACGTCGTCATAACATTCTTCCATTATTTTCCTTAGACCAGCAGTTAACGTTAAACGTTAAGATGACGTTTATAGAAACACGAAAACTTAACATTTTCCATATTAAGTTAAAATATCGTGAATATAAAACGCCTTTTAGATCACTAGTCGGCTCTTACCGTTGATATGAATTGATACAACAAAGTGATAATTACGTTTTTATGTAGTTAATTCTAAATGCATTTTAGATCAGCATTTAACGTTGAAATGACGTTCACAAGAATACACAAGTTGTACCCTTTTTCAGTGAGATAGGCAGCGAGCACGTGTGCTCAGCGCTCCTATTACGCGTAAGGTCATTGCATATGTGATAGTGCCGACCAATTGAAACGCGTTATGCTACCACATCACAGCAGAATGTTGCAGCTTACTGACAAGTCGTTCTTTCCCTTTGTCTGGTAATCTGAATTTACTGTTTACGTGGCCATTTATGTCGCTGATAAAATAGCAAAATATGCATATGTTGCATTAGAAGAATATATGGTAGGTAGTGTGTCCCATGTTCCACTAAACTTAATTTTTTCCCATTTTAGATAACTCGGTTCTCGACTGTAGGTGAAACTTACAGTGTTGACGAAGTTACCCTAGCTATTTTGAGATTTCGTTTATCAAGTATGCAGAATAAAGTTTATATAGAAAAAGAATTACGTTCTTCTGTGGCTAATACTTCACGTATATAAAACTTCGTTTCAGTGTAAAAGACAAAGTTTATAACACTTATTTAACAAAAGTCTTTTTGTGACGTGTAAAGCAGTTAAATTTTTTGTTGAAAAGACAACGACGTTGCAATATTAACATATGGTTGAGAAATGTGCAATAACACGACGTCGGCTTGGTCACCAAACGTAAAAAACACGTTAAGTAGTCGAAAAAAGTGCTAAAAACTTATGTGCTTTGGATCGTGCTTATGACGCTGACAGATAACGGTCTTATTTGGTCATGACTTAACGTTAAAAGGTCATCATAGGCTGACGTAAAATCAACTATATAAATGGTTGCTTTTCGCGACTATTAATATAACGTTAATATAACGCTTAGTCCAAAGTTATGTTTTAACGTTAATTTCACGTGTTTATGCACACTGGGAAGCGGGCGGTTAATAAATATTAAGCCTAGTGTGGTCAAAAACTCAATGTTTTATTGTGATCACACTCTTACTAGCGCATATCAGTCACAAAAGAAATTTTACTATTAATTAACAATTTTCAGTTATGATATTGTATAGTTAAGTAATTCTTAAAAAAAACTTTATCACGCGCTAATGCAAACGGTTTAACTTTATTTTTACAGAACCAATGTATTCAAAGAGGTTGCAAAACAAAACCACAACTGATAATTGTTCAGACAACCCTTTTAGTATTTTAATAATCGAGGTTTAGAACTTTCAATGCGGCCTACGTAGGTATGCGTCTTTAGACAGAGCACCCGGTTTCCATTGTTGTGGATTCAGGAGATAAAATAATATATTATAATTAATATTTATGGTTAATAGCTGGAAGAGTGTCACTGAATGATTCAGCTGTGCGTGCAGCTTCACAGGCGTATACATGCCAACACGTGCGGGATGAATGGACCATCGTCTGCGAGATAATTTAGTTATCAAGCAGACAGCAACCGTGCACCATTAAATTCTACGCTTTTCAAACGCTCCTTTTAGTAATTTGTGGGGCCTTGCGTGAACAACAGTGCTGTCTTCGTATTATTTTACTCCACCGAGGGCCCTCAATCTGCGTAACGCAGCCCTTAACTGATTAACTGGGGGCGCCGGAAAACATAGCGATAACAATAATGTCACACGACTCGTCCACGGAAAATTAAAGCTAATCGGTTTCGAAAAGTCCTGCTCGCCCAGGAATTAAATAGAATCGAAGCAAAGTGCTGGCGAGCAGAAAGCTTAAATGCTGTTGAGATAATGAGTCCAGCTAAAAGCCCAGGTAACTTGCTTGTCATCGCCACTGTCAAATTAGGGAAGGGAATGAATGATATGCTGTAATTTTTCATGTTTTCCAGTTGTGGTCACGCTTAGAGGCGGCTCGTCGTAAAGACCTACAGATTTGGCCCAACCCCAGAGAATCGAGCTTGTTAATCCTGCTATGCCCTTTGCAGCTATAATTAATGTTTTTATAATTCGAGGCAGGGGAATCATGTGCCAACGTTTTGTAACACATTAAATTCATATTACCATTTCCACCACTGGCCAGAAGAGTAGCGATGGACGTATACGGGCGGAAAATTTTACATATTGAAGAAGCTAATTTGTGATATTAGAAGTAGATAAATTGGTTCAGTATAGGCAATTACACACAATGCAATTATATTTTTATTAGGGCTAGCAAATAATGTACTTACCATATTTGCAAAACATATCAAAAATCAAGGAATATGCTTAACCATGCACCATTTAATTGAATTCTCCAAAATAAAAGTAAAACGATGTTGTTTGGTTGTAGGTTAACCTCTTACAAGTTTGTAAGAATCCGTATGTGTAGACGCCTGTTTCCATGATGCAAGTTAAAAGCGTTTCATCCTATACCATGCTAACATCAAAACAGAGGATTTGCAAAGCACACGGAACTGCACTGCGCTTTACAAATGATAACAATACAGAATTGAAAAGAGCTCTAGTAAGATAACATTAATCATATTACATTTGATTGAGTCGGCAGCTATGACCGCAACAAAGGTTTTCCAAAACAAAACCTAATATTTCTACTTGCCCTTTCTCAGGAAAGCTAGCGAAGGGGCCAATGAAAGAATTCTATAGGAGGGACTAATATTCACGCACAACTTAGAAACACACAAAATTAGGGGTAATTTAGACATGCAAAATTACTCTTATAGAAACACATTTCGAATTGACGGAGAATCACACATGTGTCAGATAACAACTCATAAACGAATCTTGGCTGACTGCAATCCGATCAGCGGCAAAATTCCAAAATTAAGAGAAGTAACAGACAAGGTGCATTCCGCAAAATATTGGTCGAACATCCTAATCGCTCTCCAGAAAAAGTTAAGGGATGGAGGCGGGCTCGTACCGCGCATAATGTAGCGTCCTGGCTCAACCAAACTTTTACTCTCTTTTTTTGAGCGTCAAATGCAATGCGGGCTTCAAATGTAAATGATCCTATCTATATTACACAACACGCCCATAAAACGTGGATAATAAATTTGTAAGTTATTTGGTAGAGAGATGCATTTAAAAAAATCTTCTTAAAGCAGAATACCTGTGTTGACATGGAACTGTTTAAATATCACTTATTAAATCTATCACGTCTTGCTTTTGTCCAATTCTGGATTCCACAGGAAGGTTGAACCACGTTCACACGCATTTAGGTCATTGTATTATCGGCCGCATTGCTGCATCTGCCCCTTTCGGTGAATTTGAGGATCATAATCGAAGGGATGCCGCGGATCCCGGTCATGTCAGACCAGACACAACATAAATCATCTCATCGAAATGAGTACAGGATATTCACATGGGATGTGCTCTGCCGTGATGTCCTCAAGATTGCACCGTCGACAGGTTGTGTTGGTCCAAATCTTGGTCAATAGACAACAGTAATATTATAGCCCCAGATAGAACACAATGGAGGTATGTTTTAAAAAATAACTTCTGAACAGATTTCTACAAGAGAGAGAAAGAGGGAGAGAGAGAGAGACAGACAAGGCAACAAAGCGAGAGCTATTTTGTTATTTTCTTGAATCGTACTTGTTGAAATCGTCTGGAAACGTATTCTAAAGGTCAAGGTGTAACCTGTGTATGTTGTTTAACAGCTAATATCAACATTTTGAATTTTTTCTTGGTTATTTCTTTTTCCTATAAAATCCAGTGATTTGTAATATTGTATATTTATTTCTTTCCATTTCGTATATTTGATGCCTGCTTTCTGTCTGTATTGATACATTACTTATTGCAATATATGCTATGGATTATTGCCTCTTGCCCTTTAAATATAGCCACTAGCTTATATGACCGCTGTCGATTAGCAACTTCTTTAAACATACACATACACCAGTTCAAACGGTTAAACCTTAGTATTCTGGTAGTACGATGCTTTATTTCTAAGACGTTAACATAAGCAACGCTTCGGCTAGCTCATAGTGGGGTGGATCACAAACCGGCTGCAGCCTTAGATGCTATGACGGTACTATGCTATCGTTACTATTGAAGGCAGACACTAATGCCTCCAACACAGCGGGCACAGTCTAACCAACAACTTAGGCATAACCATAAATAACATATAGTATATGGAGATTATGTAAGCAAAAGAAAGGAATTTGACTGAATAGCTATTTAATAACATTATTCACGTATCATGTTCCAGTCGTCGACGGAGCCTCCGAGAAGCATGACTATTTACAAATAGGGTAATATTTCTAACATTAAAAAGACTTCGCACAATCGCCGGGTGATGCGCATAAATCAGTGAAATTACCTATTTACTATTCTTGATAAATAAACAATACAGAGTAAATCCGGAAGAAACATAATGCGAATAAAGTCGATAAAGTACTGATGGTAGTTCACTAGACAAGAATTATCAAGCAAGTAAAATTGGTAAACAACTGACGGTTGACTACTAGTTACAAAATTAGTATAAATTGGCACATTACAATAATAAACGTGATGTGGCAAGTTATAATAATAATAATATGCATTCATTGTCTAACAGCATAGCCAATAACAAGACAATATTAGAAAATAACGTAAAGTGCGAACTATAATAAAATTAAATATAATGATAACCAGTACGAGTAAGTATAACATATTTTAACTTAGTAACTAATAATAACTAATAAATAAATTCGTATAACAATATAATAATAATTATAAAGTTATGCAGTTTTGAACCCAGCTAGTAGCGCAAAGAAGATGGATACCACAGAGGGTACAAAAAAAGGTTAGATAGAATACGTTTGACCTGGAACATCTCAGCCACACACGGCGAAAAAGTCAGAATCGTGCCAGAACGGATGTGTTACCAGGTTGTATGGTTTTTTCAATGTGTGGTGTGCCTCTTAACAGGTAGTGGATTGTAAAATTGTTTAAGAGTCTCTGAAGGATAGCTTTAAGAACACCGGATTACTTAAAAGCATAAAAAAATTTATTTGACTAACCGTTAGACCATGCGAATATAAAGGTACCGTTCATACAAGACGTCTAAGTGACTGGATGTTAAATCCAAAACGCACCGAAAACTACAACTACAACCTGATATACAGCACGACGTTTAAAATTGCCGGATGTGCTGTAAAGCCAAGGTAGATATTAAGACTGTTACAACATTACTTACTGTGTCTATTCTTAAAATATCATATTTTGTTCCCAATTCTATTAATCGTAAGAGTGAGTGTGTTCATTCTGTGGCAAAAAGGTATAAGGGTATAAGTCGACTTATCTCATTTTTGGTTTTATTGATGCCCCGTGTCCAGAGCAATATCGGGCATCTAAATACAAGAGGATATAGGTCTACATACCATAACCGCATTGTTACAGCAAGTTTTCTAAATGGGATATGTAGACTTATTCCCTGAAAAATCACTAAAAATTGATAAAAAACAAAATTAGGCAATGGCAAATAGATACATGGGTACTAATACCCCAAGTCAAAGCTTTTCGTAAAGTTATCTGCAACGCCAGATCAGGATATGTTGACGTATACCCTTTTGCCATTTCATAACTTTCCGTTTTTGTTGGAAACAAATCACTTATGTACACTTATACGAGTGCATTTCCATGCAGGTGCAATAGCGTGTTTTAGCGGCCCAGTTTTCCAGTGTCATTATTAGTTATTATAGTGTAGTTTAACGAAAAATAGACACACGCTCTCGTGCGTACAAAGTTTTGCAGAAGTGCTGTCACAGGAGCTTAACCGGTAAGTTTACAGATAACCTCACATTATTCGAACTCGAAACCACATATTCTTGCTTAGTTTATGTCTACATATGCTGTTTTGTCATAGTAATTATTTATCAGAAAATACATATTCCGGGAAATTGCAAAAAGCTATATGTCAAGTTATACCCTTTTGCTATTTCATAAAATGCATAAAAGGAAATGCGATATGGTATGTTCCGTATTTATTTATTTTCTAGTAGAAATCGTTTTAGAATCAATAGCAAAGCAAGCTGTAATCAATAAATCGACTTGATTCTTTTGATTACCAGCTAAAAGAATTAAATGTTGTTCTCAAATCTCCAGCAAAATAGTTTTTTGGTGTTCCTGTAAAATGATCATTTTTGACTTATACCCCTTTGCCTTTTTACCACAGCTTAATGCATAATAACAATTTACAATTTTCCATAGCCTTTCAGCATTTATATTGCTATCATTATTGACTGAAATTTCTGGAAGTTTTTTTTTATCATTTTCTGTGTTAAAACTATGAGCTAATGCAGGTTACGTAAATCTAGCATCTGTAGCTAATGTCTAAGTCGTAGCTTTGTTGCAATTGTTAAGATTCGCATTCCCAATTAGTCTTCCTCTGTATTATTTCGCTACTTTCCCTCAGAACTGTTCATTTTCAGAGGATTATTTTCAGCTGCGCGGTCAATACTCACAAGAGCAAGAAAAGTCATACAATAGAAGTTGCTGATGCCATTTAGAAAAATAAAGGCCGAACACCTAAATAAAGTAAGAAGCCGTCAGGAGGCCATCCCTTTATATCATCAATTTTGGGGGATGATTTGCAGTGCTCATTTCGAGCAACGCCAAAACTCTTGAGTGTTAGTAACAATGCCAATGTCGACATCAAGTAGAGCTTTTCTGCGTTGAAAAGAATAAAAACTTCTTTTAATAACACAATGCAGGCGGAAAGACTAAGTACCTTGGGATTGGTGTCGGCTGAAAGGGGTTCCAAGGAACATTGGCAGCGTTAATAAAACGCCAATTGACTTATTTATGAGTAAAATGGATTTCGTGTGTCTGACCTACAGTTTCAACAAGTTGAGTGTTATTCAAACATATTATTCTCTTTGTTTGCACAGTTCTAAAACATGAAAATTACAGTTTTCACCATAGCTATAGAGAAAGTCAAAATATATTATACGCATAAAGATGTTTTGCTCGTCAACAAAAGTGTATTAAAATTAAACTAGCCTGGGCCCAGATAATTCTAACAAACCAGCACTTTGGATTAAACCATGTAGATAAATATTATTATATTTGTTAGACGTACAACAAATCTTGCTAAAGAGCCCCCGCAACCGCAGATGTTAATGACTGCTCTAAACCCTCATTAAGCGGGACCATGCATAACACTCAGTGTGTGGAACTAAAAAATCTGTGCATAAACTAAACCCTGCCATATTAGGTTTGGCAGATAATCAGAACTGAACAACAAAATTTTAAACTTTGAAAACGTAAAGCGGAAACATGCAAAATTTATTTTCAAAAAGGACTCGAACGATTGGGTCGTTTATATTCAGTTTATATTCACCCCCAATATTACCTAAGAACCAACTTTCAAACGTCAAAATCTGCCGCAAAACAAACTTGCAGCTTGATTTGAAACTTACAGCGCGGAGTGCGCGTAAGCCAAAAGTTCTGCGACAGCGAAAAGGAAATATCAAATGGGAGCATCCCAGTACATAAAAGAAATCGTTGAACTAAATCCGCTAAGCCTAAACCTATACACCACCGATACAAATTTAAATTTGGTTATGCGAATAACTCGAAAATGTGACAGCCTTTAAGCATCGAGAACGTGTCGCGGCAGCTTTATTATTATATATGTGGATATGCTACCAACCAACTGCCCATTTTTCAAACCCTATAAAAAGGGATACCGATGTTAATGGCGCTTGCTCTTGAAATCTGCAGCTTGGAGTTGAAGTGCTGTTGTAAAAATAGAGAAATTATATCTGCTGTGTGAAACCTGTGGTTTGAATAGTTTGGAGATATATTTCCATTTATCTCTTTTGGCAAATAAAATGTGGCCTCCATTGATATTTGGAGAAACTGATGATATTCTTAAAATTGGATTTCTACTTTGATAATTTTAATTGAGCATTTACATATATTTACATCATTAAAAAATATACTGAAACTATTTCATACAGTAATGTTTATATTTACTCATAAGAATTAGTAAATAACGTTTTAGTATAATTAATTTAGGTTTTTATACTTCAGGTGGAAACTGGAATTGAACAAAACTTTAGGTGTCTATCCACAGCTCTCCATTATTTGTTACATTAATTTTGTGTAGAATTAACCCAACAAAATGATTTTACCAATATTCACGCTAAAATCTTATTTATAAGTTACCAGCTCACGAACGGAAGTCGAAGAGGAGCCGCGGGGGCAAAATAATTCAATAAGTTACTTAAACGTCACAAAACGAAAGCTTAGGGCAACTGATTCTACGACTTCCCTTGACATGCCCCGCTAAACCATATCGAGTAGCCGAGATGCGACGTAAAAGAGGCTGTAAGAAATAGTAAACCCTCAAGAAACTATTTCTACTTCTAAACATAAATAAATAATTTATCTAACCAGGTGCCTTAATATACTGAAAGATATGTTGTCCTATACATACTTAGAAAATAACTATTACAAAAGGTTTAAGGAACAAATAGTATACGGGTTATGCAAGCACAAAAAAGGTGTGACTAGATAAGGGCACTCGTAACCAATTCAGCGAAGTATAGAACATAAGAACATTAAGAAAACACAATTATATAACTGACGGTTGTTTAATCATTATAAAATTTCAATTAAGTAAAATCTGTAAACCACTCAAGGCTAAGAAAGTTACAATCAAGTTGGATCTACAATATATAACCGCACGAATTTTAAAAACGCAATGCCAGTTGCGAATCCAAAAAAAAAATGAAAAATATATATGCAGCCTGATATACATAACGAAGTGAAAAGTTGCCAATGTACAGTAATGGACGAAACATTATAGAACAATTGTCTAAAATAGGTGGCCATCGATATTTAACCACCATACGGTGATTCTAAAACAACAGTGAGAATTAGTGCCTACAGTAGCTCAAGGGTTTTCATCTGACCATAGATGAAAGTTGTGAGAGTTGTCAGAAAAAAAAATTCGGTGAACGGAATAAGAGAGGTGTTGTACATTCTGCAATATCAAGTTGTACAGAAATTAATCTGTAGCTAGTCGTGGAGCGGCGTTTAATCATTTGCGGGATATTTTCCACTTCACATACATATTGTTGACCTTGTCCTTCTAAGTCATGAGCGCTGGGAAGACCGCTAGATTCTAATAATATGTGGAAGGTATTAGTAAACACCTTGTATGGTGGGTAATATTCTGGAAAACTCTGGAATTTTCGATGCAATAACTGCGAATGTACACCATGTCATCTGTAAAGGTGCGTGGCATTATAACAACATTAGCAAAACGTTACTACACTTCTGCAACCTGGCTACCACAGACTGGTAAATCGTAAATGTCAAAATCTAATGATTTATCACTTTGCCTCTCCCTTCTTGTTTTCCAAACTCGTTGTTTTAGGAAGCATTTTATAAAAAGTGTTTATTCACCATGAGTTAAAACCTTCTACAGCATGGCCATTTTTTCTCCTGAAACATACAAGCATAAGAAAAACGCTAACAAAAAAGTATTTACACTTGTCAACTTTCATGACTATTTGCACTACGCTTTTAGAAGGGATATAGGAAAGTTAATACCATTTTGTAAAAACTTGCAATACCACTGAGAAAGAGCTCAGTCGTGTAACTGGGATTAACGCTTATACTTTAAAATACTTTTTCAGGGTATTCCTATGCATGTTTTATATATTTAAATGTGTTTTACTAATGTTAGTTGTGCTCATTAATGACTGCGTATTCACTACTATGAAGTTCTTCTTCGATTGATTACAACTATTGCCACATTTCTATTTCTGTATCTAAAATCTGTTTGCAGCAGTTTTACTACATCTTTATATTTGGGACAAATTGCATGACTGCTTCCTGGAAAACACCAAAACAAATTGAATTTTTTTTTTAGATCTATGGACGAAAGTGTAAAGAAATACAAACGAATATATTTAGCCAAGTTGATTACAACTAGAAGGCGTGACTTGGCCTTCGCGTAAGTCCATAAAACGATTTAGAACTTCTACATCGAATTCATTAAGGAATAACCCTCTACGTAAATACAAAGTAAATATACTTGTAGATTTTGTAGTGCCAGTACAGAAAATCCATTTTTTCCTTGCATCTCTTAATATTTCCTTTTCTACATGAAATCCTCCTTATACCACCCCTCCATCAATATTTGGCTCCATCTTCGTTTGATATATCTCGTTTTACTTCCCCAACAGCTATAGTTTTGCATATCCTTCTTGAGAATCAACTTTTTTCTCCAGATATGACCAAATAGACACAAGTGATCTGTTCACACTTTCTGTCATATTTCCTCATTCTGTTTTAATTCTTCCAGTTTTATCAACTCTTCATATAAATCTCTTATATTGGATGTTGCCTTTATGTTTGATGGTTGTGCATCATAAGTGCTTGTAGATCTACATAATACATATTGACTTAAACTAACATTCTCTTATCAACTGAGACATATTGTTACGAGAGAAACCCCGAATAGGAATTTCAAATGGGTTTGGTACGGTTAGCCTTTTGAAGAGATGAATTGATGATCGCTTCTTCCTTGTGCATAAAAAACAATGGCCGCTTAAATTTTCAGATTGACCTAGCAATATTAAGCGTTTTGTTTTACATAGCTCTTTTATAGTCGCCAGTACTATTATTTTCTTAATAGAAATGTTCTAAAATACATAAATTGTCTCGCCTGTTTTAATTTGTCGACGATAATATAAATGTAATATTTTCTCTTCCATTTAAATATCAATGTCTTGTTACCACATCCATGGTATTGCAAATCTCCTTTTACACATTTAGATTTCTCTGAAGGGTAAGCTACTGCTATATCATTCACCGTTTATGTAGTCAGTCCAACATAATAATTTGTTTGAGTTCCACCATATTCCTTTATATGTAGGTATCATATCTTCTAATTGTTCTTAATTCTCTTTTCTAGCAGGATATACTTACGCCTCTTATTAGTTTTTTGCTAACACTTTTCTCCTGGCTATAATATTTTCCCCAGTACTTTGGTTATATTCTGATATAAACCACATGAGGCTTAATTCAATTCGAATTTTCTTATATTCTAGATATGTTTTCCAACGTTTGTTCATACTATATTGTTAGTATAATAAACCGAAATATTTCTTTCTCATTTTTACATTCGTTGAGATTTTAAGTGTAGTAGCTAGTGAAGCTATGGAAGCCTTTTCCATTTTATGAAATAAAACAGGAATGTAAGTTGTAGCAGTAATTGTAGTAGACTCAAAATAGTGATAAGAAGGACATGTTAGAAAGCTGAGCAATGGTAGATAAGAATTCTTGAACAAGTACACCGCCCATTTATATGATGAAATTCGTAACAAATTGAACCTGGATGGTCAGGTCAGAGAAAAAAAGAAAATAAAGACGTGCATGAAAGAGCAAACGAAAATAACATGTCGCTGATGTATGTCAATATGTTTCATTTCCTTGGAAAATTCAACTTGGTGACAAATTCTGTGTAGTAAAGTATGTTTTTCACGTTTATATATATTTCCGCAACTTTTCCATCGAATGATTAGCTAGTTTTTTTTTGGTATAGAGCGAATTTTCTATCTTCATATGCCTTGCAAAGCTACTCCGTATTGCCATTAATTTTAATTATTTCTGTAAATTGTTCATTTGAATACCTTTCAATCCGATAGGTATACATTTTTGTTAAGCCTTTTATATTTGATTTTCTCAAAGTTTTATAACAAATTTTAGCTTTAATATTTAATTCGTCATAAATAAGCCATAGATAATAATTCTTTTGGAAACACCTTAAAAACACCATTTGTTTCCTACATGTGGAAAAGTACCACTACTGAATGTAATTATCCGAAAGTATTTTATTTTTATTTCACATATGACCTTGGTACCAGCACATTGCAATACTGGTTGCAAGGACACGTGCTACGGGTGTTGGTCAAATGATTTAGATAATTAAGCAGCGTTAACCGTGATTGGCACTTGAATAGATGACCGATCTGTAATGTCAAAAATATTTTTAATGATATCAGAAGCAGGCGCCCGACACCATCAAAGTTTTATAAAACCCGAAAAGTAGGAAAATGATAGATGATGTGTTATTCATAAAGCACACCAGGTATCGCGTATTACAATTTTGACACGTGGAATGTTCCGAACGCCGCAACGCGGCCTTTGATGACATACGGATTTAGATTGGTGTTTGCATCTTAGAAATTGAAAAGGTCTTACTTGTGGGGCATACACGTCGGCGTCGAACTGGGGGTGGAAGTAGCCGGGCGTGTAAACACCCCTCGCATTCGGCGGCACATGAATGAAATGAAGCCATCGCTTTTGCCTCCAAGCTCAGAAACCTATTCCAGCTATTCCCTTCTTACGTAAGGCTTTAAAGAGCTAATGAGCTAAGTTATTATTACTGTTCGGCAAGGCTTGGAATTATACTTTACTTAAACACGTTCCCCGACCCACTTAGCTTAGCACGCCACCGGTAATGCCACTTTTAACTAAGTTCATGGAGGAACTTCATGCAGTCATTATCCGCAATCGTTATTATCACTCATATCTTACACTCGGTTAACTCGCACTTATTGACGGTGCTTTCTTGTGCAAGATTAGCCCGCGTATTTCAAAAACACCCTCGCGCATTCGGTGAAGCCCTTCAGATTTATCACTCTTAACATTTTAACATTCTCTCTAACCCTTGTTCAATGCAGCACCCTAATAGCGTATTAAAAATTTTCTCGACAATCTGCCTAGACGTTTCTGCCACACTTTCCTGACGGGCAAACCAAAGTCCTCTTTGTTTATGTTATTTACGATCGGAAGTTTTAGTACAGGAAATTTACGGGTGGTTTTGTTGGACAACTGGAAAAATATTTTCCTTTTCCCAAGAAATTAACTGATTTATCAGCTTGTTTCGCAAGCGAGAGAGCGTTTTCGAATAATTATTTTTGTGGAGATATGGAGTCATTTCAGTCTTTTTGATACTAATAAATTGTTACTTGTAGACAGTGTGTGAAAGTTTATTAAGAACGTAGTTTTTCAATGATTTTTTTACTGAGTAGTGAAACTCTGTTTATGAAATTCTTTCGCTGAAAGAGAAAAATTCCAAACAAATTGTAGAGAACGTCAGGTTCACATTTTATGACATAACTGATCGTTATTCTGTTCAGTTTTTTATTTAAACTTAAATGCTTTTGACAAAAACGTCTAAATTGTTTCATTGCATCAGTATGTCTTTTTCGTGGTTTTTCTCTTTTTTATTTGCATTTAACTATTGCTTACAAGATCGTCGTTTATAGCCTTCCCTTTACCCGTATGTAACTTCAACTTTCCATTCTTAAATTTATCTAATTACCTTCATATTATTACCTCAAGTTATTTCATATCTGGAACAGCTTTCTCAATATTTATAAAACATTTATACATTCTATCAATTATTTTGTAGCCTAATTCATGCATATTGTCTATACAGAAAAATCTGTAAAAAGCTTTACTCAGAACTTCCCTCTCAAGTTGACATTCTGACACTAAATAATTTTAAAAATAAAAACAAACTAGGTGTAAATATGTTTTCACGTTCCAAATAATACGAAAACAATAAAAGAATACCCTTGAATGCAAATTACATCAATTTTCAAATAAAAAATTCATTACCGGAGGGATTTGAACCGAGGCGCCTGCGACTGCGAACAAATCGTTGACCAATTTCTCGCAACCCTACGGATCCCTCTTCATATCCCCGAGTTTCAACTGGCTTAACCTTCACGCCGGGCATGTCTTAAGTTTCAGGCCTTAGCGAGGTGCGTTTCAACCAAATCAGACAATGGAAAATTAATTATATTTCTTACATCAATAAATCAATGCAGATAATTCTTTCACTACACATTTCTTCATTCTTTTTTAAACATATCATATGCAGGATGTATATATTTATGTGCAATCGTTTTTATGATACGTCGATGCTGAAATTTATGCAACACATTCCCCGTAAACTTTATTTAAACAATTTCTGTAGCATTTCTTAAAAATAATTTTGAGATTAATTTGATATCATCTAAATCTAGAAAGAATAAGCTTTCCACTAGTTTAAGAATCATTGAGAAATATTGGAAACTAAGCCTGTAAATGCGATGTACGCATAAAATTCATCAATTTTTAGTACTAAAGAAATTTCGGAAAATATTTTTCTGGGTTTTTGCAATCTCAAAAAGAATGAAGACCTACACAGTTATATCAAGGTATTTCCAAAATGTGTACATTTTTTAAGTATATCTTCGAATGCACATTCTATGATTGAATTTACGGCCTCGCCCAAATATGCGTTTCCCGTTTATTTGAAGGTTTGGGATTTACTCATTTATGCGGCTAGCGGCCTAAAAAGATCAACATAACGCACTGATTTTTTGCACCTTTTTGACTTGTAGAACATTTATCCTGTATCTGTTAGGTCCAATTTTTGTCAAGGATAAAGCCTAAGCTATGTACAAATTATTGCTTCTATGTATTTCTGAGTTCAAGCAAAAATGAACAAAATTTTTAAGGTGCTCACCCTGTATATATTTGTCTGAAATTTTCTCGGTTTCATGCCAGGTAGATATATAATATGTATGTAAAATATCGTTTTTCTCCAAGAAATAGTTTCAGAGTCATACTGCCAACAGACAGGCAGAGAGACAGACAGACGGAATTCAGAAAACCTGTTTTTTGTCATCTAGAGACCCTGAAACGTGAAGATCTGAAAAAATCTCGCAAGGTGATTTTTTCGTGATTACAATACTTCCTTCGTCTTTCAGACGATATTTGGAAGTGATGGAAATATGTTTCATAACTTGCTTTGAAGATATCACGTCGTACAATTCTGCGGGCGCCACTGTGTTTTTAAAGTCATCAAGTGCGTATTCGATTAGATCATACTACGAATATCAATAAGGAAATTGCACTAAAATTTATTGATTGCCTATCCTAAAAACCTTTCAAAGGTTGGAAAGGCCATGACATTGACAGCTGTCAGCTAAAATTCCAACACCAAAACGATAACACCACGGTGTTTTCACTTATTGATACGTGGTCTCTATAGGGATCTTATGCATTATGAATGGTTTAATCTCAGTAATTTCATGCCGTACAATTCAAATGGGGATAACGCTAGGTGTAAAATGTATGGCGCCAGATTGCGCTAGGTTTGAAGAGTTTAGCGTTAGGTTTTTGGAAGCCTGGAGTTATTTGCTGGTGCTAACGTTAAGTCAGCATCCCCCGAAAAGAACAGTAAAATCACCCGAAACTGCAATAGCCCTAGAGTAATAGTTTTTGGAGCTAGATATGTAACGAATATACCGCCTAACTTGGGGATCATTGATAATTGTTAGTGGTGCTGGTTATCTCACCACTTTTATACCGTACAATTCAAATGAGGATAACGTTAGGTGAAAATATATGGCACATGAGGTGCGCTGTGTCTGAAGAATCTAGCGCTAGATTTTCAAAAGCCTGTCCTTAATTGGTGGTGTTAACGTTAACTTAGCACCCCCCAAAAAGAACAGTAAAAAATAAAATAAAATGTATGGTTCGGGACTGCGATTATGAGTAAATGTAATGCAAAAATAATTTGCAAAATAATCAAAGCAATAGATTACCTAAAAGTATCAAAACATATAGCCAATAACGTAAAACTAGGGCTGTCGAAAACAACTTCAAGAACAACATTTCCAAAATACGGCTCTGAAACTTGGGTTTTCCACAACATATCTCAGGAAATTATATACAGGTGAGAGATCAAAATACTTAGAAGTACTTTTGGTGGAAAAACAGAGAATACTTTTATGGAAAAAGAGTCACTGAAGCCAATAAAATTAGACAAATTAAAGAAATCGTTTACAGAATATAGCGTATGATTTATACACTGCTCAAGAACAGGTGGAATGAACAAATTATGCTCCAACTGCACACAATTCTCTATCTCCAATACCAGATAAAAATCAAATAGAAATAACAAAAAAGAAATTAAATAGCGTGTTAGCAACCTAAAAATTGGGAAAGCACCAATAGGTACTTGATAGTATCAACAGTGAATACCTAAAGTATTGGTGCGAGAAGCTCAATAATGAGTTACCTGGGAATAAACATGAAGCAATCGAAATCTGTATAACGAAGTTAAAAAGCAAACAGCCAAAAAAGCTATCTCGATATCTTCGGGAGAGCAAGGGCAGATATACAAAGAAACAAGCAGCTAAAGAGAACCACAGAAATGAAAACCCTGAAAAATATTGGAGGAAAAACTAGACTTGACACAGTTTAAAACATATAATTTGTTGGAAAATGGTTAAAGATACGAAGACACGAAGAAAGGCCTGGAATTAACATACTGAAAGCGACGAATTAGGCTAATTAACAAGAATATCACGATAAAGAGTAAAAGGATACGAGATCGAAGACGATTACTAAGCCATGAAAAGATAATTTGTTTACATAGTCAGCATACTCTTAGATAGGCTTACTTTAAAATACAAGATAGGCTGCTAAACCTAATTAAAGAGAAATAAGAAGCAGAAGAAAAAGCCTCAAAGAGAAAATATACAATCCATATAAACAACATATTGTAGATATAGTGAAAACGAGAAGTTTCCAATCGGCGACCTGAATATAGTATATAGAAAGAATGTCAGTTGATCAAGACAGTCAGTAAAGTCAGTTGAACAAGTGGCTTGTAGAGAACCAGACGGCAAAAAATTAATGCCAAAAAACTGATAGAAAAAGGTGTTGCTAGCAGATTTGAAGGAAAAAAATATAAAGAATTAGAAAATCAACGCCATTTGCATCTTATTGGCGAACATACCTATTATTTGCAAAATCAATTTGTGTTTTCGTATTCTAGGTTATCTATTATTACTCTATCAGTGGTCCTATCGTAGGTCTTGTTAGGGTTTATCAAAAGTGCTTCAAACATTGTAGCAACAATATTTACCTGAAATGGAGTTAAATTATGATCGGTATGACAAGACTAATGAAGAAATTGAAGTTGAAGACGTATGATTAAAGAAAGGTTATGATATTCTACTTTCCACAAACACGGCAATAGAGCCATTTAAACTTTTTAAACTTCATTCCACTACTACTAAATCAAATGTTTTCTCAGTTCTGCTTGCATTTATATTTTCTCCTTGGCCATTTTACATCTTTATAACACATTACTATTTCTATTTCGTGTGAAAAGTGAATGAGCAATTCTAGTAACATCTACTATATCACATCAAGTAGGGTTCACTAAATTAAAATTCCTGCCAACTCACATGAGGCTGAGGACAAAGAAAATTATTAAAAGGCAAGGAAAATATTTTGTTCGACAAAACCTATTAATAAGAATAAATTTAATTATAATTTCACATAAATGCTGCCTAACTTCAGAACGTAGTATTTTTGCAAAAACGAGAACGCCAAGAACGCTGCAGCTCAAGAATGGCCGCACCGGCAGGTATACAAAGAAGTAACGTTTTCCTCTTCTTCCGATACGATTATGCAAAATAATTGCCTGTCACGATTTCTTATTAAATAGAGAGAGTTTGTAGTGGAGTAATGAACCAGGGGGAGAACATCGATCACCCTTATCTACCGGATCATGATGTCTGTATAATGGAACGGCATAACACATATGAATACCTTGAAACTCTCATGTTTGGTAAATGGGCATGCAGTAAAAGTAACTGAAAGTGTTTTAGAAAATAGCGTAATCTGAGAAGCAGCATTCCTGTAATTTGTAGAGGCCGGTTCGATTAAACGGTCGATGCGTCAGTTCGCTATCATTTTGATCGAATTTATCATAACCTGCTATTAAAAGGCGCACTGCTGCTTGTTAGGCTGTTCAAAAATAAAATGCTCTTGGCTACCAATAAAACGTTACGAGTGTAGGAACTGTTTAATGTCGATGTAAATCAATATTAGCGTGGACGCTCATGCTCTCGCGTCGCGCTTTTGCAGACTTCATGAGTTTCATACGCACTTATCGGTTTATTGCTCGGCCCTTCTGCACTTTCAGCGTACTCGGCAGAAAATCGCAATAACAGCTCGTACTTGACAGTTTTTTATTACCGAACTTGTAAAAATAAATCGCACTAAATATTCTTTATTGCGTTATAACACGAGCGCAGCTTTCTTCGAATCGTAGCAGGAACTATAAATGCTGATATAAAGAGTTATTATTTTCTTTCGTGTTGGTAATTCTGTTAAAGCTACAAGTTATGCGCGAGCTTTATGGTTCATTTTTTAATGCCTCGTTAGCGCTTATGAAAACGCAGATTATTTATTCGTAATTTGAAGGTAAACTCTACCCAGGGGACGAATGGCGATTAGGCCTTTGCTTCCGTGGTCAAGAAAATGTCAGCGATACAACCTCCTGTCTCGTTTTGTTGCCAAAGTGTGCCATCAAAGGGAACCCGCTTTCAGAGATGTACAGATAATATTATACGAAATCTTTTGGGATGAATAATGAGCTGAAAGTGAAACATGTATTTCGTAAATTGCAAACTGCGCGTGTATAATTTGGGTTTCTTAGACAGGCTATGATTTGCATAATTTTTGGTGGAGGTGCCACCTAGCACATATATTCTCAGCCGAAATATTATTCAGTTAGAGTACATGTTTCACAACGAGGGCGAACAAAAATTTCTGAAATTAATAAGAGGCTAAAATTTACATTTTAATACACACCTACAAAATTATACGTTACGCCAAAAAATATATTATTGCTGCCATGCTTTATTACCGAGATAACAGTCGAACGAAAAATAATAGTTTTAATGTCGCATTCACAAATATCCATAAAATAACATAATCAATAGCCTCATTACCGAGGAATACCGGAAAATCTACGGAATGCCTCGTAATTTACTACGTTGAAATGAGCTGTCTAGCAGCATAGCTCTAACAACGTTTTCAAAGGATTGCTCATTTGGAAAGTTCAGTACTTTAAAGTATTCACCATGATGGAAAACATTCGAATTTTGGTTGCTAGTTATACTATCCTACATCAACAGAATATGCTTTAGAAGATAATTATTTATACAGAAATATTTTACCGCATTGGACATTTCAGCTTGTAGCTTACAGCTCAGTTGCAATATTTCAATTTTGTAATATTTTCAGTAATTAGTAATCCAAATACCGGGATGTAAAAAAGTATCTTATCTTATCATGTTCGAGGTTATTAGGTTAGGTTTTGAAGCAGACTGACGCAAAACCTAACCTGCTAACCTTGAATTTGACATAGACTTACAGTGTTACCAACTAGGTCCGACATATTATTTTAAATTCATGACCACCCTTGACATCACGGTATAATAACTGCTAATTAATTACTATAGTATAGAATTTAAAGCTTGATATACTATCATGAAGTAAACGTAGCCTAGGTTTCTTGCTAGTTCTATTAGTAACAATTTATGAGTGTTTGGTTATCTGTAATGGATACCTATACCAGTAGTAAACATCCCTGCCTGGTTTGTTGGAAGCGGGGTGTCAGCTAAAGGAGCTCAAAATGTTAAACAGTAGTTCCTTCTGTGGAGCTCGCCCTCAAATACAAAGTGAAAAACTTGTGGCAAGATAGCGTCCATCTATCTATTTTTCTAATGTGTCCACAGAATTTTAAGTCTATTCTGTAATGGTCAAAACATTCGCATTTCTTAAACGACCATTTATGTGAATGACGAATGCGGAACCGACTACTGAATTGCAAAGCAGTTTTTAATGAAAAAAAAATTCAAAAATTAGAGAAAAATACATTCCCGCGTTAGTGAAACTAAATCATTTAATGATGTAGTTCATGTGTTCCTGTTTGTTAACTTCGTTATAGAACTTAAGTTTCATTCCTAGTTTGCACTGGGTTTTTTGTGTGTAACGAAATCGGTTAATTTTATTAGAAATCGGTCATTTGATTATGATATACAAATTAGTGGTGAATGGATAACAATGCTAATAGCTATTTCTCTAGAAACAATTGAATTACTATATATTTTAAGAATTTTCTAGATATGTTCACCTTGCAAATGAGCTGGTTGTTGTCACACATTTTTATGACTAACAATTCATGTCAGAGTGGTAATGCCCAATTTTCCAGATTGCTTTATCGCTCTCATGAAACAAGTAAAATTGTTTCAACGTCTTTACAAGTTCACCAAAATGTCCATTAAATTTAATTCGTTTAGCCTAATACCTACCTCGGTTTATCTGAACTTATTACTTAAATTAACCCAATTTTCATACTCCTTTATTTTAATTTAAAAGTTCCTGGCATTAACTACACACACAATCAGTTTCATGAGTCTTTTTGGACCAATGCGACTAGCATAAGCCGTCGAATTTTGACGTTTGAGTGGGTTGGGTGAAAACGACATTTGGTACATACTAAAGTGCATAGTTTGTCATCACTCTCCTTTTTATCACCGCTTGACAGTCGACTCCTGAAAATAAGCCTTCCCGCTTTTTTGGTCTTCCAGCGTTGTGCCTATTTAGTCTTGATCGCCATAGGACCACTCGTTTTGTCCATCTGTTCTGTTTTTGTTAGGAGGTATGTCCTGCCCATCTCCATTTCGAATTTGCGATGGCCGGTGTTGCCTCTATCACTGCCGTTTTTTTAAATCTCTTTGTTTGTTATGCGGGCTTTGAGAGTTATTCCCAGCGTAAGTGTCTCAATAGCTCTCTCTGTAATAGTATTGGCAGATTTGACTGCTAAAGAGATACATTATTGCTAAGCACAAGGTTTCCCGCAAAGCGGAGGCGGTTAAGTATTGACCCCTCAATGTTTATGTCTTTGTTTTGCTATTCTAATTTCTTGAACACATCTTTCAACGCAAGAGTGAAAACCTTCGCTGAAATTGTGTCCCCTTGTTTTACTCCATTTTCTACGCGTATTTTATTTGTCGAATGATCATATTGATCATCTGTAATGTATACTTGCAGTGTTACATTATCGCAGATGTATTTAAAGATGTTCTCGTATCGGGAATCTATTCTTACTTTGTCCATCGCTCTAAAGATGGCCCGTAGTTCTACCGAATCAAGGGCTTCACTGTTATCGATAAAAGCAAGGTTAAGCGTGACATTGTACTCAGTACACTTTTCTATTAGTGTTCGGATTGCCTGTATCTGTTCAATTTTCTTTGGTTGTTAATCTGTTGGTAATAATTTTAGTTAACAGCTTGTATGAATGAGGTAACATGCTTATAGGTCTATAATTATCTATTTTCAGTGTTTTCCCTCTTTTATATAGCAAGCCTACTTGACTGTTTCCAGGTTTCAGAAATTGTTCCTTCAGTGAGGAATTTATTGAGGAGAACTTTGATGGGCTCGAATGCTACTGTCTCACTTATTTTCAACATCTTGACTGGAATTTAATAATAATAATAATAAACACATTTATTTCCAGTACACAAAAATTACGTAATATAAAAAAGAAAATACTAAATAGGAAAAGTGCAAAAAGGCGGCACAGTTCAGTTGACATGATATAAGTTCAACTGGTCTACCACTACACTCCGTGCAGAGTGACAGAATTTTAAATGTAAAAAAAGGAACTTTAGTAGATCGATATCAAGTGCAACTCATTGTAGCAAAAAGAGCTGTTTTTTAAAGAATTTTTAAAAATGTTTATAGACAACTTTTTTGGGATTACATTATTATAGTAGTGAATAATGTTGTATGACTATGACTTTTTAAACAAAAACGATTTAAAACGTGAGATCGACATAGAAAATTTACCTCTTATATTAATATGATTATCATCACTTCGGTAAGAAATCTTATCATACAAGTAGGCGGGAGCACGATATTGTATAACTTTAGTATATAGCACATTTTCGCAGGATGCTCGATCATCATTTATTTGTGATAAGGTATACCTTAATCCGTCCTTTGTAACGTCGAGAAGTTCTTCTATGTTTGCGATATTTATTAGATCTGTGTTATGTTCTTCCGAATTTGAAGAAGTGAAAGTGTAAAGCTTTGTATAGAAGTCTTAATCATTTTTTTGTGTAATCAGATTCGGTGTCATTATTTGCATTTTCAGTTGATGTATTCTCATTCTTCCTTTTGTGGGACCTGATGTTAGAACTTTCATGTTTTATTATTTTCGATTACCTGTTTAATTTCATTTATGTTGTATTTTTTATATCACTCCTTATGTTCTTTCTTATTTCCCTCTTCAATTCAGTGTATGCTAATAGGTCCCTGTCGTTTTTTTTTTCGCTACTCCATTAACTCCCTAGTTTTTTGTTATTTTTGGGTGTTTGTGCTTAGTTGTTGTCTAGCAGATCATTTTGGTTGTTATCAAGTCATTTTTTATTTTTTCTTTTACTTGATTTATTCTAATCAGTTGTAGTTTATTGTCATTTTTTTGAATAATTCAGATTGATATTTCTCAGCATATTGTTTCAGCTATTCAAGAGTTGGAAACCTCTTAGCTCTTGTTAGCTTGTTCCGCCCAGCTTTGATGTTTATTTTTATAATTGCCCTTATTCACTTGTGATCGCTTACCATATTGAATTGATTTATGACTGATGCATCTTTTACAATATACTTTTTGTTAGTATTGATATAGTCAATTTAGTTCTTTGTTTTACAGTCGAAGCTTCTCTAATTCCATCATTTTTGTTTAAGCTTTTTGAAGAATGTATTCAACAATAAATTTTGTCACTCTAGAGGTACCTAGTTTATTACTCAATCTATTCTCTCATTTGCTGATCTGAGGCGATAAATACCTCTACAAGGAGTGTTGTCTTTATTTTCTTCTCCCACTTTGGAATTAAACCCACCCGCTCAAGGGTGAAATGTGCATTGTCTTATTTTCGGGTTCTCGTAATATCGTCATAGAGTTCTATTACGCCGTCTTCTGTTGGCAGTGAGAGCATATACCTGAACAATTTGAAACCTAACCCTCTTCGATATTTCCAAGACTATATATATGACTTTAGGTGATACAGCTTTTATTTTCTTGACGAAATGTTTAACTGTTTTCTGGACCATAAATGCTACGCCACCTATGTAAGTTTTTGTTTCTAAATTGTTTTAATATAGTAAGTGACTTGACTTTAAGATAAAACTATTTTTATTTTGTAGCGCATAGGCTTTACTATATCCTATTTGATGTTTTTAAGTTCTTCCACGAGTTCTTCAAGCCGACCGGTAGATAACATTGATCTTATGTTGTGTTGCGATTTTCACTTTAGTTGTCTATGCTTTTCTCCTGGGTTTCCATGTTACTAACTTAATACTGAACGCTAATATTCGAGTTCACACTTTGGAATTGAATAAGTCAACAAACTATTCTATATATCGTGGTGATGAAATACAAATGACGATAGATAACTAAAGCTACTAAATCAACAGGCGCATAGATTGAAGAATATCAAATCAGAGATTCCCATCTATTTCAAACGGAAGTTGTACAACCAATGCGTCATACCTGTTCTAACACATTGAGCTGAAACATACACTTCAACAACAAAAATCTGTAGATTTGATAAGACTTGCCCAGAGAAGAATGGAACGTGCTGTGCTAGAGTTGTCCTTAGAAGATCGAGTTCCCAACATCGATATTAGAATATGACCGGGTGTGGTTAATGTGAAAAAGAAAAACGATTATCGAAAATGGGCGGAACATCTTGCCACTACAAACAACAGATAAATCAGGAAAGTAGCATAATGGAGACCTAGACAGAAGGCACTTAGAAACAAGGACAATCTTGTTATTCCGACGATGTCAGAACAACAGCAGAAAATAGGATGCAAGCAGCACAAGCCCGGCACAACTGGAATACTTATAGGGAATACTTATATCCTGCACTGAACGTGGATGGCTATGTGATGATGACGATGATATCCTATTGATATATATCTCAGTTACGCTGATGACATCACTCTCCATTTACAAAGAAACTTTTAAATTAGCTTTAGAGTCACAGCCAACCTTACTGTTTAGAAGTAAAGTGTGGTTATTAATTTGGTCAATACTGACTAATATCAGACAGAAGTAAGGAATTAGCTAACTGAGAAGTGATGAATTTGTTTGTATATTTGGAACCCTTGTTGGCAAATAACGGTGAAAAGGATGCAGAAATTAAGAGACAAGCAAGAATAAAAAGGTGTGCAGTGGATAAATTACATAGAACCTGACAGCATCGTAACAAAAAATACAAAAAGGCCCTTTTAAGAACCCTGACATTTACTTTTTTTGTACGAAAGAGAGTACAAGGAAACAGATCAACGCGTTAGAGAATGGTGCTGGCGAGGAATTTTAACAATGTCGTGGAAGGAAAAAGATACCGGGTGGGCCACGAAACTTGTAGCCCCTATTTTTGCATTTTTCGTTATATTAAAAAAATCAATATAAATACATACAGCAAATATTGATCTACTTTGTTTTTATATTGATTGCAGTAGAAAATCTTCAGGGGGCTAGAAGTTCGTGGCCCACCCGGTATATTGCTTCAATTTTAGAAGTTGACGTTAAATAAAGACTGTCTCCTATAGTTCGCCTTCCTATTCTTCGCTTCTTCGTACACATAACTAGAAGAAAGGACGATGTTATAGAACGCCCTGTCATTAAGGGCGGTATGGAGTAGACTTTTCCTTGTGGTAAATCTCCAACAAAATGGACTAATCAGATGTGACCCACCTCTTCACGAATGTGCTAGAAGCTCCTTGATCAGAGGAACATGGCGGACTGTTAGTAAAAACGCCACCGTTGAAGAATAAATGGTAATAACCAAGACTGCGCTGTCAAGAACATATCGAATAAGAAGAAGTGAGTGCATGACTTCCTATTCCAGACGTTCACAATGGTTTTATTAAGGTTCTGTTTTCCAGTGGAAAACGCAATTGCCACTGTTATTATTTCCATTGAGACAATTTCTCTTCGTTTTTTTACTACTAAGTGTTAGGTTTAGTTTTATGTTTTCAATTTCTTTCGATAATTTTTCAACGGGAACGATATCGTCTGCTTTCTTTAAATTTATTATCGTCGGATAGATCTTGCTATCTCTCTCTTAAGCCTGTTGCAAATCCAGTTTGTTCTTCTGTTTTTTTTCTCTTCAATTACTTAGTTTGATTATGTATTTTAATATTTGGAATAAATCCTAGTAATTTTTCATATTAGTGCTGTAGCTATATAGTTTGTTGGGTCACACTGAGAGCTTTCCTTGTGGATAGGAACGATATGAAAAGTTTTCCATTTCTTACGTATCTTTTTACTATTTATGCGTCTGTCATACAGCTTTTTCACCATTTCATTTAGCTCTTTGGGGCTACATCGAATTAACTCTGGGTAGATTCGTCTTGGAGTAGGGCATTTCCTTATTTTAATTAATTGTATGGCCTTCCCGCCCTATTCAGTTGTAGGTCTTATTGTTGTTCCCTTGCACTATATCTACTTTTCTTTTAACTCAGATCTTCTTTCGTGTAGTAAATTTCTAAAATAATGTTTTCACTTATTCTAATTGATTTTTATTTTCTCCATGCGACTATGGAAAATATAACCATATATATTTAAGTAGACATCTAGTAAAGGGTGATTTTCTGGCTCATTCGTCTTTGTCTATCTTCTTTTATTCTTATCGGGCTAAAATTGTTAAAAACGTTTCAGTTCGTATAAATGTATCGAAGAGTAAAACACTTTAGCTTGGAAATATTTAAATTGCGTTTCAGTTAGGTACTTCATTTAATATCATTTATAGTTAAAAACCATAAATGCCGCTGATGAGTTAGTAAGTGGAGTATTAAAAATAATATAATTTTGAAGTTGTACAGCTGTATATTAGTTATCAATGACCAGGAAATATTTAATTTTGTAAAACCCCGTTGCCGAGTGTAGGATTTTTTTGTAACCACTTTCTGAGGGAAACGTTACTTAGAATTTGTTCATTTGCAAAGCAATGAATTTACATTTAAATACACCCTACGAGGTCCCTCGGCACAATTAAATATTTCAGAGCGATCATGGTTTAGTAATTCGTTAATGTTTAAAAATTCCTTAATTTCCAATTTATAATTCAAATGCAAATATTTCGCTCATAAATAAGACGATATGGTACATAAAGATCCTTTGAAGACGCAAAAGCTTGTTAAAAGCTAAGATAAGGTAATCTAGTTTGAAAAATCGTATAATCCAAGGAAGGAAATATGTTTATATTATTCCTTTATATGCAGAAACAAAACGAAAATATCAACAACTAGGCGAAAACGCAAAGTTCTCATTTACTAATTTTATCGAGATATCTAAGGCTCCAGTTCGACGAAAATATTTCATTTCAATGACCCGGTCGACAACCAAACTTCGTTCGTTCGTTTATGCCTATTAATCAACTGCTTCGGTTTGTCGAAATTAGAAATTCGGTGTTTATTAAATTAGTTTTATAAGCGCTATTTAAATTATGGACAGTTCTCGCTACATATAGAATAAACTAATGTATTCCAGTAATGTAATACATATATTATGTGGAAAAGTTACTTTTCCAATTTATTATTTAGCATTTAATGAGTTAAATATTCCAAATATTGAATTAATAGACTATTAAAATATATTTAGACAATTCCATTAGCAACCACACAAATATATATATATATATATATATATATATATATATATATATATATATATACATATATATCAAGCCACATTCTATATATATTTTGTGTCTTGTTACTCTACCTCATAGACGAATTCGGAGGAGAGCGGTATTAATTTATTGTATTCTAACATTGAATGGCCGGCCATCTTGTTCAGCAGCGATCCGCCTATCCACAGATTCGAACTGAGGATTTGATTATTGCATGTCTAGCACTCTACCTACTCCACCACCAAGCTTGTATATTTAAAAAACCTGCACTTCATTTTACATTGTAGGTATTTCATCCGATTCATATTCGTCCACCACAGCAGTGTTAGATTTTTAAAAAATCTTAGTCACTGTCATCGAAATCTGTATTTATATTACAAAACTGCTAATATCTATTTTTTAGTAGTGTTTTTATATCGAAACAATCGGTTACTACAATATTCACTTAAAAATTTCAGGCTAAAGCCTTTAATTTTGAAAGAATTAACTTTGGCTAAAGTGGATAGACACAATTGAAAAGCACATTAAATTGTGGTTTGTAACGGGGCGTTTCCTTCGCCGCTACGTTTTTATTAATAGACTTTGCTCTTTATTATTACCAGCTAACTCAATATTATTGAAATCTCTCTTACTTAAATTACCTTAGTCGTGGTTAAGGAAAGCCTCTGTTGGAATGAGTTTGGCAATTAGTCTACAATCGTGCTAAGCTGAAAAAGTAAGTTCCAAAAATTAACTTATATGGAAGCAAATTGGTTTACACACAAATCAACAACTAACATATATTGCCTGTTAAGGAAACCATGCTAAATACTAGTGTTAAATACTAGACCATGCAGCATGTGAATGTTTCTATCTCGCATTTATTCAACTACATTAAATCAAGCGCCAAAAAAAGCTGCTTCTGCTCCGTATTTATTTCAATTAAAATTAAATCAGACAGCCGACAGATGTTTCTATGCCGCGCTTATACTACAAGTCTACGAAGCATACGTCATGGTGTTAGCACCCAAACAATAATATTAAAATCACTTTGACAGCTTCTTATGTCAATTATTCCTTTGTGGTGACAGCCGACGGCGCTATTGCTCAGAAGCAGTGCTCATCGAACACAAGATATCGCCCCATGAATCACTGTACTTCTTCGATGGTTGTTCTGGCATGTCCAACTTACGTGTAATGTCTTAGCTATCGCGTCACTCGAGAACGCACCGCTTTCTTTTTCGACTGTTCCTGATTTTATTGGCTTGAACTTAATATTGATTTGGGTTCTGGGTAATTATACATCCCCAGACCTACTGCACATCTTATCTATGGATGTTTTTGGACTGCCTTTCCATGATGTTCGGGGCTTCTCTTTGTTATATCAACCACGTTTCTCATGTTCCATTCCATTTCTACTGTAGATTTACTTCCTGAAAGTGGCTTGATTCTGTTCGATGAGTATGTGTAATAGCTGGCTGGATTATGCAAAGTGATTGTTGTACTTGTTGAGAGTAAATGGGCCATACACATTTATTGACACGTGCATGCTGTATTGCCCGAAAGGGGTATTTTCGAGAATTGGGCATATTAGTTGAACTTCCATTTTCTGTTTAGCTGGACACAGGCGTTGCTTTACTTTAACACAAAACAATGACTTGGCGGCTACTTTCTTATTGCGTTGCACTTAATATCTTGTAGTCATTCAATGACTTAGCGGCCGTCCTTACTCTTCAAATTTCATATGGCTTTCTAGTTTGTAATATATTTTCAAGCCTAATTTTGACAAATACAGTACAATTACGATACTAATTTCATCACCAAGAATATAAAGGGCAATTTAACCTAACACATCATCTCTCTAATTATCTTTTCCGATGTATTTTTTCATTACTTAATGATATCGTTTTACTAGAGTCTTGGTCCTCCCGAGTGGATTTACTCCCTTCAATTATTTCTTTTCAAGATGTCTTTGTAAAGCTCTCTTCTCCAGGAGGATCATCTCTTATTTTGGTCATTTCCTTCTACTGTCCCATTTCTGTGTCTCCAGTCTCTTTATTTATTTGGTACTTAACTCCCATATTTCACTGCTACATGCTAGGATGGGTGCGTATATTACTTGTGTCCTCTTTATTATTTTATTATTTCTTATTGGGTTTTTGTTAAGATTTTTACACTAATCATGACACTCAACTGTCACAAACAATATATATATATATATAAATATTTAAATTTCCTCACGTCCTCTAGCACTCTGTCACCTATTCTAACGTTTACATTTTTCTTATCTCTAGAAACTATTATAGTTTTCCTTTTGGCAACAATATGTGACTAAAATAGAAACCCTGGTGAATTGGTGGCGTTTAACTGTTAAAACTTTAATTTGACAGGTGTGAGGTCGAATCTAGTGAGATCCAATTATTTTTTTAAATTCGTAGCTCGCTTTAAATGACTGCATATTGTGAAAATTTACTAGAATAGCAATTCAAAATTGATCATATAGTAAATTACCGTCTATACACGTATAATTGGGTGAACAGATATTAAGTAGTTGAATAAATGTATGGCGTTCTATATATACGATCGATATACTTAACCTAATTTGTGGAATAGATGCTAAAGACACCTTTATAGCCTTTTAGTGGCAACATTATTTAACGACTTTTGACAGAAAGTGCATTTACTCCCAATTAACTTTTCCTACATTCAAAATAACAACTGTAAGCACATTCCAGTTTTAAAATTGGCCCTTTATTTGTTTACATCGAACTTCACAGCTTTTTAATATTTTAAATGCACACACGCCGGCGTTTCATTGTAGCTGTTTTGTGTTGGAAAGTAGAAAGCCAGTGGTAATCGTCAATCAATTCATTCTGCAAAACAATGAGATCACTTAAGTATTCATGAAGTTTCCAGTCTCATACAGCTATTTCAGAAACGGTTTCGTACCCGGTATTAACACATGGAGGTGTGCTTTCTATAGGTACTAATAGCCTTTATACCAAAAACTTTAAGCAATTTGATCAAGATGTATAACAAGGCTGTTCCAAGCACCGTCAGAAAGCTCCTTTTAGCTGCCAAGCTACGATCCTGCCCCATTGGAAAATTCAAGTTCGACAGGAGATAATAGAGCAGAATTTAAAATATTTGCAAAGGTTCCCAAGAGAGAAAACGACGGTGCTTGTTATCTTTACATAATTTGCCTCATCCTTATGAACAAATCGATTCAAAAACATACTGTGGGCACTAATAAAAATTCCCTTTTTCATTTTTTCTCTGCGATTGCTACGAAAAATGTGATCATGCTTTTCCTGCGCTATTATCCAACTGTGTTATTTTATGCAGATTTTGTATGTGTGCGTTGTTTTAGTTCTGCCAGAGCGCTTTATCTCTTTCGTGCCTGCAACGTTACTCGAAATTTTTGAGATTCCCACGCCTGAGCTAAATTTGAATCTAGACGCCCTAGCGTCCACGCTGGCCAGCGGCAGGAGCGATGAAACGCTGCATTTCTATATTGCAAGCACGTCAATCAATGTGCAAATTGTAAAAGCAAATTCTGTGTGCGAATGGTAAATCTAAATTTTAATAAGTAATGCAGGACTTTCGAATTTCCAGGCATTTGCCTTTTGCTTGCCGCTAAGCTGAAAAATATTACTTTCAAAGCATCTGAAAGCTGCTGCTTTTAATAAGTATGTTGGTATTATTAAAATTTGCGTAAATAACAACCTTCATCAAGCGGGATTACGTTGGAAACCTAACGAATGTAGCTGGGAGTAAGAGAGCAAACAGCAAAGAAATAAATATTGACTAATTAACGCCTTTTAAAGAGTGAAATTAGTTTAAAGACGGGTTTTTGCCTTTGGTAGGTTTTCATTTAATTCAACCCCAACCAGCTCAACTTCAATACCAAATTCTATAAAAAATGCTTGAATGGTTTTTATAAACAAGCACGTTAAATCCCGAAATGCAATTAAGTGTGTACGCATTACACTCTTCTTCTTAAGTAATTAGAAAGCGTCTTGTTCTATCCAATTCTAATTATAACATGGAGTTGTATTACTTTTCCGGTTTCGTTTACCTTTTTAGGATTTACTTCTTTATTTAACTTTTCATCTGTACTTAAATTTGTATTATTGATGTAACTAAGTTAATTCAGATTACATAAAATATTTAAATTGCATCTTCTTCAGGGAGCTTGTAATTGAATAACATTTTTAAAGGCGCAAAAAATGTTGTTTCCTTTACATCTATGCCCGCAACAAATAGCATTTATATGCCAGAGCTTGTCAAATATTTCTTATTCTACCCACACATTATAAATTAAAATTTTTGAGCTCTTAAAATGCGATCTTACATCTCGAAAACGATATAAAATTAAATTGTGACCAGAAACCTCTTTTTTAACAGCTTCATGTCGGTTTTCTCCAATCTCTGCCGACTACGTAGGTACTAATCGACACAGTACTTGTCCTCTGACACATATTAGTTCGCGTTTAGTAAATAATAATCGTGTCAATTTATATACATATACTAATGAATTTTACTAATGAAATAGCTTAAATCTTCTCCTTCACAAATTTCCATTTACTACATGTAATAAGCTCATTGGGGTGCTCAGTAGCTCATCGGAATGGGGGTGGGGCCTTACGTTGAAATAACTAAGAATTATATGTTTGTGGCAAGAAGTCGTCTGAGAAGAAATTCCCCAGAGGAAACTGCTGAAAGCGTTACTGCACTACGACAAGGAATATGCTCCAAAATTAATGCATTTTACCATAACAGTAGCTCCGTGCAGCAAATTAAATGGTGCGGAAATGCGTTTTTTGGGAATCGCCGCCAAAGTTAAACGGTGGGAGAAACAGGGCCTGCAAAGAGGCTCCTGGCTTGAAGACGGAAGCAAAATTGGGAGCTTCTCTAGGATGTCGACAAGCGAATGTTGTGTGGTCCTACACGCGAGGTAGGAAAAACTTCGCTAAAACTTTGTCGGCGGGACAGCGCCTGTTCGACTATTTCCTACGAGCACTTAACGCGAGATCTACACGCAATGCACATATATACTCTTTATATATACGTCGCTATGCAGGGAGAAATATCTGCTATACAAGGCGTCAGTAAATCGATTCAGAGTGTGATGTGAAATCTCCGAGATACTTTAGAACGAAAATTTGGAATTTCAAACTTAGCCTGCTATTCGGGAAAGCTGAATAGATTCAACATTCTCACATCATAAACACAAAACCTCTCAGTTTGGGCTCTCCTTGATTTACTCTAACAGTGAACGGCCCCGTCTTGGACCACGGAACGAGCGTGATGATTGCTGATCAACTACTCCAACTGAATTGACTCCCCCCCCCCCCCCCTTCCTCTGATGTTATCGTGATGAGCTCAACCAAATGAAAATACCAACCTCTTCTTGTTACTTCTGCGCACCAAATACAATCTGACATTAAATTTCAAACAATTCTAACACCCGTTGTTGTTAAAAACTGCGTTGCATATTTAGTATTACACATTATAAAGTTCTAATATTCTACTATTCCCAAAAGGTTTAGTTATTAAAGAATTACTGTCTCTCAACTACTCGGCTTATAAATTTTATTTCACATGTTATAACAATAATGAGAATAGTAAGGTCGTCTAAGGATAAATGGACGTAAAAGAAGTAGCCTTTCCCCATCATGTAGACCGTTGGATCATAACTACAGACAAACAAAATTGAATGTCGAACATTGTAGAGATAAAAGAAAAAGACCCAATGTAGTTGAATTGACAGCAGACAATAAATTATAAAGTAAACATCGTGTAATAAGCACCAACGATAGTGAAGGTTCAGGGTGTTGTAGGCCAGTTAATTTATGGTCTAATTAAGAGGTGTACATTAGAAAGGGTAAATGGCAATAAGCAATTTTTGTTGAATACAAAAATAATAACTTCAGACCACGAAATTATTTCGGGTCATCCCTATTAGTAATGTTGAGAAGATATTTTTTTTATTATGTCGCAAATATACCAATATTCAGAAAAAAGATAATGAAATCAGCAATAAAATTGAAAAATTAATATAAAGACGTAGCAAGACATCTGATGATTATTGAGTGAAATTGATGATAACGGTTAACCAATGTTAGTTTTCCCATTCTAAAGTTAATATGAAGATAACGCCACTCACAGCATGTGAATGAGCAGCAACAGTCTTACAACAGTTTAAAGAAATTTTAATATCTCAAAGAAATATCCGGGAGTGTACAAAGAGCTCGCGGTAATTCCTCGTGGAATAGCAATATCCGTGACTTCTCCTTGTGTGGAAAGATTAGAAAGCCAATAAGTACTGTATAAAAGGGTTTGAGCTCTCTCCCAACTCTCGGCAGTCGCGTTATCGGTGCTGTCATTGTTTCTACCAATTTGTACTTGATATATTTGAAATAGTCTAATGGTTTTGTTAATTTACTTCGTATTTTATTTATTTACGTGTAAATGAAGCAACTAGCTAACTGGGCAAATCGTAACTTGATGGAAGCAGAATAAAATGTGGAACAGTATTCGGCAATAGTTATACGAGGGTTATTTTTTCAACCTCCGATTTAATAGAAAAAAAAAAGAATAAATATCAACATTTATTGTGTGAAAAATGTAAATACATCTCTCAGCTACATTTCCACATAATCCTCAACTAAGGCGTCCGCCTGGCCCAGGCGGCAACCTTCTTTGAGAAGAGCAGAGAAAAACTCGTGCCACCATTTGATAAGTACCTCCACCGAAATGATGATTGTGTAGAAACGTAACTGAGAGATGTGCGAGATGTATTTACATTTTCTGTAGAATGATTCCTATTCATTCTTGTTTTTATTCGTACTGAATCGGAGGTTGAAAAAATCCCAGTATACCGCATGAAAATAAGACCAGGGTCATGCTTATATCTTTTTATTTATGAATCGATTTGGATAAAATTCCATGTGATTGAGCTATAGTTATACTCAAAATGGCTGATTTTCAGTTTCACCGGAATGACACCCGCATGATTTTTTAAATAGATCACCTTGTATATTTTATGTTTCTCGAAATCTACGAGTCAAATTACATAGAATAGTATTGCCAAATTTTCATTTTTTTCAAACAACAGATATATTTTTCCAATTTTATTTTTACTATGAAAGGCCGTGATTTGAAAAAATCTGTTCTAATTGACTCTAGCAACTTACTAATAATAACTATTTTATCAATAAGGTCAATAATAAACCCTTAATAAAAGAATGGCATTTGCTAAATACGTTTTTTAGGAAAAACTAACTTTGTTTAAATGGCATCTATTAAGGGCCATCTTGCCATTAAATAGAAAATGTAATTACCAGTCAAACGATATACATCATTTAGTATATCTTTAACTAAAATTGAAAAATAATTGACTACCTTTTTTTTATACTTTTACATAATACATAAGCAAATTTGGTAACACTATTGTATGTAATTCGATTCGTAGATTCCGAAAGACATAAAATATATAGAGTGATCCATTAAACAATCAAAGTTGGTGTTATTTCCTGTGAAATCGGAAGTCGGCCATTTTCATTACATTTGTATTTCAATCCGAAATTATGACTAATATGTCGGTATAAAATTTCATCCAAATTCATTTATAAGTAGCGGAGATAGAGGCATGACCCTGTCTCATTCTTATCCGATATAACACAAAATCTGAAAGCGCAACCGGAAAACAGTGGACACCCACTAGACTCTATAAAGAAGATTTTAATAATGATAAATCAGGAGTGAAAGTTATGTGCAATTTTAGAATGAATTGCTACCAACTTCGGACTATATAATTATTTTTCTACGTATAGCAAACAAATTCTAAAGTCCAGCCAGAACTCAAAATGTCTCAGTGGCTCTAACAGATTGAAATCATATCAAACAAACGATTAGGCTACACGCAGATATCGAAGGGTCGACCACCTACAGTGAAAACGGCGTGCGGTTCTTTTCTATAAGTAGCAAAGGGTTTTAAATTACCTGGGGGTGCCAAAGAGTCTTTTACAACCTACAAATCCATTAGCTTACAAGAACTCTTAAATTTGCTAAAGTACTGTAGGTAGACAATTTGTTACGACCTGAAATAGACACTTCAACTGCTTGAATTAGTCATACACAAAACCATAGTCAACATGATCAAGGTTACATTAATTGCCGACAATATATACGATGCAAAATGTTACTTCAGTTAATGTTAGCACTCGTATAAATCACAAACGCGGCCCACGCTACAGGCGAAAGCCACAAACACAGCCAACTATTGTTGCCACTAATTATAGGAGTTTAGCTAGCACATAACAAAGCAGATTTTTAAACTGCAATACTAGCCAGTGATTCTAACCGTGCGGTGTACTTAATGTACAGATTCGTTTTCATCTTGCTAAATCGTGTTTTAATACTCTCAGTAATTCAGGCGGCGTTAACAAAACAAACAACAGCGGACTGCATGATTAGCCACCTGTGCAAGTGGGCGCACAACAAACTAAAAACTCAACAATAATTACAAATTCGAGTACCAAATTAGTAGCTGTTGATACTTTAACGACTCTAGGTCGGCTCTGAAATCTCAAAACACGAGTGTCTAATTAGAACAGAGAAGGGAAAAGAGAAAGCGCACACATACATTGAATTAACAGCTCTAAAACTTAAATCGCGACTGCATCAGAATTCGCAATCAAATACGATATATTAAGACCAAATATCTTCGATAAATCAAACATTCAAATCCTCGGGAGCTTGAGTGAGCTATTATTGCCCTCGTAAGTCACTGAAACTGACCCTAAAATAAGGCAAAGGTTAATACGAAGTAAACATACGCGATCAAGTCGAAGATGCCTGCAGGAGAGAACGAGGAGCAGGAAACGCCGCCACAGGTGCGTGGAGCTGATTGAATGATAGTTGACCTAGCTACGCATGACAATGGTTTAATAATAATTTAACTTGTGCGACTGAAGGCCGTTTGAAACGAGTTCCGCGACCTCAATTACCGTATAAAGTTGAGATTTTCAGACGGGGGCGACCAAAATGCATGAAACTGGCGGTAAAATTAAGAGCTATGATCAGAAACTATTTTCACCTAGTACGGCTATGGAATACTTCCTAATTTATGAATGCAACTACTATACTGAAATTTCAAACTTAACATTTGATTTTTAAGCAACTTATAGTTGCATTCATAAATTAGAAATTATTCCATAGCCATACTAGATGACAATAATTTTTATCAGTTATGTAGAAGCAAATATATGAATAAATGAAAATCAGTGAAACCATCTTATTTCGAAAATTAGATTGAGAATAGACACGACAGAAAATTCAGTTATATATACGATGTATGAGTGAAAGTCGGTTAAAAAGCTTTATGTTCACTATTAAAATAAGGGAACATATATATGTATGGGATCAGTTCCATGATGAATAGTCAAGTATAAAAGTGTACAATATACATTTACAGAGCATCAGCTAATGTAGAAAATGATAAATAAAATCTGAAAAAGGCTTTACCAAGAACTTTCCTCGCCCGAATAGATCAATTTGCAAATTTAAAAAATGTACCCTCTGGGGTTTGAACCCGCTACACCTACATAGCGATCGTAACCGCATCATCAGATCGATCGTAACTGCATCCATAAGTCCAACTGCGTCCATCAAGCCTTATAGAAATAAATTCGGAGCGCGCCTATCTTGAACAGAACGGCCTTATTGTTGAAACGTTTTTACTTCTTGTGTGACATTATCCTGTATCAGTTGAGTCTTATATTCGGCAAATATAAAGCCTGACCTATGTAATAGTTATTACTTCCTTCTATTTGAAGATTAACCCAAAAATAAACAAACAAAATTTTATTTTTTTAAGGTGCTCACCCTGTATATATTTGTATGAAATTGTACCAGTTTCATGCGAGGTAGATATAATATGTATGCAAAATATCGTCTTCCTCCGATAAGTAGTTTTTGAGCTATACTGCCAACGGACAGACAGATAGATAGACAGACAGACAAACAGACAGACAGACGCAATTAAGAAAACCTCTTTTTCGTCATCTAGGGACCTTGGGGGGAGGCATATAAGCCAAAAGGGAGGCCTATGCTCAATACTGGGGGCAAACTGGTTGAAAAGAAAGAAGAAGAAGCGACCTTGAAACGTGAAGATCTGAAGAAATCTCGGAAGGTGATTTTTTAGTGATTACAATACTTCCTTCGTCTTCAGACGAGGGAAGTAAAAATCAGTGGAAGCACACTGTGATATTACAGCGAATATGCCAAGAGTCTGTAATGGGATAATTGGAACTCTGGATAATATTATCATGTCTAATGTTATAAAAAGTATGAACAAAAGAGCGAGTATCTGTGTACACAAGGTCTATGTGAAGCAATAGGAAATTTGGGTAAATGAAAATCAGTGATGCATTTCAAATACTGTGTAGATATACGTTCTTATTGCCTAATCAAACAGATTTTCAAACGCACAGTTGTATTTAAAAAGTAATAATACTGCAAATTGGATTAAAAATAAATGCGTCGTCTCGTGTGAAAGACTTATATTTAACATTTATTACTATGTGGGCAATTATCATACGTGAACATGATTGAATGATTATCCCGTGAGGCACTAACTTCCTCAATGCGATTCCATAAACTTACAAAAAAGGGGTGCGATTTTTGTACGTCTTCGGAAATATTTCAATTAAAGCTGAAGCAGGTAACCTCGCCGATTTCACAAAGAACGATACAATAGGGGTTTTGAGTTGCTTACGGTAATATTAATAATAATCCTACGACTGTACCTACTTTCTCCTTCTTGTCGCGACGCTATGTGGCAGGAACTATGATGTATATCCGACGATATATTAGAATGTTTCATTACATCTTGACGGGCCTCTCTGGTACCCACCCCAACCACTTGATTTATCGCCACTAATCTGTTCCGTCCAGCAACGTGCTATTTGATCATGTATCCCTATAAGTCCAACAGATAGCATCGCTTTGTCTATATATCGATTATTACAGATCTAATCAGCATCGTCCTGCATTTATTTATCCCCGGAGAAGGACGGGCGACTAGATAGCTTTGTGTGGAAAACCTTTGTGCTTCACACAGCACAATAGTAGTGCCTGTTAAACAAAAGCGGCACGCTACAAAAGTTCCAGTTGCAAGCAAACCCACGCGGTGTTTCTACCAAAAGCCATATTCTTTGACAAACACGACATCCACTTTACTCGGCCCTAATCCATTTTCGCGTTCATTTTAAAAATAAGCATCAACAAATGCCTGAAGTTACGCCACAATCGATCGCGAAACGTCAGTGCCAATTTTCCAGTATAAGACATCGCAGCCCCTAGAGAAGAAATGTAAGGTGCCAAAGAGTCCCCCAGTAACTTCTAGCCGAATATGATTTAGTTGGTATGCAAATTGACAGGGGATTTCTAGGGAACTGAAACCGCCGTAATATGTAGTAATTCACTGGCAAATACGAGAAAATTCATCAAAACACCGGAGGTAATTTCTCTTGTTATGCAAATAGAGTATGCTTTGTTAAGACATAGTAAAATTGTCAGAAACGTACCACCCTCGTATGAAATTTGGTTTCATTAAACCGCCGAAGATAAGATCTAAAGCTGCGAGGGGAACATGCGGAGGTGAACGTCCAGGATAATAAGTAGAAAATCGGCGATCGTGGTACAGAAGGACTTTAAAAAGGCGTTAAGTTTCTTTGATCCTTGTTTAAATACACATCAGCCGTTCCCCAGGGACCCGTGATGAACTTTTGTCTAGGGCTTGGCAAAACGCTAAACCGCCACTTGCGCTCAACATCAGCGGTATAATAATTAATGTCCTTTTTCATTAACCTGCACATGACGAACAGGGGCGCGGGGTGTTTTTGCTGGTGGAGGACGTGTACGTAGGATGGTAATGCCACCCTCTCGTGCAAGATGCAGGGTTTGAGTGACAGTGGGCGCATGAACGAAATGAGAAAACTTCGAAAAGTTGAATATAACGGCAGAGAAAGTGAGGATTAGACCTAAGCTGTATAAGCGAGAGAGCTATGGTCGCGTTATGAACTTATAGAGCTGCTTCGAGCCGATAAGTCACTATAATAATCTAAAAGGTGCCGGTACATTTCCGAGGTCCCTTCGCTAGGCGGAGTCGACGTTTGCGGGATCCAAACAAAGTGAGTTGGCGTACGTCCACTCGTCTGTGCGTCGTAATCTGAGGCAGGTGAGGCTCAGCGACCGCCAGAGGGCGGACTTTGCTGTCGTGGCTTAATCTAAACCCGTTAGATTTCGCCCTCCTAGAGACGTACGCAAATCGCTCATTATCATCCCCACATAGAGGAAAGCCCGCTCGAGGCTACGCGCTAAATGGAGGTATAAAGAGGGGCAAATGAAATTTCCAAAGCGGCAGCAGCTCACAAAGAATAACGGATAGATCGATCGCAAAATGTGCAAAGAAACGCAGCCGACTTGGACGTCTATATGTGCGCGATGCGGCAAACTCGCAAAGGTGCAACCGCGGTATAATTTGTTCTTGTAATAAAGCAAGGTGATCTAGGCACTGCAGTTAATTAAACCAGCCCTGGTTTTGTATGTGTAGTGTGCACACATATAAATGCTTACAGTAGACCTGTATTATGCTTTACGTTCAGGTAGATTAATATTAATGCTAATGCAAATATAACTTCTCCGTTATAACACGCCTCGATGTTTCTACGATCTCCTATATCACGTTAGATTTGCCTCCAGTGCAACTATGGAGATAATAGTACCTCCGTCTTTAGAATTCTAAGACGAAAATCTCGTTTCGGAAACGTTATGCATTTATTATAAGAATCACCACGAAGCTATACTGCAAAACGTTTTATAGGGCTGAGACAAAAATATATCGCGCCATTTTAAAGAACAAACAAAGTAAAACTGCACGTGTACTAAATTAGCGTCGAAAAGAGAATTATCGAGCAGCGAAGAACATTTTATGAGAAGGTTACGTACATTTAGAATACTAATTTCGGAATTAGTATAAATTCATTTAATAAAATATAACGCGGATGAATGAATAATTGTTTATAGTTGCCATCCATATGAGCATCTCGTTATAATAGAACCCATGATCCGCGACGTCGATCTGCTACCCTACCTTACAGATACCCAAATACGTTGACCTAACGTTGAATCATAACATTGGACCAAGCGTTTTTAACGTTGAAATGTCGCGAAAATCGGCTAGTTTTTCAATATAATGTGGTTTATTTTACGTCAGCCTATGATGTTAACGTTTACGTCATGACCAAACAAAACCGTTATCTGTAGGTGTTATAATCGCGATCCAAAACAAGTAAGCTTTCAACGCTGTTGTTTTTTACGTTTGGGTGCCAAGCCGAAGTCTTTTTAATGTTTTTTATTGCATATTCTTAATCCATATGTTAACACTGTAACGTCGTTGGCTTTAAAAAAAATACATGTGTCAAACATTAAAACAGTCCTTTAACGCCATTTATAATTAAGTGTTAACGTTATTAGCACGTTACGTTTTAACTACAATTTCAGCTTTTTTTACGCTGAAACGACGTTTTATTTCATACAAAATTGACATTTTGTTTACGTCAAGTATTAACCACAGAAAAACGTTACCTTTTTCTGGATAATTTTTATTATGCCAGCCCAGTTGAACAAAACGGCGACTTCATTTTATAAACGAAATCTCGAAACATATCGGATAACTTCTCCAACACTATGTTGTTCCACAAAAAGCCGAAAACCATTTTTTTCTTATATGTGTGAAAAATAAGCTTAGTGGAACATGGGACGTACTACCTACCTTCTACTCCAACATATTCTGCTAGCCTTATATCAAATTGGAATAATAAACACACAAAGTTCTGACTCACAGATTTATCAGCGACACATATGGCGACCTAATCAGTGAATCCAGATCACCAGACAAAGAGAAAGAACGGTTTGTCAGCATACTGTAATATTACGTTTTTTTTTTACATTAACTGCTGGTCTGAAAAGCTCTTAAAATCAACGAAATATGGGCGCCATAGAAACAAGCTCTATAAATGCCATAGCCAACATGTCTAATGAACGGAGTAGTTACGTAAATAGTAAAAAGTATTATTAAAAATCATCGTGTAATTTAGGATCAAAAAATGGCGTTAACTGACTAAAATTCAACGGTTGGGTTTCAACGAATAACGTCTTTTACACGTACTTTAAAGGTGCGTGTGCCTGCTGGGTAGGCAACATGAAGGTGCCGTAGAGCTCGCGAGCTGGATACCTTAACCCCCTGGTTATTGTTCTCTATGAAAGCGTTTCCAAAACGTTATATAGACCTTGAGTACACGACCCTATCATTGCAGAAACAAATTTAGCAGGTGCAAGTTTAAAATAATAAAAGATAATATAGTTTATATGCCAAATAAATAGTTTCTAAAAGGCTTCCATATAAGCAATGGGATATATAGGACCCATACTCTGAGATATCGTTCTACAGCCCTATATTTGTAACGTAGAGCACGAGAGCTACATACATTTCACAAGTACTCCCATTGCTTGGTTATGGCGGTCTGCGAAATATTCTTGTATAAAACTCGTGCATACGAGTTCATCAAAGTGTAGGAAGGAATTTGACAGTTTGGACTTTGGCTCAGAACACTTTGTGCATATTTAAAAGGTTTCGATAGAACATAATCCACTTAATAGCTGAATAGTGTTTACAAAATTTTGGCGTTTGTAGTGTAGGGATTTACCTGCATGTAAGCTGGGTACTGATTGCTAGGTTACATATATGTTCTAATAAATAAACAATTGTTTTTAATATTTAAAACTAAACCTCATGTTTTATTTCCACTAATATAATATCTAAATATTAATGCAGTTAGTTAAGCTAATCAAACCACTAACACTGCATAATGGTGACCCCGGCGTGATTGAACACGCAACCTTACCCCAGGTAACCAAATCAAATATTTGGGGGGGGGGAGCTATGTAGGGATTTACCTACATGTAACCTGGGTACAGATTGCTAGGTTACATATATGTTTTGATAAATAAACAATTGTTTTTGATATTTGAAACTAAACCTTGTCTTTTATTTCCATTAATATAATATTCAAATATTAATGCAGTTAGTTAAGCTAATCAAACCACTAGCACTGCAGTAGGAAACATCTATATAAGTAACTCGATATATGGAAACCATGATCCAAAGTCGCCCTACGACCTTATAGCTACCTAAATGTAACGCAGAGCACGCGAACTACATACACTTAACAGCAGATAATTATATCACTTGGTTAACGCGTCCCGACTCCACGAGTCGTTCTTTCTGGGAAAAAGTTTTGTATGAAGCTCATGCACATGAGTTCATCAACGAGTACCATGAAATTTTGCAGTTTGCAACTTGGATAAGAACTCTTGACGAATATTTGAAAGAAGGAGATAGAATGCACTTCATTTAATAGTGTACACAAAATTCTGAGGTTTATAGATCTATCCGTGTATACAGGGTGTTTCAGAACTACGGGATCAAACTACTTGGGAGTATTCAGTGCGAGGTTAAAAAACATTTGACTATAGGAACCCATGTCCGGAAATGTTTCACTGGGGCACTGGGACTCTATGACACGTTAAGACAGCTTAAAACATTTGAATGCATTGCAGTTTGTTGTTCCATATGCCAGATGCATATCCGCCAATTCTTGATTGGTACATAACAACGGATGAATTGTTATAAACTTGCTGTACGTTATCGTTGACATTTAAGTAATTGAAACACATTTTGTTTTTAAACCGTCTTAACGTGTCATAGAGTCCCAGTGCCACAGGGAGACATTTCCGGACATGGGTTCCTATACTCAAATGTCTTCTACCGTCGCTCTGAATACTCCCTAGTAGTTTGATTCTATAGTTCTGAAACACCCTGTATGTATGCATATATTAGAACTTATGATCCTATACGTCATCCTACAACCATATAGCTGTCTAACAGTGACGTAGAGCGCGAGAACTACATACGCTTGACAGCAGGCGGTCTTGTTGCTAAGTTAGCGCTGTATTCAGACTTAAACCTCTTCCCTTTTTTCTGTAAAAAAATGTTGTATGAAACTCATCTAGACGAGCAGTTTCTACCTTGGTAAAAAACACTTCAGGGATGTATGAGCGGATCCGATAGAACATGGTCTATCTGTTCTGAAATATCTATAGATGGGACTAACAAAACCGTTTCAGTTAACATTGAACACAGGATCGATAATCCTGAGAATTATATGGGTACAATTCTTTAGCTCAGAGATTAAGCTTTTCGCACATACATTTTAGAATCCATTGTTAGCGGAAACAACAAACATTTCGTAATGGCAGATCTTCAGTGACTGCGATATTAAAGCAAATACTAAGCTTTCGATAAAGTCAAGCTACATGCTCCTTGAAGAGAAACACAGTGATAGACATAATACGAATCGTTATAAAATTAAACTGCTGAACAACGATCAGCATGCAGAGTGGCAGCAGAGTAACTAAAGAAATAAACATAACAACTGGAATTAGGCAAGGAGAATCGCTGATTCAATTATTAATAAATGTTGTAATGAGCAATATAATAGAAAGAGTGATAAATGCTGGCAATTGATATAGACTAAGAAACCGAAAAGTCAACAAGTCATGTAGGTGACGCTGTCTTATAAATGGAAAACGAAGATAATGTACAAGGAAAGCTGTATGCCTTCCACCCGTGTGCAAAAATAACAAAGCAAAAGAACAAGATGGTGTAAACTATGGAGCGAAGGTAAATAGATTATGAACTAAGTATCTGAGAATCAATATGTCCAGCGCAAAGGGTATATGCATGAATTTGAGATCACATACAAATATGGAAAAATAAAGCCACAACCATGGAAGCCAAGGTTAATATATAGAGATGTGCACATAGTACAGGAACAAATAGAACTTCAAGGACTACCGAATGAGACGTCTCAAAAACATTAAAAAGTATTTCGCTGAAAAATACAATAAGCAAGGAGGATATTAAACAGATGTCCAAAGTACAATATATTGTCACATGAGCAAGAACAAGGAGAAAAAACTGGTAAGAACTATCAGGCTAGACAAGCAGGGAGCGACGATAAATTAAATCCTCCATGAGGGTACAGCTAGAATCCGGCATCGCAAGAGTGAAAATATGATTGGAAATACCAGATCACAAAACTATAAGAAGATGAAAAAGTGCGTTTGTGTAATTCTATAATAAAATTAATCGAAATATGACTTGCTTTATATGCTTAAAATAAAACACACTCTTAGTAGGGGGATATAGAAAGACTAACTATATAAGATCTTACTTAATCTATCTTTATCCTGCAGACGACTTTCCTCCTCTTTCTTCTATGCGCTCTTGGATTACTAGATTTTCTATGTTATTCTTTTCCATACTGTGGACTTTAAAAATTTCAGCATTTCCTTATAAGTAATAGGGAACAGTCGTTGAGTTGGCTGAATGTCTGCTAAGATGGGTACATTAATTCATCTTGCAGTCCATGTTGCACGAAATAATGCTAACGCCACATTTCAACGCCATTGATCGCTCGTAGTTCGCTAGCAAGCACCTCGCTCAACCCGAATTAACGTATGTCTACACACGTTTGAAATTCAGTCTACTCAATTTTTGTGGATATTAATAAACTCTTTCATTTACCGCAGAGTATGAATGCTAGTATTTAAAGTACAGTAGTGCAAAAAATAGTGTATACACCGAAAACTATTATAGCCCCCGCGCTTGGTACTCCTCGATGCTTTCGGTGCCGTCAGCGTACTATCTTCACGTTTGGGTTATAATGATAGTGTTCTCAACCTTGGTGTATAATATACTATTACCTCTTGCTGGTACGAGTTAATGGCAAGCTTTAACTCACTAAACTCTTATTCTGGGCCGAGCTTTGTTGTAAAAGGTAGGAAGCTAACCTTTATAGAGTAGCATAGTAAAATAATCAGAAATAACCAAATAATAGCTAACGAAGTCATATATTAGCAATTAATTTGCCCGTTACTCTTACATAGTATGTTCAGCATAGTATTTGCAATAGTACGAAATGATTGTTCCATATTTTCCTAAGAAAACGCATACTAATAGAATAGAGAATGAATATAACTTGAACACATCTGGCTACTTATACCTCTTGTGTTTCTCAAATAATGGTTGATTTCAAGCCACAGTTTAAAAAAATCGCAATGTTGAGTGTACCAGATTTTAAATTACTGTATTAATACTTCTTTTATTTCTTCTTTTTCTCTTCATTGTCCAATAGCTCAACTAAATGTAGAAGTAAGAACACCTACTTTAACCTTCGTTTAGCAGACAGACGGCGTTAAAATTTCCAATTGAAAAGCTTATTGCCGTAAATGTTAATGCATAGAGAAAAGAAGTTGCAAGGGAGTTGCGACGTGCATGGCTTTTAAGGTATTAGTAGTCATACCTATTACAAATATTCCAATTATGTTTTCCAACGAACGGTAATTATGCTACATCTACCTCTAAGCAACTATTCTCAAATAAACGTTTACTTCTCAGTGAACAGCATGTTTGTGTCTGATTGGTGTAAGTATGCTGATCTTAGTTTTAGTTGTATGCATTAATTTGTTCAAATGCCGTAATTATAAATTAGTTTAATACAAAAATGTGATCAAAACCATTCAAAATGATGCCAATGCGAAATGGTACTAGAGCGATATGGGAGATATAGTCGAAATAAGAGATTTTTAATTAATTCACATTTGAATGTTTCGGGATCAATAGCAACAAAGATAAGAAAATTTGAAGTACATAGTCTAACTGACTTGACTTCACATTCCAAAAATATAAAATACGTTCGTAAGCAATACATCACAAATTAGATAATCTTATTGATTGATTTTATACTGAAGATTTCTAACTACTACATAAACTGAGATAACTAACAACTGCTTTCCTTCTTTATTTTATTTTGCTATGTGCAACTTTTAACACTATCAATTTATTACTTCAAAAAAAGCTCGGGGCTCGGAAATAAAAGGATTTAATCAAGTAACGTATACTAAATCTTTCGTGACGTAATATATGAATAAAATTATGGCTGCAAAGGTAAGATAAGTAAACTTCATGCTATATGCTGAGTTATTGCAAAACTTGAAAGTAACACACAATTACGCATAGGCCATTTAAATACTATTAAAGGAAATATACATTCACGAGGAATTGTTGCAGAAACTAAACCCGTATCAGGGCAAACAAATCTGTAGATTATATTTTTACCATACGATCGATGTAGAACAAATTCCTCCAACTTTCATAGATGGGTATAGTACATCCGTAGATATTACAAAGGCGTTTGACACAATGAAAAAAATCAATGATCTGTAACCATACTAACTGATACAAAAGCATGGATTTTCACTTTAGTCCTGGTTGGGTTCCAAAACTAGGTCCTGTGGCGATTGCCGCTTCAGGGTTGATTGGAAAGCTGCTCTACAAAGATGTTTTGATGTCCTGCTAATTTATCGTACGGGATTACAAGTCCCTGGGTTTTGCTGGCTACATATGGGATCCCCATATCGTCGTAGAGTGTTTCGTTGTTAATGCACCAAGGGGCGCCAATCATCATACGAAGTACTTTCTATTGACATCGCTGTCATCGCTACAGGATTTTGATGGGGGATGCTTTTACGCAACCCCATAGTTGAATAACATAGATCCATTTCCATATGGGTTGTGGCATGGTTTTGTATAAAATCAATTTATTTGAGAGAGGGAGTTGGGGTCTTCTTCCGACTAACCAATTAATGTTATCTTTAATATTGGGTTCCAGGTAAGTTTTTAATCGAAGTGCATTCCTAAGTATTTTAATTCAGTTTTTATCAGTATTGGAGCATTATTGATTCTAGTTTGCGGATACACGATATGCCTGTTCTGTATTTTTTACTTAGTAAACAAATTTTATATTGAGTGAAGGTAATATAGGTGCTCTACAGCTACTTTTGGTGTTTTGTTGAATGAGAGCCGTATCATCTGCAAACGTGGTGATTTTACTGTTTTCTGCGAGACTTCAGAGGTGATTTTATAATAGTCTGGCATTGTATTGTTTACTTTTACTTTCAAGATCCTATCAGTTAGATACGATTTCAACACTAACGTTGATTTAGCAAGTTCAACTTGTATAATAGGCCTTTGTCAAACGTCTGTTTCTATCTAAAAATCCTGTATATATGCTACTTGCTTCAAGACTTTCAAAAATGTTAGTGATAATCTGGTGATATTAATGTATTATGGTATTCCCGTTGCCAAACCGATTATTTAATCTAAGCCCATTGCTTTCTGATCTTTATAAGGAAACATTTTTCGAATCTTTTGGAAATTAGTGGTAAGAAACATATTCGCATATAAGTTGATGATAGGGAAGGTGATTTTCCAGGAGTAGCTATAACAATAATTTGCGCATACTTCCATTGCTTCAGGAAGTAGCTCAATCTTTATATGGGCATGGTAGTAAAAAGCATTATAGCTTATAGCTTCTAAGAAAATTTTGCAAGATAATCTTACTATTGAGTCCTAGCCATAGGCGAGAATGGTACGATTTTTTTTATAGTTGGCTTATAGCATGAGCAAATGCTTCACCTTTGTTGTCATCATTATTGAATATGTTTGCTTTTAATTAGAAAAACAGTTAAATTTGGTATTATTTATTTTTATTGTTGCCTTCCAAATTGTATGGTTCTGATTTGAGAGGTTTGTAGTGTAAAGCTTGAAGTTTTCATTATGTGCTTCCTTTACTGTATTATGCAGATCATGGGTTAGTCTATCTCTATATTACTATTATGTTCCACTCTTTTCGTGCTCTGCGTTTCTCCGCGACCTGGTCTCGTATATAGTGAAAAATGGTTCCAACTTCAGGCGGATTGGTTATCGTTTGCCATATAGGTATGGCTTACCAGGTATCGTCTTGTATCGCTGTAGTCATGTATAGGGCTGCTTCTTCAAGGTTTTGAGCTCCTCTAATTTTGAAAAAAAGGTTAATCTCTTTCTCCAGCTGCTTCGAAAGTTGACGCATTCACTTTTTTGGTGCAGAGTTTTAATGTGTTTTCTGTTGTACTGATGGTTATAATAACTGGAGGTATTCTTGATTAGTTTCTGTTGTGACATAGGTTTACCCTATTCAGATAAAGCACAACGTATAGAAGTACAGGTTCTCCCTGAGCCACTAATAATCACAGTAGTATACGATCTACCCATGCATGCCATTTCCACTGGGGAATACGAAGAGTGTGCTTTAGCGCCAAATTCATTGTTGGAAGTGATTGGAACATGAAACACACAGCCTGGGGGTACAGGCCGATTAATCCGAACGGACGCAACCTAATTTGGGCAACCAAAAGACACAGTCATTTTAGCTATATCTCAATTGGAGAACTAATTTTCTGGCCGAATTTGCACTAGTCAGTGACAAAATAATCAGAAAGACATTACCAAACACCCACAGTGCTCAAAGTTTACTAGAACCATATCAAAAATGTGCTAATCTAAAAATCTAGAAAGATCTGATGAGAGGAGAAATTAACTATAACAAAAAGCATCTTCATCTACGGTAACACAAATAAAGCGATTACGACGTTTCTTTTTTTTCGCAATGGTTGTTACATATTTTACACATAATATAGACTTCAACTCTTTGGACTTCCATGACTTAAACAACGTTCCGCTGTTAGAATTTCATATTCTACCAAGGCGGCAGTTGTATATGTTGCACTCCATTTCGAGATATTAATACTCCAAAGAGGTATGCCGTCTAGCATCTGCAAGTATACGTTTTGTAGCTGAATGACGCAACTTTAACTGCCAGATTATTAGCGCCTGATAACATACTAACAAGGTAACTGCAATGGTGCGGTTTGAAGACTCCTCAACTTTGCCTCAGTAACTATCAACAATTATTTTACATTAGCTATGAAGTAGGCCAGTTTATAACTGCAATGTCATTTTCAATCGTTTTATCAACGAACCTTAGCCCTGCATTATATAATTATAATTAGGGAGAGGAACAGCTACAAGCAAAAGTCAATAACCATAAAGGATTTAAAAAGTAAACAAAAATAACTGCTGCGTGCTATGAAAAGTATGTAATGTTATTTGAGGGAAAAGAAAATAATCTACAGAGTGGAATGAGTATGTGAGTAGACAAAATTCGTCTAGTTAGAATAACAAAGACAAAGTAACAGTACATAAAAGTGTGTACAGATTCCGGACATGTTGGAAAGAGAATCTGTTAAGAGTTATTCTAAGTTTAAAAGTTGATACAGAAGGAAGAATAAGGACCAAGTTGTCAGTGGATCGGAAACGAAATATCAAAACTATACTTTAAAATGGTGATCATCAAATACCATATGTAAAAGAAAAATGATCTTGGGATATACAAACATAATATGTTATAGTCAAATTCCCGACTACGGGTAGTAGAGATGGGGCGGTTCTTCAACTGAAAGAACAGAGCTCCCTCGCTATAGTCAATTTAGTAGATACGGACAAATTTCTGTTATTATGTAGAGTGCCACCGTGGTGTTTTGTCTGCCGGTGATGTAATGAGAAGATTCCACCAGGAAAGCCTTCTTCATGGCTTCGGGATACGTACCTGTTCAACGTGCGGAGTCGACTTACCTTCTCTATGTTTTTTTCTGAAAAGCATCTCATTTCACTGAAAAGGCGTAGTGCATTCTGTTTCAGAAGAAATCAAACACTATGATATCTGATGAGGTTATATTTGACACACCAAGATTAATACCATTCTTGTACATTACTTGCGATATTCGATACAAAATCCAAAATAAAGTTCTTCGATACACCAACCGGATGTGAACAGAACTTCAAAAGAATGTTATGCCTGGAAAACGTATGTATCCGATGAAAAAGAGCCGAAATGTCACAAAGGCCGTACAATGATCCAACACAACAGCAAATTACATCGCATTCAAGCAAGAAAACTGATAATTTAAGTATACACGCAGCGGCTTGAAAGAACTAGTAGTTAACATTACGACTTCCAGATTTTATTCCAAACATGGATAGTGACAAGGTTTTCCTTCATTAAAAAATATTATCTTTGAACATATTCTATATTACTAGAGCGCGTGGTTAAGAATGAGTAATAGGAATGCCGATTTAAGTAACTGTAATTATGATGAAAATGGATCACGACTCCAAAAAATTAACCTGTTCTTGTGATACCACATAATTAATATAAAAATGTTAATACGCAGGATTAATCGAGTTTATGTAAAAAATTACTTTCTTCGCATTTGTTCAAGAAACGTTGAACCCTCTCCATCATTTGAATTGCTCACGAACAAAATCGTGTGTCCCGCTGAATTAATCAAAACATGCTATAAGCGAGTGCACGTTAACTCGCAATAATTTGGAATTTGAATTTAATTCATACGGGATGCGCGCTTTAATCAATGTTTTGAAGCTAAAAACTTCATTTCCACCGTATAATTAAAGTTTTAAAAATCCACAAGAAAGATATTTTAATGCAAACGAGCGCAGCCCTTTTATCGCTTGTAATCTATTGCAGCATGGAAAGGTTAATACGCGAACTTGAGAGGTATTTTTTCTGTTTATCTGTGGATTTTGAGTATTCAAAATGTTTCATAATTTTTGCGCTGTTCTTTTATCGCATCTGCATCGCTCAAAACGAACTCAGAGCTTCATTTAGACTACATTTCTTCCTGTTTACTGCTTGCAGCCGGTTAGAAAACCATCCCTAGACTATGGAAGTGATTTATTGCTGTTAAAAAGTCTGATCGATCGAAACTGTCGTATCAATCTAACGTTACATATTTAACGGAGTTTTTTAATTTTGATGCGGATCTAGTTATTTGTTCAAAATGGATTCGGTACCTCGTCTAACTCATGGACATGTCTTCGGCCTATGTTCAGATCAATAACTCAGTGAGCCATGCTTTCTCAGCTATTCTACAGAAAATGCCATAAACGCTTTAGAAACGTCGTTGTCCATAAACCAGAAAATTGTAATACGGGGACGTACTCCTCTTCAGTTAAGAAAATTACACTGATTTTAGTTTAGACTGACTTCTATCACACTTTGTGATCAGTATTTCAGAAATTGATCTAATTTTCGACAAATATAACATCTTCAAATAAAATTGTAATATTAATATTGCGATTACGCCAAGCAACTATTAGCAATAAATACATGAAAAGCACAAATAGCATCTCGTTTTAATGAAAAATAACTTAAAGGAACGTTTTCCTAAAATACGAGTAGCATATAAGTTCATATGGTCTACCCAAACCTGCTCCGTGTTCTCTAAGGCAATATTATTTCAGTGGTAGAAATATCAACACAATATAAACAGGATCCGAAAAGAATTCACATGTAAGTCTGCTAGTGTAAGTTGTTATGATTATATGAAATTCCGGAAAGTACGGAGACACCGACAAATTTTTGGCTTTTTATTAGTCACAGATTGTAATAAACTATGCTTTATATTGTACTCGCTATGAACCACGTTTAAAAATATCAGTGATATTAGTTAGGAACGTGTAACTATATACAAAGAAATTCCATATCATCTAACTGCAATAATGCAGCTTTATTTAAAACAAATATAATAAATTTCGTAGTTATTAAAATATCTTTCTATAATCTTAAATCAACCCAACACATCTAGTTCAAATACATTATTATAATTATTTATTTAAATCTTATATTATTATACCTAGCTCAGCTCAGTCGTTAATTGTGGTAGAATAACTATCCCTCTCTCAGTTCAGAACATGCATTTAGTTTAATTCAGTTCAATGCCTTCTTATGTTAAAATTCACAATCTTGTTAGTAACTTTCTTCAAAATAAATTAGTTATGATACTTCATGGCAATGTCTACTTCAAATACACAGTAAACAATTCTTATTATTTATTTATTATAATTATGACACTCCTTTATTGGTTACTTTTAAGACCTATTTTCGATAATGACTAATCTTCATCCAACAGCACTCAAACTTACCAAGCGTCCACCTACCATACACATCAATACCTTCAACACATATTTCTCAAGACATTCACCTTCTGAATGCTCAAACACGTACCATCAAACAGCCCACTCTCTTTCTTGTCAGTGTAAATTCTCTTCGGTCTCCTCCGAGATGTTGATTTCTGCATCTTCTTCCACATATCTCGAAACAGCTTCATCTTGTCCCTTGTAATGTATTTCTTATTACATACATCAATTCCCATTTCAATATCAACATTATTGGTTGTTATATTTTATTCTTTCACATCACTTAACAATTTTCTCAGTTTTTAATCACATTATTTTAATATTACTTAAACTACCGTATTGAGCATAATTTCAGTGATTACGAGTATAGTTTGTTATTCTCATAACCAATTACATAATCATTACACTACACCCCAATGCAGCCATTCTGGAATTTCAAGTTCAAGAAAAGTAATGAAATCGTGGTTTTTACAATTTCCAATTGCTTGTTTCCATAAAAATAATACAATACTCATTGCCCCAGAACTATTTCACCTATATGCTACCAAAGGGTTTAAAGGTTCCTAACTTATCTCTATTTGCCATGTGTTACGGTCTTGAACTGACTTTACGACACCGCACCGGCTCACACATAAACGAAACGGCCGGTAATGGACGAAATCGGGACGAAAGTTCTCCTAGGCCGCTACCCAGCCGCAACAAGATAGGCCGGCTAGACTTTCAGTGGAGTTGGGCGGGTTCTTAACGAGATTATCTAAGGGTAACGGCCAGAGGGTCGGTAAATAACGGTAAAATAAAGAGGGCGCCACCAAACCTGTCTTAACCCGAATAATCGGGCCTGGGCGGTTAGACGAGGGCGAAGTATTCAAGACACTCCGTCGATAGGGGTACTCGTGAATTATAAACTCACACAACGATTTCGTGATGGCAAAAATACTTAGATCATGAAGTGGGGCTCTTTCAGCCACGGCAATGTCACCACCAAGCTTACCTGCACGCTCTGATCTCACTGGCCCCACCGTACATTTATCTTCTCAATGATGGGCGCACGCTGAAACAGAACATGCACAAATCGACCAAGAATAAAGCGTCTCTTAATTAGATAAGCGTCTATTATTCAATTCTTACATTGGGGCAGCAAAGCGTGCCGCACTACTGTTACTAAACAACACCCATAACTGTACAAAATCAAGAGCAGTTTGACATATGAGTCCCACAAAGGGAACGTTTGTTCATAAAATTCGAGTTATGCAACAGCAAAGGCGACGCGAACAGCGTAGCTGTCGGCAGAATCCGGCGCCGCAAAGAGATGCGGCGAATTAGTTAGAAACCCAATTCGCAAGGCAAAAAGGGGGCCGCGTTACTGAGATATATTTGGCCGAAAAGGGGGCTTACATAGCCTAACGCCCGCAGGCGAATTTTGAATATGACACCGCTGGTGCTACGCCGCCCAAGCGATCGATAACTTCGTGTAACACTCAACGAGCCAAACACGACGCCGTTGCTAACATACGAGAGGTCTCGCACAAAACTTGGCGAATATGGCACCGCCCTGATAAGAAGTGATCTGGCTCACATGATAATTTGGGCAAACACAGCAAAGCCCAAGTGAGGGAAGTGATTAGATTAAAAACGGGCGACGCCACTTCGCGATAACAATTTAAGATGCGAAGGGTACATTTTTAACGGTGCACATGATTTCACATCAAGCTCGCGCACATGCAATTTTACTGCGACCAAACTGGCGATGCCGCCTTACAGCACGTATGCCAAGAGTTCAACAATTATTCACATGGTTAGGCGCAAAGCTCGCGCACAAGAAGTTAGTCACATGGAGTACCGCGGCACACAAATACGCTCCCGCGAAGCGAGCGTACAAGCGGAAGCAACACCGCAACAATGGTTATGATTAAATGGTTACAAATACCTTAGTTTTATTGGTGACGGCCCAAGAGATCGGCATGCGGTCCAGCTGGCGGGAAACAGGTTGCCTGTGGCAATTAATTCGCCGCTAAAACGGCCGACGTGTGAATGGTCTGGATGCGCCCAAAATGGCGACAAAGGCTGGCGCTTCAACAAACGCCGCTACGACGGCAAGCTAGCCCCATCATGTCCTACCTCAACGGAATCCTCGCACAACGAGCTAAAGGGAACACTCCCTTACGTGACGACGTAGAACCGGGAATTCCATCACACCTACGCCTTGGCGTAATAAGATCGCCGCTAAACGACACACACCTCCCTTGTTCAATTGCCTGAGTTGAACTGCCACTCTCGCTTAAAGCGAAACAGTTTATCAAACACTTGCTGAAGCAGCACGAGACGGGAAAAGGCTGACGCCCCCGCCAAGGGCGGGAGCGCCGCACGAACACACACACTATCCGACCTCTTAGATCGACGGCTCTCGGCTGAATGCCCAGCAAGAAGCATTACGACGCCCGAAGTGGCGTGAGCCAAAACGGCGTTACCACGTGACTCTCGACAGCCAATGGCGATGCGCCCAATAAAACAAATACGTTCCGGTGACAAAGAGAGCGCGAGGCCTCGCAGTCACACCAACAGCGTAATTTCTAGAAGGTTCGAAAATCTTGCGAGTGTTTACACCCGGCTGTCAAAGTACCAACAAAGGGGTGCCCCAGATGACGAGAAATACTGCGCTTGAGGCCAAATATGTGCAAAATCATTATTATGGAATTAGGCGATGAAGCCAAATAAGTAACTAAAAGGGTTTAACATACGGGCACGCTGCCCTAAAGCCTAGGTGGCTAATTAAAATACAAAATGACCTGACACATGAACATAATCTTTAACAAAAAAAAAACCAGAGGAAATTGATAGAGTTGAACCTAACTGGAAGAACACAAATAAAGTTGATTTTATCTCGCTTATGGTAAAAAATCTCACCCAATATGGGTCGGCCCTTAACTCAGTCAATACCGGCAGCGATCACTGTAGAGTAAGAACGAAATTAATAGTGAAGAAGAATAAACGCTGGATGAATGATAAGAAAATACATACACACACATTATGCAAAACGTATACAGACAGTTATAAAGCAGAAAAAAGACATGAACTGTGTGAGGAGAAAAGGAGATATTGTAATACTCAAATATGGGAAAGGTAGAGAGAAAATGCTAAAGATCACGGAGAAATACTATAAGAAGCTGTACAGAAACAGAAACCTAAAGACATTCGTAAACGTGGAAGCAGAAGAGATACCCGAAATATCAGAAGAAGAAATATTACACCCACTGATAAATAAAAAAAAAGAAAAGCTCCAGGGAGAACAAAATCATTATAGAGATGATTCAGATAGCTGAGAGTGTTGTAACACCTAAAATTAAGGCTTTATTTAATATGTGCCTGATAAATGGATCAATAGTGGATAATTGAAATAAGGCGGTAGTGGTCATTGTTTTCAAGAAAGGAGTTCCCGCACTTGCTGAACAACAGATCGGTGAGTTTGCTGTCCCAGTTATACAAATTAAGTGCAAAAATAATTACCAGCCGAATAACGAAGACACTAGTGCAGTACCAACCAATAGAGCAAGCCACTTCAAGAGAAAATACACTACTTACAACCATCTTCGTACAACGAAGGTTCTAATAGAAGATGCGACAGAATATAGACCACCGATAGAGAGATCTAGCAACATCTACAATAAAGCGACAACCATAGTTAACTTACACGATAAAAAAAATACATTTCCAATAAGAAGAGGTGTAAGTTAAACCGACAACATTTCCTCACAGTTACTCGATTTAGTTCTAAAAGGAATAGGCCGAACCGAGGTGTCAATATAAATGGTAAGGGGCTGATCATCTCAGGTTCGCTGATGATATGGATTTGTGTGTACACAATAAAAATGAAGATCAAGAACTGTAAGCCTGAATATTAACATGACAAAGTCAAAGTTAATGTGAGTAAAAAGTTCCAATATTTGATACAAATATTTGGTACAAAAAGTTACACCCGGTAAAAAAACCAGGACATCGAGAAGATAATGCGATTACAATGGCCAACTTTGGAGAAATACAAAATGTGCTAACGAAGAAAATCACACAACATCTAAGAACAAAACTGTACGGCCAACGCTTGTTGCCAGTTATTACATACGGAGCACAAACCGGGACTGTTACAAAACAGATAATACGAAAACTAAAGGTCACACAAAGAAAGATGGAGAGGGAAATGGTAAGAGCACCAATACTGAGAGAAAAGATTAGGAATGAACAACTTCAACAGCTAACAAAGTAACAGATATCATGTGTAACTAACATAACTGATGTGGGATTATGGCGACATAGCAAAAGTAACGCATGAACATAAAAAAAGAGAAAAGCCTATCACTACATAGCATGACGACCTAAAAAATGCATAATGGCTTGGTTTAGAACATCGACGAACAAAGAAAGATGGCAGGAGTTGACGGAGGCTTATGCGCATTTTTTTTATTGTTAGCCAAGTATTTACAATCTGCCATTATAAAGTAGCATTCAGTAAATGTTATGAATATATGAATATGACACGTGAGGAATTACTCAATGGTAATTGCTCGTTATAAGTTATCCTATGATGGACACTTGTTATGATCAAACAAACTTAACCTAAGAAACTTAACTATACCTTAACTAGTCATTACATTATACAAAGGTACTAAGTGAATCTATTTTGTAGGTCCGAGGGTTTATACCTCTTTAGTCTTCGAACTTCATCGTTATCGATAACTGATAAGTCACTAGCTAAAGTGTTCGGATGTGCACTAAGTCTGTCGTGATAAGAAACACTTTGTTTTGCAATAATTTCACTTACTGGACTTATTCCAAGATCTCTCCTGATGACTTCGTTGAGAAGTACCATGGGGTGTTCAAGTTCTGCCGAGGAACTTTAGATTCGAATCTTCTGATTATGTCAATAGTAGAGTTGGCTGCTGAACCCCATAGCTGCACACCATAGGTCCAGATTGGTCTCAAAATTGCTTTATAGAGGAGGACCTTGTTATCTATTGATAGTTGTGATCGCCTACCCAGTAACCAATACATTTGTCTGTACTTTAATTTAATTGCTTTCGTTTGGCCCATACATGGTGTCTCCAGGTAAGTCGACGATCCAGGTGGATTCCCAAGTATTTGACTGTGTCACTTTGTGGTATCTGCTGGTCATTCAGTGTTACAGGAGGCCGTTTCTCGTCTCAGCGTAAATGTGACATGGGAGGACTTGGCCTCATTGGCCCTGATACGCCATTTCTTGAAGCAATTTTGTACTGCTCTTAGGTGGGTTTGCAGATTTTGGGATGCAATTGTGGAGTCTGTGTGGGTCGATAGGATGGCTGTGTCATCAGCCTAGCTTGCTATTGTCGTGGTTCCTGTTATAGGAATATCTGCAGTAAATAGTAAATATAGGAATCGTCTCAAGATACTGCCCTGCGGTACCCCTGAATTTACTGGAAATACAGTGGTGGTCTCGTCGAACATGTTTACCAGAAATTTTCTGTCAGTTAAATATGACTTTAGAACCTGATACAGATCAGCTGGGAATGCATTTTTTATTTTAAATAATAGTCCTCCGTGCCAGACCTCCTCAAAGGCCTGGCTAATGTTGAGAAACGCAGCAGAACAGTATCTCTTAGATTCTAATGTTTTGTAAATTTTATCACTAGTCTGTGCACATGTTCAACCGTGGAGTGCTGCTCACGAAATCCACATTGATGATGGGGTAATAAGTTGTTATTCAGGATATGCGATTTGAGTCTCGATAGTATCAGCTTTTCAAATATTTTGGAAATAAGTGGGAGAAGACCTATGGGTCTGTAAGAGGCTACCTGTTCTGGTGGTTTACCAGGTTTTAGGATGGGAATTACACAGGCCACCTTCCATTGGTCAGGAAAGTATCCCATTCTAAGTGCACCATTAAATAGTTTTGTCAGAAATCTCTTGCCTATATCTGGTAACTTCTTGAGTACTGTACTTGAGATGAGGTCGTACCCAGGTGCTTTTTTGCCTTTAAATAGCACTAAATTCTTTTGTTTTTAAGGGTTTGGTTGGCAGACTCATTTGAAAAAGGTGCAACTAAGAACTAGTGGATTTCTCTCTCGGCCTCAGGGGTGGTTTCGGTAGGGTATGGCTCAAACACCTTTTTAAGATGACTAGCAAATGCTAGTGCTTTTTCGTGGTTGCTTCTAGCCCAGGTTCCATCTTCTTGGTCAAGAGGTGGTCAGTTTTTTTAGTAGATTTCCATAGTGTATAGTCAGAAGCTTCAGTGGGTGATAACTTTTCCAGGTACAGCTGCAGTGATTGGTTTTTTTTAATTGCCTGAGGAATAGTTTGAGCTCAGCTGTTGCTGGGTTCAAGGTCAATTTCTCAGTTGGGGCTCTAGTAGTTTGCCACCATTTTCGCAGTCTTCTTTTTACTGCAATTTTACGTTTAACCATTATTGGACAGTGGTTTATTTGTATTGTTTGGGTTTCCCTCGGAGTAGCTTCCCATGCAACTTCTTGTACTATTCGATTAAAAAGTTCTACAGAGGTCGTTTGCAGATTGTAATGATATTTCTAATTGTATCGACTCTTCTACCTTGTCGTTGAAGTAGTCTCAGTCTGTCTTTCTGTTGGAGAGAAATGGTGGTTTTTCTATATGGAGTAGGCAATTCAGGTTAATATTTTTAATGACAGAGATCTAAAAGATCAGGTAATTTATTAAGATCGGAAGGCCAGTAGGTTGGTTCGCCGGTGGAAATATAGTTCAGATTATTTGAGGAAATGGCCTTTAGAAGTTCTTTTCCCTTAGTGGTTGTTATTCTAGATCCCCATAGAGAGTTCTTGGCGTTATAATCGCCTCCAGCAATAAAACGGTTACCAAGCGAGTTAAAGTAGTGCTTATAATGCTCCTGTTTGTTTACGTGCCGAGGAGAACAGTATACTGCAGATACAGTTATCAGGTCTGTCCAGTCTTCAATTACTACTGAGGTTGCTTGAATGTGTTCTTCGCAGTACTTTTGAATTTTAAAGTGTTTTATCGAATTTTTAATTATGAGGGCTGAGCCAGCGTGTGCTGTACCATCCGGGTGATGAGTTACATAAACAGAGTAGTTCAGAATCTTCAAATAATTTCTATCAGTAAAGCGAGCTTCTGAAATTAAAATAACATCTATGAGGTTGTGCTGCATGAATGAAGTGATTTCAAGTGAATGCTGTTGAAGGCCTTGCGGCTTGAGCTTAATGAACTTTACCACTAGCGATATCTGCGTGTGTAATACCTGGCTGTATAAAGGATGGTTGTCTTCTATTAATTTATCTTTGCCTAAATTCTGGGAATGTTTTTTGTTCAAGTTCTTTATATACAGAACAGCCTCTATAGTTTGCTGGTTGGTTTTCTTCGCATAAAATACATTTAACTTCAGGGCTTCGAGTTTTACGTAAGCGTTAAGTGGTTACCAGCACATTTCACGCATCGTGGGCTTCTATTACAGAAGTTTTTTGTATGTCCTAGGCGTTGACATTTTGTGCATTGAGGAATCTCTCGTTTTGGCCTAGGGGGTTCGAATTTTACTATTGAGTGTAGGATTTTATCAATATTATAAATATCATTGTTTTTGGGGGCCGGCTGGAGTTCAATATAGAACAGTGGCAGTTGTATTTTTGTACCTCGTTTTCTTATATTAGAGATATCGGTAACTGTGTGCTTATGTTCTTCTATTGCTTTTTGTAAGGTTTCCAGGTTAGTACTGGGATGAATGTTATATGCGGAATTTTGGGCACAAGATAGAGGATTTATTTTTTATAATAATCTTCTTGTAAAAAAATTTTGCCGATACCGAGAAGTGTACTTTTATCAATGAACATAATCTTGTTCGTTTTATTTACGATACTTTTGGATGTGGATACCCCTAGAGTATGTTTACTACATTTTACTACTACATCTAAAGATAAGAATGCAACTATGAGGGGAACACGTTAATTAAAGCAATAGGGTTACGGAAAATCACCTATATAACTAGTTCCCAAATGTTTTCTAATTGGTTCAAATATTAACAATTATTCAATATTTTATCTCGTTGTGTAAACAATTTTTGGAATGCAGTTATTAAATTGACATTTGAAATCCTGTCCAATGCTCCTTTAAGGAGCTTGTCGTATTTGTGGTAATGCGATGCTTTAGTATGGTCAACATAATGAGCTGAAAATATAAAAGTTAGAAGAAATGTATGGAATCGAACCTCCAACAAAGGAAGTCCATAATCATCTTCTTAAGCATAACGCAATAGCCCAAAGATTTGCTAATGGCAAAGTGAGCAACACCAAAACACATATACCCAGTGGTTAAAATGACAGCAAATGATGTCAGTTTTACAAGTATTTCTGTCACATCTCTCTGATTCCGTGGCAAATAAAATATAATTTAATAGAATTAGATAACGGCCGAATTCAATCAAACTGAGAACGTCTTTAAAATTTTGCTATTCAATTGGAGATTATCACTTAGTTACAGAATGGTGCTTCACAAATAAAAGGAATAATAAGGATGTACTAGACTTTATCTCAAGTTCTTCCTATATGATGTTGCCGAATGTAACTATTCTGACTATTTAATATTATTTCAGAAATATCTATTAATTCAACAAGTTATAGTAACCATCATAGTTTCAGAATCAACAGGAATACCTCAGGGGTCAATTCTTCAAACACTGTTTTGCAACGGACATATTTAATCGAATTAAAATAAAAACAAAGCAGAGTGCATTACTTTATCTGTAGTGGTGGCTTGCCCAACATTACTCGATAAATTATAAAAACTGGTTGATTCTGATCTTCTATTCGAGAACAAGGAACGTCATTGACTTTAAATGTATCACACCTCTTATACAATACAAATTTAAATCTTGTTGCGTGATTCCTGAAATTTCCATTCGGGTATTGCGACTATGCTACATGTTTGAATGAGGATGACGTTACTAAAATACGGTACACACGGCGATCCCACCTTTGAATAATTTTTTAAGTCATGAATAAGAAAGCGAATCGCTAAATATGTTAAGCAGGAGACAGTGCATCTAGTAAAGACAGTTGACAATAATGCATGCTTGCTTCTTTAATCAGAATTTACACACTGTTGTTCATGTACTCCTATGTAAAAAGGTAGTTATGCATCCTCCACCTCATTCGTTGACTACCCACGGGAATTTTTAAGATTCAAAGCTTTGAACCAATTGTTTTCATGCTTTTAAAAGGCTTGGTATATATGCATGTAATCAATGGTGGCAGCTGTCTACTTATACCGTGCAGAATTATTTATATTGATCTAGGGCATTTCTTGACCACGCCGTGAAACAGAAAACAGAATATGTATACTATTTCAAATTGCTCTGGTTTTAGCAAGCTTTTAGTGAGCAGGGAAAAATTTCAAATTAGGAAATAAGTGAAATAACAACTACCGTTGTAGTGGTTAGAACTGTGGCTTGGAGCGTTGTCGTTGTGCAATACCCAGCTTTTTGTACATAAGCGTTCATCAATCGTTGTCGTAGGTTGAATAAAACTTATCATCTACGATCCAGTATGAAAAAACGGGTTTCGTTGGTCAAAGCTTTAATGGAGAAAGTTCATGAGCTTAGTTTTGCTAGAAAAACTCTAGAAACGATGTAAGCGCAATGGTAGATCCTTTTGTATAATAAAAAGGTACGTGCGCTGAGCAGTATATATCACATGGGATATTTATTTACAAAGCTTGCAGTCAGCGCTGGTTAGCGGGACAAATGAGAACTGCGTCTCAATCTCTCGCTATTTTAAACGATGAAGTCATTTACGTAACACTAAATTAGAATATTTGCATCATATATGCATGCAACTACACGTTAATGGCAAATGCCAGAAAATAAAAGTGACTTTCAATGCTAGAACCGTTATTACTACAGTGTTTGGTTGAAAAGTAACAATAAGGGATTTTTCCAACCCCAAAACATTCCTTGTATAAAAAATGTATATACATATAAAATGCTTCTTGAAATTGCGGCTTCCTTTCTGGCTCTTAAATTTCTTGCAAAATACTATTGACTCTAGGAATGTAAACGGTAGTTTTAGATTTCAGTTCAATTGGATATTCGATTTTCTTTATCTACATTTTATAAAATTACGTCTTATTAACTTACGACAGTAAACTAATTCCTACAATAAATTAATTTCTGTTGGAACTTGTAGCCCGTTCGTGCGCAGCAGATACAAAAACATGTGTCTCTTTTTTTGTAACTCTATAAACCTGTTGCTACATGTATTATCAGAATTTGCTATTTCGACATATAGAAAATATCAAAGCCACCAATAACTATAATGAGGGCCCCAAACATGAACGTCATAGCATTCTTCGCTAAAATTTGATTTCAGATATTTGTCAAGCACAGAAGCTTTTTGGGGAGAAACAGAATGATTCTAGTCCAAAGCAAACAGCATATTGTTGTAAAACGACGCCGATAGTTTTTTTTTTAAATCCACATCCATTTACCATTCGCTACTGTGCAAGACTTATTAAAAAACAACATAGACGTATGCTGAATTTATATTTTACCTGCTGTAGGCTTCAATTTATCTTTCTGCTACACTTATGATAGAGCGCAGTGCCATTGGACAACCCCATAAGTTTGAGATTTATTTAGTCCACTCGCCGGAGTCCATTTCAGAAATTTTCAGTCGACAAGCCCTACTTAAGGCAAATAAATTAATGAGTAGCGCAACATAAAACGCTTAATATTCGGTGGATGGTCGTTAAGCTAATGTATTAGAGCTGCAGGGCCGGTTTATGTAAAATCCTCATATGTGCGCAAGAAGCAAAATGCACAAAAACCGGGCGAACGGGTAATGCTTAAAGGCTCGATATATTTTTCTAATTGCACCGCTAACGAACAGAGCAGTCAAACGATTGTTCATCAATTTTCGAATTTCCAGCGTGTTGGATTTCCAAAGTCCCGAGCCGCACATTGGCTGCAGAAATACTCAGATTCGCTCATGCAGACTAAAACTTTCCAACTAACTTGGTTTGTGTATTATTTGCGTTGCATGCCTATAACAAACGCGTACATTAAAAAACGCTACGGCGGAATCGCTGGCTGAAAAATGACGAATTGAAAATTAACGTGCTGGTGTCAAAAAGTTTAACTTTTAGCATGTCACTGAGAAAATAATATTGCATTCCATTTGACTCTAAAATTAAGCGGACCTGAACATATTGTTCTAAATATGAAGACCACTACTACTAAAGGGTAGAATTTTAATATACCGCAGGGTTTTCAAAAATAAATGCTAATAATAGTATTAAAGTTTTAAAAAATATCACGAAATTACTATTGATCACCCGGAAAGACTAGACGGGGAAATGTAACTGCACTAAAATGTTAAATTTACATTTTTATTTCGTCTATGGCAACCATAATTTCATTTTTGTCAATCTTTGATATGTTATCAGTGTTTATATTATTTATCTTCATCTTCAATTCTTCCTTCCCCTTTGCCTCGTTCTTAACGCGTAGGGAACAGTAGTCCACAGTGAAACAGAAAACGTGTTTGTAGTGTAGATAACATTTTACTGATAAGTAGAAGTAAAAGAAACATTGTTAGCACCGTATGAAAATACATTGCTTTGTGCATACTTTACACATATTTAAATTGACTTACTGTGTACTGTTGTGAGTACAAAGTGAGAGGAACAAATATAGGCCTTAATAAGTAGGAATAATGACACTTTAAGCTATTTTTATAATATTCAATAGTTGAAGAAGCCGCGCAGCGCAGTTGGGTAGGTGCTAGGCTTGCATTAAGCAAGTCCTCGGTTCGAATACCGCTGGAGCCGGAATTTTTCCGCAGCCTTGGCAATTCAAATCGGGTTCGGTGAGACCATTCACAGTTGGGCACCAAATTAACTGTGCTCTACTCAGAACCACAGATCTAAGAGATAAAATAACAAGGTCAGCACATCACCATGACACATACCTCACACAGTGGTTGCTTCGCAAGCACAAAAGGCGCGCTACAACTTTGTATCCCGAATCCGGGGAAAATTGAGCATTGTACCGCCAGATGCAAAGGCATAAAACACCAGTCTCTACACCGCAAGGTAAAATGAGGTTATCGATAATACATACATACATAAATACTCAATAGTCATAAGCAATCATATAATAACATGCTAATAAAACTGACTGTGAAAGTCTTCTACTGCACATCATAATTTTTTTATGGAATGAAGTGAAAAATAGTTCATGTATCTGCCAGAATTTGTGGGTTTTTGGTACCATTTCATTCTGGCAGATACATGAACTATTTTTCACATCATTCCATAAATCAATAAGTCAATTTGATATTCGCCATGAAAAACAGAATTTTAAGAATTTCACACCCCTCTTTACTAAAGAAAAATTTAAATTTGTTAGTTGAAATTATGTCCAACAATGGATATCCCAAAACACTGTTAACATAATTAATATTTAGTACAGCTACTACACAAGTAAATAATCAGTCAGGCGGGTTACCGAGAATGACATCATATACAAAAAACTCCCATATATTAAAGAATTAACACCCATACTATGTAAAATTTTAAATAATGATCATATAAGAATTGGTAGATATAACCTAAAGAATGTGGGCAAACACTTTTCTAAACTAAAGACAGAACTCCTGTGATGAATAATGCAAATGTAATTTACTCCATTCCATGTGGGGATTGTAATAAAATATATATCGGACAGACGTCCAACTGGTTAAAAACCCGCATTACTCAACACAGAAGTGACTGCAAGTTAAAAAGAAATAAATGTGCACAAGCTATTCACTGCAGAGAAACACAACATCAGATTAATTTTACAGAAGCCAAAATTCTTGAATCAGAACCCCATTACAAAAGCCAGATGGTTAATATTTTCAGAAATGACAATACTTTAAATTTAAAATCCGATATAGATAATTTAAGTAACGTTTACTCATATATCTTAAGCTTAGATAACACTAACAACAATTGTAATAATCACATCAGCAGTATTAATACGTCAATGTAACCATTGTTTTTTTGCTTCACCTTGTACATTTAAATATTCAAATTTCCCACCATACATCTTAGTTACTTTATTCACGGTGTTAAAAATCCCTATATCAGCCTGAATGTAAATGCCAACCTGTAACCTCATTGTCCTCATTGCTGCAATGTTTTAATTTGTCTAAGATAATTATGGAAATCATCCATAGAAATTTTAATGTGTAATTTATTCGTCCGTCCTCTATGTTGACCAGTATAATTGTTACTAAGATTTTTGTTGTAAGTACCATCTAAAAGAATAACATAACCTCAAATATCCAGCACAAGCTTTTTGTAGATATCCCTGATGAAGAAATTAAAATAAATTTCGAAAGCTTGGACATGACTAAATAGTCTTTTCTTTAATTACCAGACCGACAACCCGACAACTCACCCCTTTCCTACTTAGTATTGAGACGGTCGAAAATACCAAACGAATTTTATATATATATATATTTGGAACATGGAAAATCCAAAATGTCAGTTCCATCGTAGATAAAAACTTGGATCGGCAACTTTCGGAAAACTAAGACTTATACTCAAGACTTATTTGATCCACGCACTCTTCTGCTGAGAGTAGTAAAAACCGAAAGAGTAAAGGAAATTGAAATGTTGAATATTAGCCTGAGATCGCAAAACCATAAGGAAGATACCGCAGAAAAAAGATCGCAGACAATAGAAACAAAGAGAAAATTCTCTGATATGAAATCATACACTCTCATCCAGTAACGACGTCCATGGCTGGGTAAAGAGAAAAGACTCAGATGAGGTGAATGGATAACAAGAAAAATTATTGTGGGTTTTATTGGTAAGCAGCAGCATCAACAAAGAAGACAGGTGAAAAGTCTTTACTAAAACCTGTTCAGTCGTCGCATTATCGCATTTTACTATAGGACAGACGTTTCTAGGTTTAATTTAGAAAGAATCAAACGAAGTCGATGATGGATGATGCAAAAAAATGTATTTCCATAGAGTAGTATAGCAGCTTCTTCGTTATTCGCTAATATACTAATGATCAGTTGTTAAGGATTTCATTAATTTTTAAATTAGGCGCCGAGTCTGCCGGAAGACGCTTGTGGATATCTCAGTTTTTGTAAATCTTACCGCCAAGGGCAATTGCAGTCGGTCAGTTCCTATGCAGATTGCCACGGGTGCACTTCGTGCAACCACTTTTTCTTTCATATTTAACTTGTGTTATTTAGTACAATATTGCAGTTAAAATCAAAGTTTTATTTTTTCGCCGCATTGGTATAACAGCTCAGTACAATATAACGCATTAGACACCATGGGAAGTTTTCAAAACACTACAGAAATGAAAGTGTGTGCCAACTCATTTAAAACGATCTACAATCTTTGTCAGGCGATATTGGGCGAAGAGAGGATACCTAAGCAAGATGGAAGAAAGAAGGCATAAAAAAGCTTCTCGTCACTTTGGCTAGACCAAGAAAATGATCAATTACTACATTGAAATCTCCGAGAAGAGGAAGATGTGGTAAACGTTGGTCCACCACTGCACGCAATCGCGATGTTACAGTACATCGGAAATGAAGATACGATGTAGTTATTTTCTTGCCCCTATAATTTTAAAACGCACGCCAATGCTCTCGCCCTATGCGTAGCGGTGTTTCTTGCTGAACGCAAAGCAGTAACCCGCATAGGTAGCGCTTTAGCCCTTAGTCCCATACTAGCAGCCTAGCAGGTAGGCTGCACTTGGGGCGGGCTAGTTACCATTTGTGGCTGATGCTACTTAAGCATGTGTTTCTGGCCATCCTAGCTTATGTGATGCCATAGCTTCAGAAGTAATATCGTGGTCGTGAAGATGCTTCGGTTTATTATCGAATAATAATGACCACCTCTGTAGTGCTTACACCATTGGGGTTTGGTGTGTCGTCAAATAAATTACCGTCGGATTCCAAAAAATCAAGTAGTGTGTAGCTGATTCTCATTTCGGTCCCAATTTTTTGGTTGGGTTTCTCCTGAACTCCGGCTGAATCCAGGTGACAGCCTTTCATTGGCCTAGGCTACCTTTGCCATGGGCCATTTCAGCAGTGCATCGGCTCAGATGTCTAGGTTACAGCAGTTTATCAGCCCAGGTGATCTGCCTCAGAAGCCACTCTTTTAACAGGCCCCAGTTACCTTCTAGAGCTGGGGTTTCAGGCCTTGCCATTTAACGCACAAGATCAACGTTACAACTGGCCTTCATATCACCATTGTCAATTACTGCATTGCTAAAAATCGCGTCTTTCTGTGTTCAATACCACGTATCAAGTTGCAACTTTGTTTTACTGGGTTTTGTAGTCCGAATAAGCACCAATCAGTTAAAGGTAACTTGAAATCATCAACAAAATATTTCGAGTATTCTCCCGACGCCTTAGATGTCCTCTACTGGGTTGGGCACATGGCAACATCTTTAGGCAGGAATAATGAACTCACTATCTCCCGTAAACAATTATAAACACATTGTACGTTTTTGCCGAATTGGCTTTTGGACAAATATTTACGCTTTTAGAGTAAAACCCCGCCCGTGTCCCACTCAAGCGATTGGTGTGCAGTTTTGGTTATGGTACGTGTTGTAAATGAATTTTAAGGTGCAACAGACGAAAAAGAGGACAAATGAATATTTCGAGTCGTATTGCTCCACGCCATCAGATGTACCGTAACTGGAATGAAGGAGCGAAAAAAATGAGTAACCTACGATATTCAGTTTTGAACTAAAATTGTGCTAGATCTAGGCTGAAGTCAAGAAAAATATAATATTCAGCAATTTGAATATTCTGCTATAGGAAATGTGAGAAACCACATTGAGCCCCCAAGATACCGGACCATAAGAAACCCTACCAACTAGTACGAATGCAAACTAATCTATATGGAAAACTTTCAATCAATGACAGATTATAGATCACTTTCTTGTACCCAGAGCTGCAGGATATTTCGTCTCTGGTTTTACCACCCATCTTATGGTCTTTACCGACTCAACTATCTTCTTACATTTTAACGGCCTACTTAAAATTTCTTACGTTCAGCGTAGGCCTTCGAAAAATTTTTAACAAATATTTTCGTAGTCGCACGGGTTTATCGCTGTATTATGAAGGGGAGGTGACAACATAATAAAGTAAGCCTAATCTGTGAGAATCTAGAGTGGCGGACGCATTTATGTACATTATATGACAATGAAACCTTGCTCTCTATAGTAAGAGGTCTTTCCGAAACTGCAGGCTCTTACAATATGCTAAAAATTAAACACAAAGAATCGTAATGGTAACGATTGAATAATTGGCTCTTATTATTATTTTTGGTTACTCTGTCACAGCTGATAGATATTCAAAATACAGTAAGCGCACCTTGTCAGTGGTATATAAAAAGTTGTTTAACAACCTAAAATGTTTCAGAAATCCAAATGCTGCGTAGTAAATGTAGATTCGTCCAATTTATCAAAATTTCCGGCGTGTGGCTGTGCAAAAATTGTCGGTGCAGATCGAAACTTCCCAACTTAGCTGATCTGCGTGTTATTTCAATCGCAGTTGTGTAACAAATGTAAATTGGAAAGAGCTAGCTGAAGGAGGGAGTGAAAATGCGGCAAGTCAAAATTTTACCGCCGGGAATAGCTATAATCCATCGAAAATGGAATATGTCTAATGTAGCACGCTATTAATTATTTCCGATTTTAAGAAGATTAAATCCGTGCTGATTAACTATGGTATACTATTTAGTTTAACTCGAAAGCCGATTATTAGACGTAGAGGCGAAGCTAAGCGGATGCTCGCGTTTTTACCCCATACTCAAAACTTAAGAACGTCAAACGGTGCTGGAAGCAACATTTACACGTTTTCAAAGCGGCAGAAATGGTTTGTTTTTCTGCGTTATTTGCTCTCGTACCCCGGTTAAACACTAAGAATTACTTGCTCTGAGCCGGCTTTTTGCGGCCCGCTTAACACACAAACTTTTTAATCTGCCAGTTTAAACGTCGGCATAATGGGCACATAATGACACCCAAATAATACATTTTAATCTCGTAAAGCAAATACGCCCGCCTCGGGGGTGCGTCGTCGATTTCAAACGCGTCTAGCGCTCTTCTCGCATTTTATATTAATGCCTGTTTTCTTTATTTTCCAGATATGACGTATAAGCCCCGGCAACCAATTTTAGAAGGTAAGGAATTCTCTTTCTAGATGTAAGCGCGACACTACTACGCACTGCAGTACATCAACATCTACTCGTGTTACTATCTTATTTTCACAGTTTTCGGGGTGCTGCGACGTTTGACACATTTTTAGGACATATTTCGTATTCCAGAACTGATTTCAGCTCATGTATATTTGAACAGGTTTAAAACATGACGCATGCCAACGACCTGTTTTCTCTCTGCTGCCTCATTCTTATAATATACAATGACATATGAATACGTGTTCATAATATGAACTTTTGATACGTATCTGACATCGATACATCGAAAATGTGTCGGAATATTTATGACACATATTGGCAACAACAAATAGAAGACCCGCCTCTGTGTAGGCATATTTAAATGTGTTTCCTACGCTTTCGAGGGAACAAAACTGGCTGCTGATTATGTGCGTTGAAATTTTAATGCAGCCCTGAATACCGTTTCTGCTAATAGGAATTTTTGAGGAAGTTCTCCCTATCCTACGCTGTCGAGATGTGCTTATACTTTTCCTGAAGAGTCCGTTTTTCACTTTTTAAATGCACAAATACAACCATTTTCCCTAAATTAGAAAAGTATGAATTGTAAAACAAATTCCTCAAATCTAGAGAAGCACGGGAAATGTCAAAGTAATACGAAAACTACAAACCCTTGCTGACGTAGGTACGGATTATTGGAGAAATTCTCAAATCAGGGTTGGGTTATAACGATATTACAATTTTACTAGATTGCTATTAGGTCTAATGCAAATGTGGTTAAACGACATTTCTGAGTTTGACCAAATGGAGTCTTATTCACACAAGATAACTGCTGTAGCAATTGAATACGGAATAAAAAATCAATTTAGTTAATCAGATAAGCGATATTTATCTTTTTTTATTAACTTGCTCTTTTCTGAAGTCCTTCAATTGTAGATATCAACAAAGCACCCCTTTAGGCTGATGGTTTGCATACAAAACTATATCAATTGGCTTATCTTTATTACCCTGGCTTCATTTAAACTCACATAACTTTCCAAATAGTTTTATTTGATAAAGGTTTGAAAATATCATCCCCAACATTATTATTTTTGTTGGAGGTTGAAATGTCAATTGTATTAGCTAAGTTAATACTAGACTCTCTAATTATTTTTTTCTAAATGTCACAATTCTAAAGCATATCACTTGAAATACCTACTAATTCTTTATTTGCAGTTCCCATTTATAAATATTCAACGTCAGGTGCTTCTTATCTTTTGTGTAATTTATGCTTTCACATTATTTGTGTAATTCATTTTATGAAACAGTTTCTTTTATCTAATATTAGAATTTTTAATGATGAAACAATTACCAATTCTGTTATCGTTTTATGTAATTATTTTTAAAACGTAACTGATGAATTAAACAGAATCGGTTGCGGGTACAATACCATAGCAATATATTTTTTGACTGGAAGTATATTAGGTTTCATCCCAGGTAGACATCTAGTGCGCACGCAAATTGCCTTCCTCCAACAACTAGTTCTTGAGCTATACCGGCAACAGGCAGACAGACAGACAGACAGACATACAAACAGACAGACAGACGGCCAGACAGACAGACAGATGGACAGAAAGACAGACAGACGGAATTATGAAAACATGTTTTTGGTCATCTAGGTAACCTTGAAGTGTAAAAATTTGAAGAAATCTCGGAAGGTGATTCTTTCGCGATTACAATACTTTCCACATCTGAAAGACGAAGATAAGAGATAAAAAAGAACATCTTTTATACTTTTTGACAAATATTAATAAGTATTTTTTTAAACAGCCATCATTGTGGAACTATAGGAATTTTTGTCTTAGTTTGTCTTATTATACTCAACTTTTATTTCCCTCGTCTAAAAGACAAAGTAAGTATTGTAATCGCGAAAAAATCAACTTTCGTGATTTCTTCAGAGCTTGACGTTTCATGGTCCCTAGATGACAAAAATCAGATTTTATCAATTTCACCGGTCTGTCTGCTTGTTCGCCTGTTGGCTCAAAAAGTATTTGCTGGAGGAAAACGATATTTTGAATGCAGATTATATATCTTTTTTTTTCTCCTACCGACTACCTTTGCCCCCCGCAACCACTCGCGCATTACTTCAGGGGCCGCGGGCGTCACTTAAACCTAAGCCTTAATTAAGTGAAAATCTAGACCGCCCGTGCCGGGAGTTGAACTCTCAACCGCTTCGGCCCGAACGATCACGATTTTCACTATGACCTCGGCTGCAACGGCAATCGCCGCTCGCCTACCGAGGTCCCTAGATTATATATCTATCTGGCACGAAACTGAAAAAATTTCGGTCAAATATATCCAGAGGGAATACCTTAAAAATCAAAACTTCAAAATATATTATCAATAATACGTAATTTCTTTGAAAATGTTATACCTGAATTGGACACTTCAAATTCTTGTCATCAGTTTAATTTCATTAAATATATGAATGCAGCAGATCTAAGTTTAATATATGGTATTGTTTTGACAAATCTTAAAAAAACAGTAAACACATTTTTAAACAGCTTGTATCTCATTAAGCGAGCATCTTCCAAAAGCATTTATATTTTTCTACCTTTTGGAACCTGAACTTTGTCATTTTCGTTTGTTGGTAATCTTAAAATGATATAAGATACTACATGATATCTATAGTTTCTTTGAAAGCCAAAAGGTTTAGGTTCATAGAAAGCGCAAGACTGCAACGCATCCGCTAGTTAACAGAACAAAAAGTGGCCAATTCGAAATCCATCTTTGCCTCTTTAATTTACAGTCACAATACAGAGTTTCAAAAGTTTTAACACATTTCGTAAGAAAAGCAGTCTTATTTGAGTTACTACTAATGGCGACCTTCTAACATAAATATTTTTTAGATAGATACCTTTCTAAAATAAAGTTTAAAATCCTAATGGTAGGGCTGCAAGATTCAATGCCAATGTTTTCTCATAAAAGAAAAACATTTTAATGTTTTCGATTATTTAATTCTGGGTGCATAATTTGCGAGGAATATTTTTACAATATGTGACGACACTGTTGCAATCATAGAGAAGAAAATATTCTACCACTGTTGAAAATGTGTTCACTGTCGGTCGAGTCAAACGTGTAAATATTATAAATGTCAAAATAACTATATAGTAACATACTCCATTACTTCAATTTACAATAATAAACAAATTATTGTTGATTCCATTATTTATTTATAAGTAAATATTGAAAAATAAAACGCTAGCTTAGTGAAATTAAATGTCATGTTTATATGAAATATGATAAAGAAGAGAGAAGTTAAGTCTCCCAACAAATTGCAATACAGTAAATCTTAATAACCAAAATAATTTTCTAAAAGAGTATGTACACGGCGTGATTTTTTCCAAGACAAAAATGTAATAAGAACGTAAAAATTAGGTGCCCAGAGCCAGCCTTGCCCCAAAGGCAATGTACATCTTCAGTGCCTTTGTGTACAAGAGCAGGATATTTTTATAAAGAGTGCAAATGCGGCAATTTGGTGCGAAATTATTCCTAGTCTGCTTATACTGACATAACTTTTGCTAAAATATAACGATTAAAATGTAAAACCATTAAAATTAGCAAAAGGCACCTACTCGATTTATAAGTCATAATTCTATGAAGTACTAATTTTGAAGTCAAAATTCTTCCTGTCCAACAAAAGAGTTCTTCAAATATCTTTCGACATAGCCTATGGTAAGACTATTATTTTCTCTTCTTAAAAAAAAGCTCCAAACCGAGTGACTGCTGTAAACAGGAAATATAATGAAAATATAAATTATCAATTAGTATTCGGCATACTAACTGCCATGACAGCTAGGGATGGGCGCGTGACGTGAAAACAGTCGTGTCACGTCGTGTCACGTCGTGAACGTGACTAATATTTGAAAATCGTGACGTGAACGTGAGTGAAAATTTCCAAGGCGTGATTCACGTTTCACGTTAATTTCACGTTAAATATTTAGTAATGAATAAAAAACTGCAGGGTGCAGCAACTTTTAAATTCATTAAATCACAAATTGTGCCAAACAAGTTACATTATGTGACTTTATTTTTGAACCCTAATTATAAATCCTTAAAGTTGATACCTTCACATAAAAGATAAGATTATAATGCAAATAAAACTATAGATGATAATGATGAAATACATAGCAAACGACTCAAAACTGGTACATCAGCATCAGATTCTTATCTTTCTACACTTAGAGATAGCTCTGACGATGACACATGTAATTAGAATGATGTCGAAACAGAACTAAATTAGAATGTTAAATTATAATTCGGAAATGTAGATGACATTTTAGGATCTTGAAAAAACAGTGTAAATACGCCACTGTTAAAAAAACTTGAAAAATGTTAAACATACCGGCAAGTTCCGCTACAAGCGAAAGAGTATTTTCTACAGCTGGGCGAATTTTAGAAGAGCGCAGAATTCGACTTAACGCTGAAAATGTTGATTACATATTATTTTTAAATCAACATTTTAATGTGTAGATGTGTAGATGAACTTATTATTCTAATAAAAGTAATGGTTTGTTTTTTATACTCGGCTAACGCTGAAAATGTTAATTACGTTTTATTATTAAACCAAAATGTATTGTGTAGATGTGTAGATGAACCTAATTTTAGAAAAGTACCTAATGTTTTTTTTTGTATACTCGTCTTAACGCTGAAAATGTTGATCCTTGTACGTAATAGTATATTGTATGTTAAGAGCTGAAAGTGCATTCTTGCCGCTTGCGCATGAATATTGCTGGTTGAGGCAAAGCCGAAACCAGCAATCATGCAAAAGCGGCAAACGCACTTTTAGCTCGAAATATACATACTATTTTTTCGACGACTGAGCATATTATTAATGGAAAATATCATATTTCATTCTATTGCAAATATTAATTGACAATCAAGTTAACATTACTCGCGCAGTCTATTAGACATGTGACGCGATTATTTCGACAAATGACGGCGTTGTCGCGGTAACATTCGGACGTGGCTACCTATTTTGTTCACGTGGAAACCCAAAACGCACGCTCAGCGGCAAATGTCAACTTTCTGTTGTCAAATGACAGTGAGAAAAATCTACTTTCGATGTCAGTCGTCGAAAAAAGTACTTACGTACGAATTAAAAGTGTTGCCTAGCAACATATACCTTCTGTACTCATACCAATAAGGGAAACGTCAATTCCAATGACAGCTTTTGGCATTAAAAGTAATGTCTTTGAAGACAGCTGCAAGAAATATATTTGCAAAAAATCAGTATTTATCCCTTGTCGAAGTTCTTGTAGTCAATTTTCATTTTTTTCTTTTTATGTCAACTATTCTGATTGCAACATATCACGTAAATTATGTCAGGTGCAAAACATATTTTTAGTTCTCTTTAGGGTTTTTTCATTGGTTTTAAATTTGAAGATTCTGTTCTATCTGAATTTAAATTTTGAAATAAAATCTGCGTGTCACGTCGTGAGTGGCGTGTCACGCCGTGAACGTGAGTGAACGTGAGCGTGAACGTGCGTGAACGTGACTGTTTAAAGCAAGCGTGAAACGTGCGTGACGTGAACGAAAATTCACTCACGCGCCCATCTCTAATGACAGCATCGTGCGATTCTAAGAAGCTTTTCATAGCTGAAATTGGAAGCAATCGATGTCATTCATAATTGAGAATAATAAGAACACAGTTTTCGAAAGCAGTGAATGGTTATAATGTTAAACAGAAACTGCTTCATCCTTAATCTAAAACCGTTAATTTTTCGTAAGAAATTCTTAGCAATAAACTAAACAACATTCATAAACGGATGTACAACGTAAGGTAATCGTTTATCAATCAACAAAATTCTCTGTCTTCCGTTCATAGAACAGCTACATTTGAAAAATCACCAATGATCTATTAAGATCTTCAATACGTTGCCAGATGTAATTAGAAATTTAAATAACATTCATTGATTTAAGCGAGAATTAAAAGCATTTCTTATACAAAAGTGTTACTACGATGTCAGAGAATTGTGGCACTAGATTGTTGTATTTTCATATGTTCATTGTGACTTTTCTATGTCTAGGTGTATTATTTAGTATTTATATTATTTACATCCTAGTCTCCTGACGTAGCCAATGTTTATATTTTATAAACCAAAAGGCTTTAAATAAATATTATTACTATTATTAATAGCATTTTAAAGGCACTTGCTTCAGTTTTTTTAGATAAATTTAACCAGCCCAACAAACTAATTGTTATTCATGGTACTGTTATTGCATAAAACATATATCTTAAATAGCTTAATGAGGTCAGCGGACAACCGCCCCTCGGTGGTTAATTTACGTTACTGAAGTGACACTGTAACTTGTTGTTGTTCACTGTCACAAGAGTCCCCGGAGTTTGAAAGCTTATCTACAGGTATGGCACGCTTTAACCGTTTGTGAATTTTTCTTTGTCTACTGTAAGTTGCACTGGCACATGTTTTAATATTCGCAAAAAACTTTTTAGTAATTTTTAATGCGTTGGTCAACAGTGGGCATTCCAAGTTTTTCATGGATTTGATGGTTTCTCACGCAGCAGAGTGACTGGAGTACGTAGTACATACTTTATTTTGGAGCACTTGCAACTTTAGCATTTACGTCTTTGATGTAATAAACCATACTGAGCATGCGTATGCTATAATTGATCTCAAAATGGCTTTATATATTAATAGCGAGCATTCTATCTTCAATGCAGATTTTCTGTTTATGATTAGGCACAGTAGCGCTAAGTGTCCATAGTATTGGTTTACCTTTATGTTAATATGGTAACCCCATTCAAACGTTGTTCGAGATATAGTTCCAGATATTTTACTGCTGAATTTCTTGGGTTCCATTGAACTTTTTTTTCACAGATGTTCAGCGTGGATGGGTTATCTATTCTCGTAAGTGTAAAAATCTTTGCTTCACATTTTGTTGGATTTACTGTAATTCGCCATTTGCTAAACCACTCTCTTAATAAATGGTCAACCGCTTTTTGTACATCCAAGATACTTGTTTCCACATTATAATAATGTGTCACTATAGCAGTATCATCGGGGATAAATGCTAGTTGCGTATTTACTATTTCTGGTAGGTCACTAATGTACGGCAAGCGATCCTTGATTTAATGCTGTTTATATATTGTAGCGGGGGGTAGAGCGGCAAGAAGTAAGTCCAAAGATAAGGATACTTTCACCTTCAATGAAAGCCAAATCAGCTAAAGCACTCGAGCCGTCTGACCGCTACTGATCGTACTCGTGTCGAGTTACCGATATCGATGCTTAAACTGATGAACGAACGCCGTACGTAGACCTGAATATTTAATGGCCGTTTGCATTTCCAACAGAAGGGACGTTGCGTTTTCGCAAAATAGCTTAAAGAACTATGCTATTTATGATCTATTTTATTATACTCTTAATTTGCTGGTAAATTGTCGCACATATTGATATAATATATGTCAATCACTCATTCATCTATGTATCTCAAACAGTGGAAATCAATTTTTTTACCGAATTATACATTTAAACGAAATGTGAAAGACATATATTCGATTTAGTTCATTATATATTCTAGCCCGTAAAGTTTGGTTTTTATTTTACTGATGCGAATTTATGGCAGTCTATATGCAAAATACAAAATCTCGGGATATTAGAATCTGTCTGTGTGAGGGGACGGAAAATGTTACTTTCGGTGCTTGGTGCTACTACCAAAATTTTCTACCAGCAGCCGCTGCTCCGTGCACCAAGGTAAACTATAAAGAACGACAAGTGATGTAGGCATACCAGCTAAATTAGTCAGACTAGCAAAAATGACACTCAAGGGAGCTAAACCGTCATTTCCAGCTAATTGAAGTTTAAAATAACTGGCGTATGCACCTTAGTATTGCAGCAGATATTATGAGGCAGTAAGATCCACAGCAAAGGCACACTATTTGACCACAGATACCAGTGTTATGTTAACGTTTACGTTTACATTTATCAAAACAAATAGCAAAATGCGGAAGGTACTTCGAAGATGGGAGTAAAGGCCAAGGGAGTATGGGCTGCAATTTAAGACCCAAAACTCAAGCATATGAAGATAAGTTAAGTAAAAGAAAAGAGTATTGGGGCATTAGATCAAACTCTCAGAAGAAGTGACCGAATTTTGCTATTATCTGAGAGTGACAATTCTAAATACAAGGGAGACAGGGCGGAAATCAGTGACTAGTCATAGAAGCAAACAGGAGTACATCAAGTAGTATACCACGACGAGTAAAGCTACGAGGATATGAAACTGTTATCCGACCGATGAAATATGGAAGACAGCTGTAGGTATTAATCCAGTGTGGCTAAAAGAAATTAGAAATCTGGGAGAAGAGGATGTCGCGAAGCATATTCAGTGGACGAAGCTGGAAGGTCGAAGGCAACGAAGGTAAAATACGTAAGTTAATGGAGCTTTACAGATAACCGATCATCCCGGACAAAATAAAATCACATAGGATTCCATGGCCCGGTCACGTAGAAAGAATGGGCGAAACGAGAACCATAAAGGTGGTGTTGATGGTAGGAGAACGGGAGGGAGGCACAAGAGTAGTTTGGACTGGATGAAGGATGACCTCCATACATTGAACATCAGGAGCTTGATGATGGCGCCGAAGTCAGTAATGAAGTAAGCCTTCAACTTACAGGGCCTGGGAGATATATAGATGCTATTTATGATGCGAAGTGGTACAATGTTTTATTGTGTTACAAATGTGTCTAATATCAAAGTAACTTGTGAATATTTCAAAATCACTCAAACATAATTCCGGAGCGGAATCGTGAACGTACTGAATGTGTAATTAATCGATCTACATTTTTTTATAGGCCGTAGTAATCCAATAGATAAGGGCGTCAGGTTTAACAACTTACCGTGACGCATTCCGCTAAACCGTAGGAAGTATTCGAGCTGCGACGGAAGACAGTTTGCAAAGAAATAATAAATACCCAAGAGAAACGAAAAACGCTAGTGTCAAACGGCAGCAATACATTTGTTCAAAATGACGACCAGATCCATGAATACAAAATTTACCCAAAATTCAAACTGTTAGCATATAAATGATTATAACAGATTTCATAAGCGAAGCATAAAAACCCTCATTTTATATCACTTCTCCAAATCTGTTCTTTAAAAGAAACATTCTAAACTATATTTCCACTTACGCCCTTCTTGCCGGTTTTCATCTCACAAATTTCTTTTGTTCATGTCGTGTGCTACCATGTTTTCTTGAGGCTTCTCCCTTTTCTTTATTAGAGGGATTTATTCAAATATTGTTGTTTTATTCAGAGTCATAGCATATCAACACATTCCCTCTGCACTTGCGATGAGAGTTTCTTCTGTAAGAATTTTATTAATCATGTTTGATACCAATTTATTGTCATTTTGTAATTTATTTAGTAATTTTACGGGCCGAAAGCGCCCAGCGTGTAGGCAACACTATTAGTATTACGAATGTAAAGGCCTACAGTGTTCTGCTTCAATAAAATTTCCTATGCAATCTGCAATTCTTTCCGCCGAGGGCATTAATTTCCGCTAGATGGCGATACAGTTTGGCTTCGTTTCCGCGTTCCCAAAATGTCAGGGAAATGTTAATTACTGCTTGTTTCGTCAGAACGAAATCTCAAATCATCGTGTCCTGTGAACATGGCTGAGATGGATTAATGGATTGCAGAAATTAACCGCTGTGTTAGGCGTATGTAGCATAATCAATTTGGCCACATTTTCCACCCACAACCATGGGAAATAATTTGTTGTGTAGGCCCATTTTTTTTTGGTGTAGGTTAGGCAGAAATTTTCTGGTAAGCTGTCTCATCCTTGTTTATTCAAATTGCTAATTTGGTGTGTATATAATTAGCCTTCAAGTTACGGACTGAAACTGCCCCAAATAGAGTAGAGGCTTACAGCATCGTCAAGTGACGTGCGTTCTAGTACGAGGTTGCTTCCGTTGGCCCCGGTACTTTCATGCAGCCGAAATGAGCCTGCTGTGTTTCCAGCTGGGAGCTACATCACATTCACCTTTGTGCTGGATTGGTTTGAACTTAACGGCTATTTTGTTATGAAGATCAACATGCTATAGAATTCCTAACGGCCTCGCCGTTTGCTGTCTTAATTTAGTAATTCATATCTCACTTTAAAGTTAGCGGCTTCAACGCTGTTGTAGTGGACTGTAATTCAGGTGTGTTAAATGAAAGTAAGTTTCAAGCTTAGTCAGGTCAGTAATAATTAACGCAGCTCTGCATGCTAATACATTAGCTAAGTGAAGGGTGAACTCACGTACGTTTGTTCCATAACTATCGCATAGTAATTAAGTTAGCTGGAGGAAAAAAAATAACCCAGCAGATTATTGGTATACCACTACGACATACAGATATCTGCATGTGAGTACACGCGAGATGTTAATTTAATACATTAAAGGCGGAACGCAGTACAGCTGTGTTGTTCACCTAGTATTCGGGTTGTTACTAAAGTACATGTTTTGGCCAACTTACAGTTTAAAGTAAATCATTTTAGAAATTAGCTACACACGCCTTCAGCCAAGGCTGCGTTTTCGAATGCACCCTGGTCAAATTTTGATTAATTAGGATTGTGATATTCTCCTATGTGATATATTTATTTTGTGCTAGTATTGTTATTGTCCGTTAATGCCAGTAATTACAAATCGATTTTTATTCCCCCTGTTATTAATCCATAATCTATTTGAAACATTAATCGCTTTATCGAACTGTGGGTTTTCATTGTTGATGGTGTATTGCTTGTTACCTTGAGCTAATTTATTGGTTTGTTCGCTCGAATGGACTAGAGAACATAGGCCTGAAACCATTTGGCGCCCCTATAATTTCGACCGTTTAGTTTTGAAGGTAAGTCACCTTCTCTGAGCTAGTGCGAGTGCATGTTCCGATTTACCATCGGCAATTACTCATGTAACATGTTGTTGGGTACTTTTTCTATAGCACATATCCTGCACAATCTTCCTGGTGCTTTCATTTTTAATGTTGATTGTTTTGCTTTGTGGAGTAGTATACCCTCAATAGTAGTTTTGCAGATGATATATTTTCTATTTTTATTTCGATATTCCACCGTACGCATTAATTTATTTTGCCTTTAGTCCTTCTTTAGTCTTTTTATTTCGGGCACCCGTTCAATTCATCTACCTTTTTCTATTCGTAGATGAAAGCATTGTAAATCTCGCACACAACTATTTTTCAGTTGCAATTCATCAGCTTCATTTTCTATGTACAAATACTTCATCATATATTTCAGGTGTTTCTGATGTTCAACCAGGTAGTCCTAATCATCAGGAGCTTTTGAAATGTCCATTCTTATAGACATACGCTTTCTGTTCCAATTGTATAGGACAAATTCCATGTATGTTTTGAAAATAGCAGGTGAAAAACATTATCCCTGTGTGAAGCTTTTTGACATTTTGCATCTTGCAGTTTTTATCATTTTTAATTTTTTCTGTGGCCTTTTTGCAGAACCAAATGGTTATTGCATTACTAATGTTACCTTTTACATTGCGTTCTGCGACATGGGCATGGGTACTTTGCAAGGCGGCTTTGTTAGACTGTAATCGTCTTTGTGTCAATTTTTGTCTGTTTTAGCGAAAAATCGGTCTTGATCTTTCTAGCTGGTGTATTCTTTTTTTACCAATTCACATGGATGTTTTCGTATTAATGACGAATTGTTAAAGTCTCTATCGTTTCGCCAATCACCAGGACTTTTATTTATGTATTGATGACGTATCAAACTTTCCATGTTTTAGTGTTTCTCTATTCATACATGTATTTGTTGCATTGTGGAATTATTTAGCAACCAATTTATTTAAATATACTCATAAATACACCAGGCTGAGAAAAGCATATATTTTATAATGCAAAACTGAACACCGAGACTTATTTGCTTATAATAATCTGGCAGTCATGCGAGTATGATTTAGCATCAAATTCAGCAACACCGCGCTGGCCTTTTTTCTACTTCTTGCAAGACATGTTTTTCGCCTTTCTTTTACTTATCGTTTGCGCTCTTAGTTTTGCTGTCTTTGGAGGATCAATTTAATCTTGGCGCTACATTACCAGAGCGAACTTGGGACTTTTGCAATGCTGAAAAGAGCAGATAAGCGAATAAAGTTATTTCGTAATTAGATTTTTATATTTTTAATTGTAATTCAAAGTGCATAAGTTAATCTCGGGAAAGGATTCAGAATGAGCAATGATACACCACAAATTTATGGGTATTCCCAATGTGTATTAATCTGTTATCAATCAAAATGTAAACTGGTGGGACCAGATGTAAACAGCGTGATCACGTCATGGATAGATTTTATAACTGAATTAAACCTTGACATTAATCAATGATGTTGGCAAAAGCTGCCAATGTAAATACACCATTATGGATTATTTAATTGTTTACCGACTTGTATCGATGTAAAAATATATCGCTTGGATTACGTCGCACTCAAGTGTTGTTATTACGAACTACAGTTTATCTGAGAGCCTTCAACTCTAAAGGGTGATTTTGAATTTTTTGTAATTCACATTAGTCAAGATTATAACCAACCTTCCAATTTAGATTTGCGGGTTGAAGTAATAATTCAGATGGTGACGACTTTTTAAATTAGTATATAGGTCATTGGGAACCCATCCCTGCCTTGGCTGATTAGCTAGTGTTTCCCATTAAACGCAAAATGATATTTTTATCTTGCTATTTGATTTACATTAAAGTGCCATATGAAGTTCTTTTATTTTAGTTAGTTTATTTTAATTTTCTATTGTATTGGGGCGTTTAGCGCTTAAAGAAATTAGAGAATCTTCGTTGCGCTCGATCTTCTATAATAGCACACTTCGTTGTTTGGTGTTTTAGTAATTGAAACTCTTCTAAAAGTTTATCAATGGGAGATTTCCTTCTCTATGTACGGTCTATTTGGCGAACATTTCTTAAAAATACCAGCAAGAATTTTTATTACCTATACTACTTATTCATCTGTGGTTCACTACTGGATTTTGTTTTAAAAATTGGAATAGATTAACACTACCTGTAGTAGTTCTGCTTTCGATTTCACTGTAATTTGAAAGTAGGTAATTAGTCTCTAATTTAATAATAGTAAAGATCAGATGTAACACACAACTATTTAGAATAAGCACAAAAAAGTTACATAGCAGTCAAGCAACACTGGTCAAATGCCTACATTTTGCTTTATTCATAATAAAACACAGCTTTACAAAGTAATTGTTCATTAAAATATTTATTTCACAGCACAATACTCGAAGGACTGTTGAATAGTCATTTTCAGGCTTCACCGGCATCAAACAAAATTATGGAAACATCATTTCTAGATTATTTTATGTCGTTTACGCTATTGTCCGGGTGGCCCATTGTTGTAGATTTCGAAACAAATTCATAATACACTTGGTTAAATTCCAGCTATAGAACGCTTCATTGCGTTTTTGCAACGTGCAATTTTACCCTAGCAATAAAGCAACATTTTGGAGCACGCCACTGCTCACAATTTCGGAAAGGGCAGTTTAACCACAGGTACCCCGCGACGCCTCTAAAATAAAAAATGAATACCATAAAAGCCGTGACAAGTGTTACTACAGAAGTTTTATGGGAGAAGAATTTGTTACATAAAACATATCGATCTCCTCACAACAAATAGAACGATGGCGTGCTGTTTATCAATTCGATTATTACCTCGAGCTTTTAGAATTTCTGGTAAGTTATCTGCATTACGGGACCCACATACACCTTCTGTTTAGAGCTAGAGAACTTTATTCCCGGTTAATTTATTTGGAAGCAATAGGAAAATATCGGACTTATCTCGAATCCTGAGATTGAAGCACCGGCCCTAAAATGGAGTATGCAATTCATCACGTCCAAGTAAAATACTGTTTCACTGTTCAATCGCTTACGTAATCCCCATAGTTGCCACTTTTATTAGTTTTGCAGTTTCCCTGCAGGCTCTCGAGGGTCCTAATGCCACCTTTTGTTCCTTTTGAGAGCATTTTAGAAAATTAAACTTTGACGATTGCATTGTAATGGAAAAATATATTAATTTGCTGTGATAGACGTAGTATTGTTATCCTACGTCAGTGCTTGTATGGTTCCATATATACCCACATATTTCAACATGTCTACTTTATCCTATAGATACGCTTGATAATATGCACAATTAGCCAACCGCGACAAAAGATTCAGAACAATTTAAAAATCCAAAATTCCTTTTCTACTACTTCAATCACTACTAATGTTAATGTGTTTTAAGCCCGCAAAAAGAGCTCCTAGCCTTTCACCAAATAAATTTAAACTTGGTGTGTTCCAATACCCATAAAGAACGAGAAATCTCTCCAATTGAAACGTCTGTAAATAAACCCTAGCCTCAAATAACTCACGATAGTAATCCCTCCTGTCAGATCATTGATGAAATGAGAAAGTGGACTACAAATATGGTAAGAAGTGATCGACTTAGACAAAAGTCAAAATATCTCAGTCTGCTTATTATTTATCTAAGCTTGCCGCTTTTTTACAGAGTTATTTACTACTGTGGAGTAGTGAATGCGACCTGCTCTTCTTGATCGTGGACTAATAAATTAAATGCGTGTTACATTGAGAACCGAGTTCAACCCCTAATTTACAACTTCCCTCTGTAGGCGCTTTTTGTAGGCGAAGGAATGCTGTAACATAAAATCCAAGACGACAGATAGTACAACTTCAATTTAACAATTGAATAGGAGCATAAGGGCAATGCGAAATCACCAAAGTCCTCTGATATACTGTAAGTTGATTAATTAAGGCATGGAACACAAAAAGGGCTAACTGCAACTAAAAGTAGCTTTATGTTGCTTCATAGACCCTGTGGGGCTTTTTAAATTAATCCCTAGAGTGAATTTAATTATCGTACGATAGGCTGGGCGTGGTAAAAAGTAATTATTACGAAACATATCCATGCACACTATCAGTATCCAAAAGAGGAGTTTCAATCCTATTTTCCCATAATTGTATGAAAGGAAACCCCAATTATTTAGAAAAGCAAGAAACGAGCAAATGATGCCTTTAGCTTGCAATTAAAAAACGTGATAACTTTGTAAAAGTGCACGTTATGTCATGAAAGAAAACATTTGATCAATTAAACAAAATGAGAAATTATAAATAAAACAACGTGTTTTCTTCTGAATGGCATTCGGAGTTTCATTCTCTTTATTGTAATGTGTAGTTGATATACAAATGACTAATTGAACGCCCGCAAACAAGATGGTATGACGATGTGAAAATGGTTGCAGGTTTAAAGTGACAGCAACTAGCGCAAAACAGAACGAGGTGGAAACAGGAAAAGGAGGCCTATGCCACAAAATGGACTGAAGAAGGCTAAAGAAAGAAGAAGAAGAAAGAAAAGTTGATATATATTATTTTTAACTTACTGATATGACAAAGTTTTTGTTTTGTTTCTTAATAGAGTTCATTAATCGCTTTGAAATTTCTTGTCTCGTCCTACATAACTCTGGTTAGGCTGACTGCCGTGACTAGCTTTATTTCACGGCGATTATATGGTCGTGAGCAAGGATTACGAAAAATTGCTCTTATATCTACACACATGGTCGCCAGTTACCATATAGCGAAAACAATAAACTCAATCTAACTAGCAGTCTAAACAAACTCAACTTACCATTGAAAGTTACTATTAATACATATAAAAATTACGTTTGTTAGTGCATTCTAAAAACGGCAATTCACAAATTATTAAATTATCAAAGATAATTTTTGACAACCAAATCATGATTTAAAATAGTATGTGGGGCTAGGGAATCAAATAAAAAAGGATTGAATTAATTATTCACCTGAATCCGAAAAGCGAAGATAACCCTAATTAAAGGAGTGTCGTCAAGCATTCTAAAAAGCTGGATTCTTAAACGTAATTTCAAAGGCGAAGCTTATCATAAGGGCCTTTTGATAACGAAGCGCATTATAAGTACATGAAATAAGCGCCTTGTAAAAAAAAACAAAAATCTTCGCTTAACTCCATGAGCCTATATATCAAATTAGTTCCATATACTACCTTTGAAACAATTGTACAAGTCGAATTAGTTCCAAAATTAATTAAAGTGGCAGGCTAAATGAGTTAGTAAAATCCAAAATTAATTAATCTGTTGAACTACTAGCGTGAAGCAAAATACGTTGAGTACAAACAGAAAAATTACAAATTTGACGTTTAAAAAAGATTAATAAAGTTCATCGAGCTGTTGGTGGAACCCTGCTATTTTAAAATTGTTTCTAACTCGCGCAGGTGTCTTCCCTGCATTCTAAGCCCTTGATAGTTGGGATAAGGCAAGCATGGTTAACGAGTTTTATAGCTGGAGATAAAGTAGTAAAACAAAACCGAGACCTTGTGTTATCCAAGAGCGTAGATTGGACAGAGGCATAGTAGAAAGAAGGAGGATTCACTCTTACATAAAATTCTCGATAAAGAGGAAGAAGCCTTTGCATGAAATTTCATTAAAATTTTGAAATTTTTCCAAACACTAACCATAAAAACTAAGCAACACACTGCACACACCAGCGTTTAAAATTCAAGAAGTATCTTTTTCATATTTCAAATGAAATTCCATAACGGGGTTACTTGCGGAGGTTTTGAAAAGAGCTATAGCGTAACGGAAAAGAGGAAATTTGGCAGTTACATTCTTCTAAATACGCTTTTCTTTATCTGGATATTGGACGCATGCATTCATTGTCTTCCGAACACTTGTCATATATAATGCAACTAGTGGGTACTTGATTATCAAATAATCATTTCTGTTTACACGAGATATATTGTTTGGCAATCACGCTCGTCCTTCGGACTCGCTAAAACAATATATCGAGTGGAAACAGAAATGATTTGATAATCAAGAAGACACGAGTTGCATTCGGCTAGATCATATCACTAGTCAATAAACAACGTTTGAATAGTGTATTTTAAATATTAAAAGTACAGTTAATGTGGTTGTTATGACAATTGTACTGACAGCAGGTAACATGATGTTTGTGAAGCCATGTGATTATCACCTATTAATCAGGAAGGTATGTGATTGTCAGTTGCTATGTACATTATTAAAAGTTAGTACCTGCGTAACTATGTATTTTGCCGTTTTTCATTGGTTGATGTTAGAGGGAGTGGTATAATCAATAAAATATATTTGTACAATTGATTAATCTATAATTATTTTATTGTTTAAAATCATAAACAAGAGTTTTCTGCAAACAGACAAAAACAACTTCATGTACAAATTTTGTTGCGGAATTAACGACCCCATTGCTCTCTCTAGTTGCATCTTAATCTTGTGAGAAACCTTACAGACATAAAATTAAAGAACAAGACATTCGCACATTCTAATGCCTAAAAATTAAAAAGGGGAAGAAAAATCTAGTAATTCGACTTCCTCGAAGAACTTTTCCTTTGTCACAATTGTGCATTACTCTTTTCGTTTATTTTTTTCAAGGTATTCTAAGACTTCCCTTTCTCACCTTCTGAGGACTCCCCCCATTATCTATCCTCTTCGATTTTAACTTTGGACACATACCTCCTTTAAAGTTTTTTATTGGTCTTTACTTTGCTCTGTTCGAATCCGAGTTTCCTTGTCCTTTTAATGTCATCGACCCAGCGCATCTATGGTTTTCCTCTACCTCTCTTCCAGTACCACGTTTTCCATTTATTGATGTTATACTATCTACCGTCTGTGTATCTTTTGTTATCCCCTGCCCAGCTCCACTTGAGATTGATCATTTTGTGTGTGGCCTCAGCGTTTATTTTCTGTCTTTGAGTGTTAGTCCTGTCATTACTCATTCCATAGCTGTTTAGGTTTTGCCTATTAGATCACCATTATTGCCTAAGTTCAGGTTTCCACTCCATACGCTGAAAGGAGCAAGATGCACACATCTTAAACACTTTTCATATATTGTAGTATGTCTTTAATTTTTCGAATGAATTTTATTGCTCAAGGACATCCCACCTTATTATTATTATTATTATTCTGTTTAATTCCACATTTTTATTTTCCTTTGGTTAATGTTGCTTCTTGTCCCAGGTACGCTAATGTGTAAACCTTTCCTGTTATTTCACTTTTCACCAGAAGAACGATAGGAGTTATTCTTGTATATTTGTCATGATCTTCGTTTTATTTCAGTTGATCTCATTTCTGTGAAACTGTAGATCTTCGTAATGGTCAGTAATTCGCAGTAGGCCATCTGCGTATCTAAAATTGTTTAATCTCTCACCATTTATATTCACGTTTTTTTCTTCCTAATTTAAATTTGTGGAAATGTCTGCTAATACTAATGTGACAAGTTTTGGGGATATGATGGCTCTTGTTTAACGCTCTCCTTATAGGGATAGAGTTTGTCTGTTTACAAATTTAAAATTTCGATGACATATTGGTCTTTGGTTTTAACCGAGAAAGCTATAGACTACAAACTTTTACTATACTATTCTATCGATTTATCGAAAAATATGCTATTGAAAGAATAGCCAAAATACCAAAATATTATTTAAAGTAGTATTATAGAATTTCTTGCCTATTGTCCATACTTGAAATCCATAAAAGTTAGTGATGTAACATAAAGAGTTCTAGGGAACCTTATTTCTTTTCCAATACGTAGCAATAAAACGCAATATTCTGCTCCACGTACATTTTCTTTTCCAATCTTTGGTTACCCGCCTTTCTACATTTTTGCTTCCTCTTGTACCACGCCTTTCTTTTTGTTTCTTCTCCTTCCCGTTACTCTATAGCCTATTACTGCCTTTACAGTTCTTTTTGCAGAGGAGCTTCCATCTATCTTGGTTTCTGTACCTTTACACATTTTACCAACAGGGCTTCCTTACTTAACATATTTAATCCGTCATTTGGACGCCTGCTTACTAGTTAGCCTCATTCCTCAAAAACTCTTTTCCGTCACCCTCATTTCTATCTATATTTCACCTACATACGTTACTATTTTTAAAATGTGTTCTTTTTAGATATAGCCTGCTTTAGCGATAAGTAGCTCCTACATCTTGGGATTTTCCTCTTGCCGCTTGATTGAAAATATCTACTTACCATAGATAGAAAAATTGTTTCCTCTTCTTTCAGGTTGCGTACCTTGGAAGACTATGTCAGGCTAGACTGATTAATAGTCAGCATGTAAATTATCTACTGGAGGAATACTACAAGGGAGCGTGCTTCGAACGCTGTGAAACATTCTATTTGACGAAGTCCTGAGACTAAACCTATAGGAAGGAGCAAAGGTTATAGAAAATCCAAAGAAAAACTTATGGATATGAAAACTAATGCCTTACAGGAGATCGGTACCTAGATGGAAACCAAAAACCTCAGAACAACACCAGAACAAAACCGAATCGTTACTTCTTGTTGGCAGGAAGGGGCATGGGGAGATATAGTTCCAACTGGAAGGATTAAGATTAGTCCTAAAGACAGCCCAAAATATCTGGGGGTGGTCAAAGATAACAATTAAGCTTCATTAAACATTTCATCAACGCAACCAACTGAGCAAGCACTGCGGCTACAGCATTAAGCCGTATTAAACCAAACGGCGGAAATTTATCACTATGGTAAATTCCATAGTGCTATATGCAGATGCTATATGGGAGATAGTATTAAAAATTGTAAATTATAGACAAATAGCAGAGAGCATCCAACGAAAAGTAGCGCTTAAGATATCCAAAACGTACAGGGCTCTATCGTCAGAAGCAGAAAAACCGTCTGCAAGAGTTGTGCCACTAGATCTACTGGTTGTAGAAAGAGAAGCCACAATTGGTAAAACTGAGAGCCAAAAGAAAAGAGATACGGGAAATAACGGTTGCAAAATGGCAGAGAAGGTGGAAAGGAGGCGCCAGAGACATCAGGTTACACCGCCTAATACCAGATATAAAAAAAAAGACTGATTAGATTGCTATTTCGAAATATTTGCAGAGGCAGTTATAAAATCGTCAATATCTACAATTTTTATTTGAGAAGATATTTAATTACAACATGAATAACAAAAGTATTCGAGAAAATGTCGATTTGCAGGATAATAACGTAACAGGTAGCGGTACTAAGAAAATCGCTAGAGCCATAAAAATTGTCAGTTTAATTCTTAAGTTAAGTAATGCAATATTTAAAGCAGCCTAAGTTTCTAGCATAAGAAAGGTACTCTAGTCGCAGACATTTTATTGTGGGAAACATAGTTACACTCAATTTAAAAGTTTGAAGTTACCTAAACAACGGGTATTCGTGCATATTACCAACCCTTACGTGTTTTATAACTTTTAGGTTGGAAGGGCGACGAATGCAATTCATTAAAATCTTTCTTCTGCCTCTCTGTTAAGATTTACGGTCCATACATCTATTCTGTAACATTGTCTATTAACGTAAATAATAGCTGCTGAGACATTATTTAGGAGGAGCCAGTGAATAAGTCTACACTTCTGCTTTCAATTCGCTACATTCCGTTTCCTTTCCTAGAAATAAATTGGAAATGTTTCTGGTCCAAGTAGCCGAGACAAATTTGCTCCGGGATATAAATTCTAAATTTCGGGCTAATAGTTTTTGTTAATTTCGGGCTCGCCAAATGAATTAATAGAGGGACAAATAATGGGGGTCCCGGAATTATCGTGGATTGTTGGATATTCAAAACTCATTTGGAACATTCAATTTGGAGGTTTTTCGGTGCGTTAGCGAGCATAAATACGAGACTAAATCGTGTCTCCCTGTTTTATTATAGCTCATTGGAGAATTCATATTCAACGACTGCACAATAAACTCGACACATTACAGCGGTGGCCTCGCGGGTCGCACTAAAATATGCATTACGAATTCCTAACTATATGCAAAAATTCATTACTCTTGCGACGCTGTTCGGTAATGCCGCAGTATTAAATTAGCTCTATTGTCTAACCGTTCGCTCTACTACGTAGCCACAAATGGTTATCACGTACAATGGATGTAGTACATAGGTATATAAAGTCGGTTCCCCAGAAATCGCGGGATGTCTCGCGGGCTTAAATAAACTTCGATTCCCCTTTTAATCTTTGTGTATTTTTTTTAAATCTCGCGATGCTCCGACAGAGTCTGCTGTACCTTACGACCTGACTGCATCCAAGAGAGCGTCACATTACGACCCCCAAGAGTGCTATGGGCTCTCTTACGATGCTTAAAGCTACCGCCACCATCCCTCGTTATCGTTACACCCCGCGATTAGTATGGCCAGAAGATATTTCACCTTCCAAATCAACTGCTAGTTAGGCAGAAGTTCTGAGATTAAATGGATACTGAAATATGAAAGACATTTTTCGCTGAAAGGGATAATGGCACGCCGCAAAGCGTTTAGCAGAGCCGTTACGTTACAGTGACAAAACAAATGGACGTGGAGCTGTGACAGCTCGTCAAATTTACCCCTGACGAGATCTGAAATGTTATAACTTTTGTCAGAAGAACGGCGGAACGGGATTTTATAACCCTCATTATCACTTACTGTATACGAATTCATTCCAAAGTTTTACTACGCAAATTTCGAACCAGTTTGTTTTGTTAAATTTCAGAAGTTTACAGGGATAATTAGCATATGTAGCTTTATAATATTGCAGTTATTTTGGTAAATGAAATTTTGGAAGTCGACTTTAGGAAATGTAATCTCTCTGTTTGTTATCCCAAGCTTCTCTTATGATTATTATATTTTTGAAATACTAAAGAGGGTCACAAATAGCAAGGAAATCCGACTTTACATGTACTATAATTCAGACACAGGAGATGCTAAGGCCTTATATGAGAGCCAACAAGAATTAGTGGAGCCAAAAGGAAATTAATAAAATACGATAACGAAATAATATAAACCATTATTAGGGAAACAACTAAGAAGTTGAATAATAGCTATTTATGCAACAAGTGCTAAAAGTTGACGTTTATGCACGAGACACGAAAATTATTAAACGAAGCCGAAGGCTGAGTTTCATAACATGTCCCGTGCATAAACGACTTTTAGCACGCGTTGCATACAATATTTTATCTACGACCTTCATTTTATTGTTATTAATCCGTAAAAATCGATTTAACAAAGGTTTGCATCTACGACACTTATAATTTATGTCATAATAAACAGTAGGCCTTGCGCGCGGGCGAATGTTTGCGGAGCCAGTACTGTCAAGGTCAGTTACGAAAGGTAATTATTAATACTACACATCTGACTATATTTATTACATAACGCTTTAATTATTTCAAAAACACTTTACCTGTAACGCAAGAAGTAACTAGAATAACTTTACAACTTCACTTCCAGTTCGAAATTGTAGTTTTATAACCTCACTTCACTTTATACCACACATGCGCTTAAAGTAAACAGCTGATTTCTTTAACCACGCTAAACTATAAAACGTCACTTTTAGTGAAACAAGCTAGCGCTAAAAGGCCTACTTTTAGTAGTGGTCGTAGATAAAATATTTTTCCGTCAATCGTGTATATATCGACTCATTAATGCATGATTTTGTCTAAAAAATCATGCATTAATAGACCCGTTTTCGCAATGATTTTATATAGGCAACCATACGTACTAAACGTCAAATGTATCTGAAATGTCAAAACTAAAGGTTAAATTACTCTGTGGATTTATTAATATTAATATTTACATTAGAAAACGCTTCGCTCAATATCTTTGTGACAGTTTCTATTTTATTTCCTATCGAGTTCTCAATGTATCCTTCGGCAACAGAGGCGGATTTTCAACCGCCAAGTCTTTGAATTGCCGCAAAATCCGCTCCGGCATCGGCAACCATACGTACTAAACGTCAATGTACCTGAAATGTCAAAACTAATACATATTTTTGATGGATTTTAATAAACGTACGATTGACGGAAAAGTCTTGTAACCAACTCTTATGTTAATCGGTGATTAATAATCTCGCTCATTAACGTGTTCGCTCGCTCCACTCGCTCACGCGTTAAAATCTCTCGATTATTAATCACCTTTATTAACACACTTGTTGGTTAAGTAACCATTAAATGGGAGGTGAATAGGGAAAGCACCAATGATAAAGTACTAAAAATGGAAGATCTTCCTAAACTTGATATAACTATATATCTACCAACATTTAAAGTAGTGGTAGAGAGAAATCAAATTTAACAACTTCTATGGAAATACTGACGCCTCTTCGAGATGGTTGGATAACAGAAACCATTGTTATGATTAAAAAAAAAGCGATTTAAGGCTATGTAAGAAAGATAACTGAAGAACGATACCATTGCTTAGTGTAGCTGGCTAAGATTGCATATGATTATTGTAAACTGCACCGTCGAAGTAGTAAATGGTAAATTGAAGAAGCAACATGCATAGATATCATTTCCTTGATGAGCACAATTGGGGAACAGTTTCCCCTGTAGGTAATTTCTGTCCATCTATTACGAGAATACGTTTAATTCGGTAGGTAGAAACTACATGTGGATAATGCTTACAAACAAAAGACTTCTTGAGAAGCTTATAGACTTAATAAAAGAAGGGGTACAATAATTACAAATACAGAATGCTGAATGATGGAATGCTATCGGAAGAATTTTAGACTATAAAAAGGGTTCACCAAGGCTGCGTAGTGTCGCCAGCACCAGTAGAAGAGGTAATAAATAATAGCAAAATACTACATTAAAGTATAGGTAAAATATATTGGAAATGGGATATACTGAAAGCGGCAAGAAGCGACGAAAGGGATTTACAAGATTTCTATATCCTTAATGGAAGTAATGGATTTTACTACTACTACTACCACTATTTTTCTTCTTTCTCTGCTCCATTTTTGCTATGCCAGGTCTGCGATAAATTTAATCGAAGATAACAAATCCAGTTTGAACAGTAAGTCTTTGATATTTTACTGAATTTGAATGAATTTTCAAAGTTTATTCAGGTAGATCTAGACAATGATTAATTATTAGTACACCTACCCTACTGCTGTTTAGGGTACTATCCCTCTTCGGCCTTGTACATAATATTTTTGGAAATAATAAAAAAATACATTTTATTTTACTTATTTAAACTTAAGTTATTGTATGCTTAGAGGTAAAATAAAAAATATAGTACAGTATGCTTAAGGTAATAGTAGTGATGTCATCGGAGGTTGATGGGTACATTGTCTAGGATATCCTGCAACGTGAAGATATTTCGCGCCGTCGAGGGTGATGGATGGGAGAGACCTTTTCTTCGTCCTGAGCCTCCTGGTCTGGAAACCTAGGGTCCTGAGAATGGTGACGGTGTGTTGATCGTCCTGATATATCGCTCGTTGTACGAATCGGCCGCGGAGAGTCTGCCGTCTATAGGACGATTTCCGGCGAGGTAGCAAATATTATCAGAGGGATGAAACCAGTTCAGGAGCAGCATCTTTCTGGCGACGGCCCTATCATTTTTCCTTAACCTCTTCGTGCTGGAGCGAGATACGGCGCCGAAACAAGGAAAACGTGTAATCAAGAATAGACCGAATAAAGGTAAGTGTGGATGGAGTGCAAGAATGACAGCCTCCAAAGTTGCCTCGGCGTACGGAGAAAATGGCACTCCTTCTTTGAAGCTCTCGGGGAGTCAGCACAGGGTGGAAGTAAATTGGACACCCAGATAGGTGACGGAAGTGGAGAGCTATTGTCTAGGGTTCCAAAGTGTCAGGGCGACGCGACGTTGTTGGGATCCAGTAAGGTTCTGCTATAGCGATGTGAAGTTTTGAACAAGATGCTTCGGTTTTGTTCAGTTTGGGTACGATTCTTCAGCGCTGAAACCAGCGTTCGAGTATCACAAGTGAGGGGCACAGAAGATTGAAAGCCCGGACGCTGCTGATGGCTTTGACCCAGATGACAGTGTCATCTGCATACTGAAAGAGTTGGACCCAAGCATTACATATACAGATAGACTCCTTTGGCACTCTTTAAGCTTTTAACCTGAGGCAACTTCCCCGTTTTCCAAACATTGACTACTGGGGTGTTTAAGTAGTAAGCAGTCAAAGAGGCAATAACCCCATAGGAGACTTCAGTCTAAACAAAATCACTGCGATCTAGAAATAGCGTAATGACATATACTGTTCCCCCGCATCCTAAAATATTCCGTGTCTAAAAATTAACAGCAAGGGTCTATGTTCTTTTTGCAATAAAACTAAAATATTATTAACCAACCTCTTGATCCGCATCACAGTATTATCCTGTTCTTCCCTACCGTAGGTTATAGTTTTCGCCTATAACGAACACAGCTTTCCGTTTCTCTGTGACTCAATTACTGTCACACATCTAGTAAATATAAGTACAAAGTTTGAACATGCTAATGTTTACGAATTCATAAATATGGAATATTGCATGACAACGTCAAAATAAAACTTTGTAATTAACGAGTGGTCGTGTAAATTTTAGAATGACAAAATAAACGCACGTGAATATGAGGGAAAATCGCTTTAAGAATGGAACATTTGTGATTATTCGTGAAAAATGATGAGAATTTATAAAATCTGAGAAACAACATGTCAGGAACATATAAAAGTTAAAATAAAATCGAAATTATATATATTCATATACAGTTTAAGGAAAATGTTTTAGCAGCTAATTTAACAACATAATTAAATTGTGAACTGATGATGATACTATAACGCAAAGGAAACTCCACCTGTGGTGACTAGGGCTAGCTGAGAAATACATTTAGCACCTTTAACCAATAGAGAAGACGCATGCAATTCAAAAATGTAGAGCATTTGATTTCCATTGTTGATTGATATTGGTAAATTGTGTCGATTCAACTTTATAGCTAGTCATTACTGAATATTCGGATCTAGGAGAGTTCACCGAAAACACTTTACTGAAGGAAAGTTTACCGACGGAAAGATGACCGAATGGAAACTTTACCGAAAGGAATGTTTACCGAAAGGAAACTTTGCCGAATGGAATTTTTACCGAAAGGAAAGTTTACCGAAAGGAATGTTTACCGAAAGGAAAATTGGCCGAAATTATAAAATCCTATATATACATAGAGCGTGACACTGATTTTACAATTACAACTATTTCAAGTGCTTTTTATTTTAGATGATCATACCCTTAAAAGAAGGCAATCCTTAAAAGAAGGCAATGTATTCCTTTGTTTTATTTTTACGAGATCATATACCGGGTGTCAATGCGACCAGGGCCATGTTTCTTTGATAAACGGATACAAGACATAATTTCGGATTAACATACAAGTATAATCAAAATGGGCGACTTCCGGTTTCACCAGAAATAACAGTAACTTCGATTTTTTAAGTGGATCACCGCATATATTTTATGTTTTTTGCAGCCTACTACTAAAATTACATACAACAGTGTTGCCGCATTGCTTACGTATTACACAGAAATATAAAAAAATAATTAATTAATTATTCTTCAATTTTAGATAAAGATATACTAGTGCATGAATCATGTCGTTAGATTGGTGATTAAATTTGCAGTTTAATGGCAAGATGGCCATTTGTAGGTGCCATTTAAGAAAAGTTCATTAGTTGCTAGAGTCACTTAGAACATATTTTTTCACGTCACAGCCTTCTATCTATTCTATCTATTTTAATTAAAAAATGGTTGGACAATTTATGCCTGTTTTCGACTGAGGAAAATAAAGTAATTGATCTTATTACAAAATACGACAGAGCCAGCCTAATAATTTCCTTGAGGTATAACAAAAAGGAATTTAAATTTAAAATTATCAAATTTAAATGAACATTAAAATAAATACGGCAGACCACCATACAAATGCAATATACAACGTTATCATAAAGTAAGGGATATATTTCAGATTATTATACAGTGTCCGCCAAAAAGTCGGCATAATATGGAAAAAAAACTTATTTTTGATTTTTCAAAAAAACTTTTTACGTCAATAATTTGTGTTCATCTAAAAACCTATTTAGCCCCTATTATATACACCGAGTGATTTTTATTTGTTTAGAAAATGGAGTTTTTCGAAATTGTCGAAATCCAAAAAGTTATATTTTTCGGAAATCAAGTAAGATTTCAATGAGATGTTTTTAGAGCGTGTTATTTTTAGCTAACTGAAGAATCTCAAGTCCAGAAAACCCCTAATTTTTTTAACTTTAGCTGAAAATTTATTTTTCAACTTTTTAAATTGTATGTTTCAAAATTTCAAATACAAAGGCTTAATCCTAAATTCAAATTTTTTTATGTGAATACTTTGAAGATTCATAATTGGAAAAAATGGAAAAATAATATAAAATGTTAATTAGTTCTTTAGATGTTTAATTATTTACCGAAGAGTAGTACGTTTGCATAATTTTTACGTTTTTTATGCAAGGCGCTTTTCAGGAGAAATATTTTTCAATTCTAATTAATATCAATTTAAACGGCTTCTAGAAACTCTAATCCAGTTCTATTAATGAATTACTGTTACAAAAATCCTGTAATGTTCTCTCACAGCGGACACTGTATTATAATCTGAAATATATCCCTTACTTTATGATAACGTTGTATATTGCATTTGTATGGTGACCTGCCGTATTTATTTTAATGTTTATTTAAATTTGATAATTTTAAATTTAAATCCCTTTTTGTTATACGTCAGGGAAATTATTAGGCTAGCTCCGTCGTATTTTGAAATGAGATCAATTACTTTATTTTCCTCAGTCGAAAACAAACAGATATTGTCCAACCCTTTTTTTATTAAAATAGATAGAATAGATAGAAGGCTGTGACGTGAAAAAATATGTTCTAGTTGACTCTAGCAACTAATGATAATAGCTATTTTATCAATGAAGCCAATAAAAAACCCTTAATAAAGGAACAAAATTTGCTAAACACGTTTTTTAAGAAAAAGTAACTTTTCTTAAATGGCACCTACTAAGAGTCATCTTGCCATTAAACTGCAAATTTAATTACCAATATAACGATTTACATCATGCACTAGTTTACCTTTATCTAAAATTGAAGAATAATTTTTTTTAATGTTTCTGTGTAATACCTAAGCGAGTGCGGCAACACTGTTGTATGTAATTTGAGTCGTAGACTGTGAAAAACATAAAATATATACGGTGATCAATTTAAAAAATCAATGTTAGTGTTATTTCTGGTGAAAACGGAAGTCGCCCAATTTGGTTATATTTGTATATTAATCCGAAATTATGTCTAGTATCCGTTTATCAAATTTCATCCAAATTAATTCATAAATAACGGAGATAGAGGCATGGCCCTGGTCTCATTGTCACCCCGTAGATGATCTCGTAAAAATATCAAAAAAGGAATACATTGCCTTCTTTTAAGGGTATGATCATCTAAAATAAAAAGCACTTGAAATAGTTGTAATTGTAAAATCAGCGTCACGCGCTATGCATATATAGGTAATTATAATTTCGGTCAAATTTCCTTTCGGTAAACATTCCTTTCGGTAAACTTTCATTTCGGTAAAAAATCCATTCGGAAAAGTTTCCTTTCGGTAAACATTCCTTTCGGTAAACTTTCCATTCGGTCATCTTTCCGTCGGTAAACTTTCCGTCGGTAAAGTGTTTTCGGTAAACTTTCCGGCATCCTGAATATTCGATGTGAGTTAAATAAAGAGAAAGAATGCCAGCACCATTTGTGCTATTGGTAGTGTGGTTACCAGAGTTGGCAATTTGTAAATTATAATGTTATTTCAGTTTCACGTAATTGTTGGTACTAAAAGATATCACAAATATTTTGTTTACATAGTGTAAATATATTGAATATTCTAAATATGTTCAACACTAATTGGGTGCTGTCTGCAAATTACAAATTTGTAGTACTTAATTTGGGCTCAAAACTGTATACATTTTATTACATCAGTAACTGAAAATTGCAAGTGACGGAAACCGGTGTTCATATACATTTTAGAATTATTTTTGAAACAGATATAACAGGGATAAATTCATAACCAGCGAATTCAATAATTATTATTTTCTGCGAACATAGAAGGACGGGTTTACAGCTAACGTTTGTTTCGACGGAAAGCTCGATGGGCTTGGAAAAGGGATTAATGTAAGCCCTATAAATAGAATTCATGCCAATCAAACTTCACGATCATATAATCATATTACGTAATAGGTAGTGAACAAATGAGCCCCAGATTCCATCTTCCCGTCAAAACGTTATATCGGTGCTACAATGGTGACGCTAACTAGTTCATATTATACAATCTAGGAACAAGATATCAAATTCAAAAATAATCAATATATAAGCAATACATTTTACACAATTTACTTTCTTGATAGGTAAAGAGCCCTGCTAATTGTAGCAAAGCTTGTTATTGAAATAAAGAATGCTTAAACTAAAATATCGTCTTGAGCTTTAACCTTGCAAGTACATAATTTCATAAAAAACTGTCTAAAAATTAAAACTGAAATGTAAAATAAACCATATGTTGCGGATTATAAAATGATAGGATTGCGTTAAAGTTTCATCCAGATCATATTGATTAGTAGTACCAATAAAGAAAAATGCATTTCTATGGAGAATAGCTAAACCACATAAAACGAAGCTTACGTCGTGATTGGGTAAGCAAAGTAGTTTGAACAATGGCCGTTACCTGCTGGATTATGAAAATTCAAGAAAACGACACACTATAATGTACATGTACAGGAGATACCTAATTATAAATGGCTAAACGAATACCACACCAGTGTCCGATATGTAGAAGGAAAAGGGGCACAGCTATGCTCAGCTGGTACACTTATATAGAAGCAGCGAGATAAGGTAGGGGTCCACGGATGGTTGAGTGAGAGAACAATCAGCCATAGAAGCAAAGGACGGAGAACTCATAAAAGAGAAAACGCCAATAGGAAGAAGATATATAAATTAATTTCAATTTGATGAATAATGTTGTGGTAGGCAAGAAAAGGTCGACACTCCTATACCCAGCATTTTAACGCTTCTAGAGAGGGAATCTGAATTTGGAGCTTTTTAGAAACGTCACGGTAAATACCTTATCAAGTGAGTTACAACCATTAACAACGTGTTAGATTCGGTACCAAAACCTAAACGTCCATAGCTAGATCTGCTTCTAAAATATGTTTCACAAGTTAGTATATCTTGATTTTGAATGAACTGTTCATGTTTTCCCAATGCCAAAAGTTTAATAATACGTAGACAGGGACTAAAGAACCCAAACGCATTCACCGTCTCACCACGGCTCCATAATCTAAGAGAGGAGGAATTGTGATAATTCTTGCAAGCCGAATTAAATATTGACGTGTACTTTACTCGGAAAAGTATTTTTTTAACCACTAGCCATATGCGTCTAAAAACTGCAGCATAAAAAACTTCCGATACCCAAAATTAACCTTAACAGAACCTCGATGATAAGAATAAAATTAAAATCCTTCTCATTGTGATTCTAAAACCACAGAGTGAACCGTTACCGGTCTAACATAACATTAATGTAATCAGATACATTTACAAAAACTATTGGGCTCTTTTATTATTTACTATAGAATAGAAGGATTGCAAACTAATAGGATTTTCTAATTGGTGAGCAATTCAGCGACCTAAAACCTACAACTGTATGGATCATTCCTGCAGATATCATATGAGCTAAAAGAAAGTTTATCAATGGTAGCTTTGGAATTTTTAAGTTATGGTTATTATAATACCAGAAAATATGAAGCCGTCATTCGTCATTTGTTACAAGCTCAGGTTATGGTCTTCCCATTTTTCTTCTTCAGACTTTGATCACGGTTATGATCACTTTGCGATATTAGCCACTGTCTATAAAATATCAATGACAAGAATTACGTATGGTTTTCTGGTGTTATAATGACTTCAAAATGTATATTTGATCATTTCTTGCCATATTATAGAAAACAACAGTTTCATCGTTCTTGGGGGAGAATAAGCGAATGTTAATGTATATCAAGAATTTCCTATCTATAGGGTTACAAACACACGTCGTTACCGAAGACTTGGTAGCTTGCATTGCGGGCACCTTCAAACATTCGCCTGATAATGTGATCTGCAAAATATGATAATATCTAATAGCGGTGTTGTTTGTGATTAGTGTCAGATTGATATTGCTAAATTTCGACTGACAATCCTGGTTCAGGTTTTGATCGGGGGTAAATCGGGTAGTACTAGTTCTAGACGATCTTTGCGGCCACTTTTTGTTTGCTCCCGGAGCACCGAGATATGCTTAACGTTTACCTTGTAAAAGCCCGAGTGCCAGAAAGGCGATTCTCCGGGACTTACGGCAAATCTGCAGATCAGAGCTTCAGAGTCGGTGCGGAAGCTCTAGGACCTGGGATCTCACCATGTAATATAAACGTGTCTTTGTACAGGTAGGTCCTGCCGTTAATTAATTCTAGCGGCAAATAATAATAATAATAATAATAATAATAATAGTAATAAAGTCTTTATTCCACCATCTAACTACAACTGAAAATTAACACTCAAAAAAAGATTTAAAACAAATAGCAGACCACGCAGAAATTTGCATGTTTGCCTTGGCTCCTGTGGGAACGTATTTTGGCAGTTTCTGGTATCTAGTGTTCAAGCCCTGACCCATCGGGGTGCAGGGAAGAGTAACTAAACCTTTGTTGGAGTTTGGGAGTTGTTCTGGGGTCGTGATCAGTTGCTGAAACCAACAAGCCACGAACACGACCTAGAGTGAGGTTTCAAGGCAATATATGTAAGTGCTGGCCCTCACTAAGCCACACAAATCTGTTAAGGCATTTGAAGTTTGGGGTCGAGTGTTCGGAAAAGGTTTTCTAGGTGGGTCTATGGACTAAAGTGTCTTACAGTTCTGGACGGGTTCTTCGAGCAGGTCTAGGTTTGAGACTAGCGGCTTCGGCTAAGTTCAAAGGGCTTAGATGATGGCGACTCTTCTATTTAGAGCTGCCTAGACGGGTCACTAGATCAAATATTCTTTAGCAGCCTGGGTGCCTCCGTTTTATACCTTCTCTTTAACTGGAATAGTTTCTAGGATTGAGCAAAACTCTGCTGGATGCTTCGTCGCGCATCGCTCGGCTCTTTTCTTTAGTGCTAGTTGTGGCATATTAGCGACGTACACAATAATTGGACGAGTTACTATGCGTAGAAATTCTAATTTGGGCTGGCGCTAACGTCACATGGTAGTATTATCTTTGCGTATCGTTTTTCTTAATTCTGAAATCTGTTTATTCAACTCTCCGTATTGCTCCGTATTGCTATTTGTTCGTTTAAGTTCCGTCTTTTCTCTCTATTAGAGTATTTGTGTTGTGTGACATTTTCTCATCATTTTACTATTTCTTACTACAGAACTTATACCGAGATATCTTTATTGTATTTGTTTCAAAAGGTAGTTGATTTTATTTATGGATAAGCTGCCAAGTCTTTTGATTATGGACCCTTGACACTAAATGTCTAATAATAGGTGACGATATTTACTCCTAGTGACCATGGGCGTCGCTTATCCCATTAATTTTATACGCAGTTACTTGTAATTATCTAGTAATGTTTACAATATGTAAAATTATTAATATAATCTTGACGTTCAGCTTTTTTGCAATTTCCCAAATTTTTCAAATAATATAAAGCGTGAATTAAGGAGTTGAACTGTACAAATTAACTTGTTAGCGCGTTGTATTTGTGCTGTTTATTTCCGAAAGATTCAGTGTCGTAATCTTGAGAGTACATAATTAAACTAAGTTACGTAGTGGAGCTGTAGCAGCGCTCTTTCTTGGACGTTAATCTAACTAATTGTTGGATATCAGACATTTTCGTTTGCGTCGAGAAGGCGATAAAGTCCATTAGGAGCTAGTTCGTCCATTGACACTTCTATAAAACTAGTTCGAGCACGTCATTATTTAAATTAGCGATATCAATCAAATTAGAGTCCAAGCGCGCAGCTACCTCGATAAATACCTGACGAGTTGCGCTTAAATTGTATCAATTTATAGCTTCTGAATGCCTAAACGTGGAACATACGCCGCCGGATGGCTGCAATAATTTATGGCATAAACATAAAAATGAAAATGCCTCGCTCGGTCCATTTAATTAAAAGGGTGTCGATAGTAAATTTAATTCATGGTGATTTGCTGCTTAACCGCATCCGAAGAGGCCAAGAAAGTGAAGTTTTGGAGCTCGTGGCTCGTTTCCACCGTAGCTGCAATGCAGCACTGCAACATCAAACTTTTCGAACTGGAAAGTCTTTCCCACAACATAAATAATTCAACTGTTGATGCGAAGTAACTGCTTACTCGCATCCCATCTTTGTTTACCACATTAACATCCAGTTTCCCTAGCCTACTGTTGACTTCGGCAATCTTAAAGCCAGTTTGGAGCTATTTCACGAAGCCTGTCCATAAATTTATTCTGAAAAGAGTGTATTTCAGAGCTTAAAATTCAACGCTGACCTTACGTACTTCTACAAAGTGTTCTCCAACAGCGTGTAAAAATCGGTGCGCTCAAAAGAGCTCTCTGATAAATTGGTGGCTTTAGAGGGCAAGCAAATTAAAAATTTTACTTTTGAATGACAATAAAATTATTTCACGAAGCGACCGCTTCTAGGGAACAAGTGTATTTAACAAGTCCACCGAATAATTTGTTAAAAAGCCATGCTAAATAAAATTAAAAGAACATATCCTATAGCAGCTAAATACCGCTTTTCAGCTTCTATTTCTAAAAAGACCTTTGTAATAAAATGCCTACATTATATAAAAGTGATTAATATATGTGCATACAAATGCCTTAAGATAAGCCACTTGCAATCAAATTTGGAATCGTGTCAGTTTACGCTATCTATTTAATAACTTCAGATTATCTCTAAAATAAACCCCTAAGTGATCATACATTTTTTAAAAATATGATCTACTCGATCGTTGTCTTGAAATCTCGTTCCTCTTAGAACCGCTTTTAATGCTTCAAAGAACTGGTAATAGAGGGAATAAATCGGGACTGTGGGATAGCTGTTGAAGTCTTTTCCAAAATCTCAGTATTAAAATCTTCGAAATTTCGCGTTTTAATTTTCTGTCCAATACCTACACATTATTGTTTAGGGTGTCGATATAGTGAGTCATTATATTCGAGAATTGCACCTTTGAAAATGCTTCCTAAATACAAAATACGCAGAACTGCACTGCGCTTTACAGTCAAAAGGCGTATAAGAAACTTCAAAGAGAATTATTAGTACGATAACATTCATAATATTACATTTAAACAATTGGCCTTGCAGCTGTGACTGCAACAAAAAAGGGTTTCTAACACAATTCCCAAGAATTCTACCTGCACGTTGTCAACGAAGTTAGCATTATTTGTACATACAAAATTTATATTCTGGGTATGTAAAACGCGTTTCTAATTGATGGTAATTAACACATACAACTTTGTATAATTAATCATAAATGCGACTAAACTGCATGCAGTCCAATCAGCGACAAAAAGGGAAAAGTAAGGGATCTTGGATGAACTGAATCGCTCTCATTCAAAGTTGAGCGAGATTTGCGGGCTCCAACTCGGAAGCAGAACTGACGGTTTCAAGGGTATCCATGGAAAATTGATATCAACGCTACATTTGATGTACGGAAGGATTTTCTCCAGAACTTCAAAGAATGGACAGTTTTTTAGTATTTCCCACAATCTACATATAGGCACCGAATCGTACGCCTCTTTAAGATTAACAAATATCCAGTGCGTTTCTACTCCTCTTGATGTTCGTCTTTAGTTAGTTGTGGTAAAATCAAGTCGGCTGTCAATGGAAGATCTGCCAGGCGTAAATACATTTTGATCATCACTAATTATTTTCTTTAAATCGTAAGTGTAGCTTTTTTGCATCACTTTTTCAAACAGCCGTGAATCCCGATAATTCTTTGTATAGGTTCAATGTCCAATTTTCAAGGGTGGTGGATATTTTTATGTATTTCCTCTGGGTTAAAAGCATTTTTCCTATAGTTTCGTTCATAGTATCAACAGTTGCAGATTTTATTTTTTTTTTCATCTGCTGCCTCAAATAATGCATGCTACATTCTCCATGTTCCAAAAACCACTCAGGGTTATCTTTTCAGCTGAAGGTGACATAGTTTTAATGGGGGAGGGGAGGGAGGGGTTCTAGCTGTACCTAGTTTCTCTATCATTTTGTTGTCTCTTAAATCTGGGTCTAGGTCTGCTCTGGGGGGTGTGGTTCTGCAATATTCATTTTTAGATGTTTGGAAATGAAAATCTAATAACAATTCGATGTGCTCCTTTATGTTGTTACTGAAGATTATAATAATAATGGAGCTCATATGCGCCACAAAGTGTAGGCCGTCCACAACGAAGATGAAGAGATGCCGCCATAAAACGACACATGAAAAACCATTGTGAAACTTTGTCCAACGTTAGACGAATAGGTGTTGAGTCTTTTATATTTGTACCTTAATGTAACGTATTGAATTATTGAACAGAAGTCGAGTTTTTGGCTCACTCAGTATGTTATGAGAAGCAAATAGGCAATATAAATAATATTATGTCTCAGTAAAATGATTAACGAGAAGCTACATAAACAAAAATCAAATCAAGTGTTGTAGCTGGTCCTTGAAGCTACCGCAGCAGCAATTAATTATTGACTTAGACAATTAACCGGAAACGGTTTTTCATATTTCTAATGGAATTATTGTTTTCTAAAACCCTCCAATAATTATGGGCCTGCAGCAAGTTCATAGAGGGGAGAAAAATTTGGTTTTCTTGTATCAACAGTTAGGCCACTCAATTTCCAATGGGGGAAGGCATAGGTTCTAAGGAAACTTTTATATGTTATTTCAATATAAAATACAAATTAAAGAAACAGTGGTGGAAACAAAAGCTAAAATGTATGCTCGTCGCCCTTCAAAGCGAGTTTTCGCCGTTTCCGCTCTAATAATATGTACTGGGGGTACCAAATTTCAGAAAATGTAAGTGTTTCGTCCCAAACAAAGGATATCTTCGTCTGGGAAATTTGATTTGGTTTGAATAAATGTTGACATTAATGCAATTTATTAAGGCAATATCATTTGTTTTATCCCACCAAGTCACGATGAAAACTTGCTTTCGAATGCATCTTATATTAAAATTAATTTAAGACTGTTTACAAACCTTCTAATATTCCCGAAGTAACTTTATTCCCGCAACCACGGAACCTGGAAACGCCAAGCAATCCAACAACTCGGTGATACACACATTTAAAAACTTTTCCCTGCCGCAAACTTATGTGACTGAAAATGAAACATCGATTATCTTACTACAAGATGGAGTACCACCCCATTTAATAATATCCGAGTTCGTGATTGATTGGAAAGGCTGCCCCGCTACTTTGGCTTATAAAAAGTCCTGGTTTTACGCCTTGGGAATTCTTTTTATAGGGTTACGTTAAAAACATTATGCCCAAGAAGAGGATAATTTGGGCACATTGAGGAATAGATTGCCTTATTATAAAGTGACAGCAATCGCTACTTCAAAAAATAATTTTTAAATCGAGGCGCCTTGCGTTAGCGCCCAAGTGCAGAATTGTATGATAACAACATGCTAAAGGCCGGCTGACATACGCATTTTGAGCTTTTATCTAAATACGATGTTAGATCATTTTCGCGCAATGAATGATTATTCCCTATTCAATACAATGAAATTTTGTACTCGATTTCATTTGTTTACTATACAGCTTCCACTCCTCTTCGTATTCATAATAAATTATCCTTAACTAAACTGCTGCAGATAATTTTGAATGCTTTGCCTGCGGATTTATATAAATACCTAAAACTTTTACGATTGAGACTTAAAACGACTTTATGTATTTAATTATTTTCAGCTTTGCTATATTTCATCACTCCTCTTTACTTATATTATACATTGTTTTTTGTGTGACAATGGCAATAGCAATTATTGTTTTCCATATTTTTTGTCTTGTACCAGATATGTCTAGTTATTCTTCTGATTCTTGTTTTTGTTGCGTTTCCATTCCGCTTCAATTTTCAGGTTTACTCTACTTCTTCTCTGAGCATCTTCTTTTTCCAAAGGCCTACATATAGTCCGTAAAATTGCGATCAAATATTGTCCGCTCATCTTCACGCTGTATGAACGTCAAAGACTCCATTGCATAAATTACTGCTCGCCTTACCAAGACCCAGTAAATTTTTAGCATTGATCCCTTCTCTAATTATTGTAACTATACATATATTCCCCTGCTTCTTTAGCACATTAATAGTCAGTTTTTCTTTCCCTTGCGTTGCTTCTACTTTGACTTGCTAATACTTTTGAGTAATGGGCCATCTTTGCAAGCTAACTATACCATCGCAATCGACTTTTTATGCCATGGTATAATAGCCAGTAGGTAAACATACACAAAGGCCCCTAGTGCCCAGCGGCTCGAGCGGCCTCAGCCAAGGCAGCGGTCGGATCAGCTCTCGAGCAAGGGGCCTAAAACCCTGGTAGGATCAGTCTGCCAACTGCATATAGCGACATACAATGCAAGAAAGTGAGGCCAGATTAATTGAACTTGTGTACGAATTAAACAAGATAAAGTAGGACATACATCACTTAAAGTTATACAAGTGTACGCACCAACTACAATCGACGAACACGAATAGATAAAATTAGTACGAGGAGCGTCTAGGAGAGTCTAATGTATATCATATCATTATTCTACTTAGTTTCCCTCTCTTTTAATAAACTGGTGCCATATTTCCGGAAGTTTCTGTATTCCACGAGAAAAAAATTCTTTTGGCTGCTATCGCACCCATTCCGGAACAATTTCGATGACTTCTTCACTACAATGAGGTATTTTTCTCCTAGAAACTCTTTTAAGGGTCCAAACAAATAAGAAACTGATACAGCAAGGTCCGAAATGTATGGTAAATAGAACAGCATAGTCCAATTCAATTTTGAATCGTAGTCAACGTGTGAATAGCGAAATGGGGTCCAGCATTATCCTGTAAGACGCAGACAGATAACTCGAGTTTCTTTCAAGTTACCCCTACTGATATTTAATGCAGAAGGAATATCCTTCACTTTAAATCGACAATCGCTTCAAATAAGTGCATTTTACTCTGTCAGCATTCTCTTCTGTTCATTCCCGGCATCTTTACAGTCATCTTTAAACGCTTTACTCATTTTGTAAAGGCTTATGTCCGATATTGGTTGAGCATAAAACTGTATTTAACTCTTATACAAATTTCTTATCGTTTGATATCTTCGTTGATAGGAAATTTACTACTAATGCGTTGTTCCACTCTTGAATGCACTAGCACTTCACACATGCTTGCCAATGAATGAAAATGAATTGTGACGACTTAGCGACTGAATGAAGTTAGGACTTCTACCATAGCATTAATTAACATATACAACTTCTTTGCAAGACAAAGTCTTTTGGCGTGCAATTCAAATTATAATTCATATTTGAACGTTCCTCGTATATGAAGAAGTGTCAAAGTGTATTTATGAAAATAAGTCAACTATTACCATTATAGGAGGAGATTTTAACGCAAAAATCGGAGAATTACAAAATGAAAAGGAGACGTACATAAGAAACTACGGATTAGGATATAAAAACGAAAGGGAAAATATGCTATCAAATTTTTCAGAAAAAGAACAACTTTTGATTACTACAACGTTCTTCAAGAAAAATACAAAAAAGAAATGGACTTGTATCAGCCCTAATGGTACAACAAAAAAACGAGATCGATTATCTGATATCAACAAGAAAAGATGTATTTCAAGATGTGGACGTGGTAAACCCCTTCTCCACGAGAAGCGATCATCGACTATTACGAGGAAGGATATTTTTGAACGAACTGACAGAACGATGTAGAAAAGTAAACAATAAAAAACAAGCTGCAAAAGATCCATCCTTACTAAGAACCAAGAAGCAGGAATACGGTGATGAATTAAGAGAAAGACTGACCGAACAAAAAGAACAAATATCACTTAATATTAATAAAAAGAACAAGAGGATCACAAATTTTTTTAAAGAATAATCGGAAAACATAGTAGCCATCCAAAAAAGAAAAGAGCAGATAAACTTTCAAAAGACACTAAAACACTGCTCGAAAAAAGAAGGGAACTCATAAATAAAGGACTGCGAAATACAATAGAGTATACAGAACTAAACAAAACCATAAGGAAAATGGCGAAACAAGATATAAATGAATATAAAACAAAATCAGTAAATAATATAAATGAGAAGAACAAAGACCTCAAAATTGTCAGGAAACAAACTACACTGAAAAGAAACATTAACAAACTCAAAAAATCAACAAGGAAACATAGTAGAAAGTAGAGCAGAAATATTAAAAGTGACCGAAGCCATCTATGAAGAATTATACAACCAAGGATTCGAACGAAATCAAAAATAAAAGCCTTAATATAAATTCAGAAGACCTCCCGGATATCGAACCTAGCCCTAAAACAACTAAGGAACAAAAAGGTAGTTGGTGAAGACGACATCTTACCAGAGATGTTAAAATAATGCTCTGAGGATGCGAAGGAGGCCATAAGGAAAATTTTTAACAAATGCCGAATAGACAGTGAAATTGCGAGTGACTGGCAAAGTGCGTTAGTTATTCTAATCTATAAGAAAGAATATTCTGAAAATTTGGAAAATTACCGACGGATAAGCCTCCTCTTCCAACTGTATAAGCTTTTCATGGGAATAATCACCAACCGACAAGAAAGAAAGTTCGAATTATATCAGTCAAAGGAGCAGGCAGGATTTAGAAAGAACTACAGCACAGCAGAACATCTACAAACAGTGAGGCAAACCATGGAAAAGACAACGAAATATAATATCCCTCTGTGAACGGCCTTCGTAGACTTCAGGAAGGCATTTGACACAGTGGAAACAGATGCGATTATAAGGGCACTGAGAAATGCGAGAATATACTAGCGATACATCAACCTAATAAACATAATCACCCTAAGAGTCAGAATTCACGAAACAACTGAAACGGTCAACATCAGAAGGAGAGTGCGACAAGGGGGCATAATGTCTCCCAAGTTGTTCACGCTGGTTCTTGAAGATGTATTCAAAGAACTGAAATAGGAGAACAAGAGACTAAACATTCAAGGACAAATGCTTAATAACCTGAGATTTGCAGATGATATCGTTCTATTCGCAATGATGTCAATAAACTAGAGGAAATGCTAGAAACTACAGCAAGAAGCTGAGAAGGTGGGCCTAGGAATGAATATGTCGAAAACCAAAAGAACACCCAAGATACGATAACTGTCAATGGACAAGAAATCGAAAAAGTAAAAATATATATACAGTGTGTCTCACCGACTATGAGACATAGCAAAATTAACATTGGAAAAGTACACAGGGTGTAGAATTGGTACACGCACCATAGGGATTTCAATGTTAAATTCTTAATTTTCAAATATTGGCTCCCCAAACTATTTTAGAGAAAAAGTGTAAATAAGTTTCTTGTAGAGAAAAAAATACTGTATACAACCATATCATTACTTATATTTTTACTTTCCATACAAAGGGGAAATCAAGGAAAGTAGAACTACTATTTTAGAAAAAATCTGGTGTGATACACCTACTTCCGGTTATGCGATTTTCTTCAAAAGCTTGCTGTCTCATCTACATAGTACACAAAACTTATATATGAAGTTTCAACGTCATACCTCTTTTCGTTTTTGAGATATTCTGTTCACAGGCAGACACACACACACAGACAGACAGACAGACAGACACACAGACAGACCAATGAAAAAAAATATGTTTTTTGGGATCAGGGGACTCTAAAACGTGAAGATCTGTTGAAAACTCAATTTCGAATTTTTGGGGTGAATCTAATACTTCCTTTATAGTAAAAGGAAGTAAAAATAGGTGGTGCCTTGGAATTGTTGAAACAAAAAACCGTTGATCGTTAACTCAGAATTACTTAAAATCATATATCTAATACTTACTATATTGCTAGCGGCTATGAGTGGGAAACTTGCCAAGGAAGTGAGACAGACAACCAACTCTTCAATGTATAATGGTGAGCTGTGTGCAAGCGCGGCGGCGTCGTCCGGCCAATGGGGAAGTGGTCAAGTTTAAAATTCGCTTCTAAAGGCGGAGTTCGAATTCTCACGCATGCGCACGAGACGCGTTATACTCTAAGTGAGACTATGTCGGCGCCGTAATGTTTTCTGACGTTTCCAGGCCCTACTAGCAATATATGTGTATTATATATATGCTTAAAATACTTTTTTCTACGGTCACCTTTAAAACTGACTATTAAGCGCTCACTGTCAATGCGAAAAGTTAGCGATTCACACATTTTTTCCCTAGTAACCATTTTAGCATCGCAACACGTAAACAATGTCTTAATGAAATAATCGCGTCACTTCATTTTACTTTACGCATCGCCATGGCTAACCTGATTATTAATTTAATTCGTCATTTTTCTGGAACTGGCTAAAATTATTGACAATTGCATCACGGTGCCTCCATCATCACGCAACAGATTTATTGAGTTGTGAGTTTTTGTGAAGTTGAAGATGGAATCTGAAGGTAATTGCACCCCGCTTGAAGTATTTGAAGCGGCCCAGACAGCAACCAACGAATGTTGTTGTCGGCCAAATCGCGCGGCCTTTATGAACGGCGGTACGACTTCATCAAGTGGTGTGTATCGAAATTTCAATTATTTAACAATTTTGTTATTTATTTAGGACAGTAGAAAAAATTTTGTATGTATTTCGAGTGTAAAGAGCCATTTTGGTATTCGGTTGCTTTTTCGCGCCTCGCTACCGCTCGGCACGAAACTCGCATCCTCATACCAAAATGGCTCTCTTTACACACTAAATACATAAATATCTATTACATTTATTATTTCAGACGCTAACATAAGAGCTAACTAACAATTGTTTTTTGTTTCAATGATTCCAAGGCACTACTGATTTTTGCTAAAGTACCAGTTTTAGTTTCCTCAATTGTCATCCTTGTATGAAAAGTAAAAATATAAGTAATGATATGATGCTATACAGTATTTTTTTCTCTACAAGAAACATATTTACAATTTTTCTCTAAAATAATTTAGGACGCCAATATTTGAAAATTAAGAATTTAACATTGAAATCCCTATGGTGCTTGAACCAATTCTACACCCTGTATAAGGATCAACTAGGGCTATGATCTATAGATGCAATTAGGCAAAACAAAAGAAAATATTAATTCTGTCAAACACTTAATCAAAGTTATTTGAGCTATTTAAGCAAACTTATGTAGAATAATAAAATCAAACAATTTTAAAGTTATCCACGTAGTTGATCATTTATAATAGGTGATAAGTTTACCTACAATGACTGTTTACACTACAGACGAAAAAATCCAAATAGTTTCTTGGAATTTAGCCGGTAACAGCTTGAGAAGAACTTCAGATAGTGTGTACTACAATGATCGGCTAATTCCTTCTAGAGACACAGTAGCGCGAATTTTAAAACGATTCCGAGAAACTGGATGTGTCAATACTTTTTTCAAAAAAAGGAAGGATGAAAATAATGAAAATCTAAATCTGAATAACGAAATAGATATTTTGGGGGCTGTCGAAGGCAATCCTAACATAAGTGTGCGACAAATAGCAGGTGAGCTTGGAGTATCTCGTTCCTACGTTCACCGCACCCTAAAAAGCATAAATATGTTGCTTATAAATATTCAATGCAGCAAGAACTATTAGCAGGAGACAGTGAAAAAAGGAGTGACTTTTGTGAATTAATGTTGGATAAGTGTAATGCCGATAACAATTTCTTAAAAAACATTTGCTTCACCGACGAGTGCACATTTACTTCAAATTGGGAGCCAAATCATCAAAATTATTGTTACTGGAGCCAATAGAATCCCCATGTGAAGGCTCACACTCATTCATAGTATCGACAAACTGTTAACGTATGGGTTGGAATGTTAGGCGATAATTTAATTGGACCATTCTTTATAGAAAATAGGCTTAATAGCGCAGTTTATCTGAGTATGTTGCGAAACCAGGTAGTTCCTACTATTACGGCAGTAGCTGACATTAATACCGTGTGGTACCAGCAAGATGGAGCCCCGGGTCACTATTCTCGAGAAGTCCACAACCATTTAAATGAAATATTCCCAAATAGGTGAATTGGTCGTGGTAGTCCTGTTGGATGATCTCCAAGATCACCAGATTTATCGCCTAATGACTTTTATTTATGGGGCCACCTAAAATCAAAAATTTATAGCTCGCGATGACATGCAAATTTAGATTCCTTTGAAGACTCTATTACAGAAGCATGTTTTAATATAACACCTCAAATGTCAAATAAAGTACGTCGCAACTTTTACGACAGACTAACTCACTGTTTAGTAGTGAATGGAAACACATTTGAGCATTTAATTAATTAGTTAATCTCTGTTTTCTGTTATAAAATTCGTAAAATATATTTGTAATTTCTTTCCATTATTTTATTCTAAAAATACAGTTTTTGGATATACTATTGTTTGTCTTACTTTAAATTAACAAGTTTTTCTAGACCAAAACCACAGAATACAGGACAAAACTTTTTATTATAAAATACATTGTTTACAGTTATACATAAATACTTAAACTCTCTCGTGTGTCCGTGTACTACATGTCAGGCACCTTGCTTAATTACAATAGCATACGTATTCAAGTAACATTTAAAAAACATGTAAATTTGTTAGTAAACTAATAATTTCAGCATTTACATAATTATTTTTCACAGAAATTCCTCAAAATGCCTTCGATCATGTTCTAAATACATGTTAACCCTACGTTTTATCGTTAAACACATGGGCCAATATTCTTGGTGTGATGGCATTTATTGCAATCACAATAGCTCTTGTGTAGCGGAAATCATCTAATGGTGCATAATATGCAGCATTTTTTGCACACCTTTTTAACAGGACAGAGGATCTGTACGCCTACAAAAAATTAATATACAATAATTTAATTATTTAAGAACACCATTACATGTTAATTTACCTGTTTGAGCTGACAAATGTGTTAAAGATTTATTAGGACTCGTGGTTATTCGATTTTTAATATCTTGCAAAATGTCTTCAGTGACCACAGATTAGGTGGTGTCCCTGTGCATTTGTCGTTACTACCGTTACTACCACGGAACGTGGTACTACGACGTTAGGGAGCTGTTTTGCAAATTGTTGATAACAAGATGGAGATGAATATATCCAAAAACAATTTTCATCACGTTCTCCAGGTGGAGGTGCTCGCTCTCGAACACACAATCGGAGGCGAAAGGAAAATTTTAATTTTTCTGTTATCGATCTTGTCACAAACACTTGTACAATAGCACGGAGATGTGTAGAATAAAACTGGGTACTTTTTATCTAGGTAACATACTTTATTCTATATTAAAACAGTAATTAATGTGGAGCACAAATTTGCCCCGTCATTCAATAATTTATTTCTTTTGTTCTCCTCCGTTATTAAAACAACTTAGAATCTATCGCTATCGTTACAATACAAACGGAAATAAATTTTGGTTAATTTAAATACATTAATAATACGAAAATCGTTGTCGTGAACCAGTTTAAATATTAATAAAACTAAATATTTCGTCTTGATCCACATATATTTCTTAAAAAAATTCCCGAACGTTTTCGGCTATGCCATCTTCAGGGGACGTTCTACAACTTCTTAGATTTAACAGTAATTAAAAATGTTTAAAAAAAATATAAAATAAAAAAAAATATTGATGACATATCATTTAAAATATATCGGAAACCCACTCATACTGATCATTGTATAAACTATCATTCTAATCACCCTATGTGCCATAAAACAGCTTTCTTTTATTCTATGTTTCATCGTCTACATATCGTACCCCTTTCTTACGAAGATTACGTGTTAGAACTTAGAACATTACTGTATATTGCCATAAAGAACGACTTTCCCATCTATATTATCAAAAACATTTTCGATCAAAAGAGAAAACGTATATTTGATTCCTTTTGCTACCCTATAATTTCTCCACCTATACCCAAACCTTATTTCTCCATTCCTTTTGTGGGTAAAATTTCATATTCTTTCAAGAAATTATTTGCTAGTAATGATTTCAATGTTACTTTTTCTAAGACTTTCAATTTACAAACTCTCTTGGTGAGAAATAAAGACCAAATTGGCTCCCTAAAGAAAAATGGCGTTTATAGCTTGACTTGCAATTGTGGAGCTACATATATAGGACAGACCGGTAGAGATTTCAACATCAGAATTAGCGAACATCTGGATTGCATTAGAAAATCCAAAATTGAATCGAACTTTGCTGTACATATCAACGAAAACGATCATAATTTCGATAGGGAATCTTTTTGTAGAATCTTACATTATTTAGATAAAGGAGTGAAGCTCAACATTGCTGAGTGTTTGGAGATCGTTTTGTCTAATAAGTCACAGGTCAATTTAAACGATCAATTAATATTTGCAGGATCGGAGTATTTCAAAAGTTTGCCGATCCCTTGAGTTTTTTTATGGGGTCCTTTTTCGCCTTTCACAATTTTCTTTTATGGGCGCGCATGTTCCACCGTATTTGATTGCCAGTTCTAGTCAACCCACCGTAGCGAGTTTGTGCTGTTTATTTGTGATTTTGTGTGTTTGTTAACTGTAAGTCATTTTTGGTTTGTTATAAAGTTTGTTTCATTTTCAATCCTTTTGTAGAACGTCCGATGAAGATGGCATAAGCAGAAAACGTTCGGGAATTTTTTTTTAAATATATGTGGATCAAGACGAAATATTTAGTTTTATTAAAATTTAAATACATTCTAGAAAAAAGTTTGATAACATAGTTTTAAATCTTCAAATTTCTTACAAACTAAATTTACTGTCACTTTCTTAGATTTAAAAATCGTTTATTTGCGCCACACACACAAACACGTTATATTATTTGCTCTTGTTTTCACAACCGTTCAATGCAATGAGTTCCTTGCTTCTCAATTACTTTCTTCATATCCTGTTGCCTGCTTTTCTAATTGCCTTCTCATGTCCACCTGCCTGATTTTTCAGATTGCTGTTTCGCAATGTATTGTTATCTTATTCTGGCTTCTTTACCTTTCTAGAATCCTCACCAATTTCACTGACTAGCTTTATTGAATTCTACGCTTCTTTTACTACCACATAGCAAACCTTTTTTGACTATTAATTTCTTTCGGTTTGGCTATTCATTAAGCCCAAGCCTATTATTTAATTTATTTGAAAGTCAACTTCGACCCCTGTGAAAAACGAGCTTTGCTTTTTGCGTTTCTTACTTGATTACTTTATCATTACTGGTATCTCTTTACCAATGCATTTGCTATTTGAAATTTAAGTTTAGCTTTGCAGTTATATAGAACAGCTCAACTATCTGGGACAAGCAGTGCCAATGGGAAAAGTAAATCAAGAGATCGAAATAAAACTAGAGAACGTCTTAAATATTAAAATGTCGTTGAAATTTAAACCAAAAATATACAATGAATGCACACTTTCAGTCACCACATACGGTGCAGAGACTTAGGTGTTGAACAGAAAAACCATAAACAGACTACAAGTGCACCAGAGATCCATCGAAGGAAAATTACTTGGAATCAGCCTTTCAGACCGTGAAACAAATAAATGAACGCAGGTTATCGACATAACGAGAAGAATAGCTACCATCAAATGGAATTGGGCAGGCCACGTAGCTAGACACCCTCAAAACTGGAGCGGCATTTGTACAAGATGGAGACCGTGGGGTGAACAACGAGGCATTGAAAGACCACAACAACGTTGGTATGACGACCTAAAAAGAACAGCTGGTGTAAACTGGTATCAAGTGGCGCAGAAAAGAGACACTTTAATATGAGAGAGGCGTATATAAATCTGATATAAAACCGCTCACAATGAGATAATAGCCTGAATTAGGAATGTTTACCTAATATTAATATTTGAAAAAAACTATTTTTATTGTCACCGTTCTGAATTTTTGTTGCTGTATTTCAGCGATAACCCAGCACTGCTTGCTGTAAGTAATTTGAAGAAGATAAACAGATTTGAAAATTTCCTAGAAAGTGTTTACTAAGAATGTAACACAAGCGACTTGTGGCTCCTATTCCTAGTAACTTCTTATAGTAGTTTTTATTTTTTCACGGTTTATAAGCCGATTTAGCGCTTCCAGTGCCTGGTACCATACGTTGATATATTTTCAAAGCCTTTTCACCGAATTACTTACTAGTACTAGATCATCTGCCAGCACAATTTTTGAAGCATACATTTATTGTGTTTTCAAATATTCGAGAGTGTATTTATTTACGGTGTGCTTACACACCTTTACTTCATCCTAGGCTGGTAATGCGAGGGTAGCACCCACAACTTCTGCAAAGTAGTAGATCAAGTACAACATGGTAATCAAACTTGCCACTAAACAAATATTTGTTATTATTCAAGTTATTATACAAATTAATTTTGAAATAAGTGTTGTGCAGCAAAAATGTATTTAACCAGAGACAATTTTAGAGCCATGATTTACTATGACTTTACAAGTTTCCTATCTCAGAAAAAAAGCTTTGAACGACTTCGTCCTGCATTTGGTGAACAAGCGCCTTCTCAGGAAAGTATTTGTAGCTGGTTTAATGAATTTAAATTTGAACGAGTTTCACTCAGCGACAATTTTCGCGAGGGAAGACCAATTTCAGACGCCGTGCGAAGAATGATTTAGAAGGCCAATCGAGTCACGTATAAAATTTTTAGGAGCACCTGGACATTAGCATCACTGCAAACAAGATTTTACATAATCATTTGGGCATAAAAAAGTCTGTTGTCGGTGGATACCACACAGTTTACAGAAGCACAAAAACAACAGCGCGCGGAATAGTGTAAGAAAACACTTAAGAAATATGATAATCGTAGTTTACAATATCATAACTTGTGACGAAAGCTGGATATATACATTTGAACCCGAATCTAAGCGGCAGTCTGCACAATAGGTATTTCCAACAAATCCTAATCCAGTTAAAGTGAAGAGATCTGGAAATGTTGGTAAGAAAATGAATGTTTGCTTCTTTTCAAAATCAGAACTGTCGTGGTTGAAAATAAACGTGCAGTTACCGTAGAATGGTGCACAATAGTATGTCTGCCAAACGTTATTCAAAAAGCCAAGAAGTCAGATCGTTCCGCACCATGACAAGGCTTCAAGTCATACCGCACATCAAACAAAACAATATTTAGAGGGTTCCGGGTTAAAATTGCTAAGTCTTCACCATACAGTCCCGACCTAGCACCTTCGGATTACTTTCTATTTCCTCGTTTAAAGAATAAAATGCGTATTGTGCGATTTGGAACTCCAAAGATGCCGTCGAAAGCTTCAAAACCTTGTTTCTCAAGTGACTCAAGTAGTGTGGGATTTGTGTTTTGAAAATTGGTTTTATCGAATGCTGAAATGTAAAGAGTTTAACAGCGAATATTTTGAAAAACGATAATAACAATAATCTTTAGCAAAACTTTATTTCATTAGATAGCAGAAATTTACGGTGCTACCCTCGTAGTAGAAGGCAAAGTATATTTTCCCGCCGACTCATTCCTCTTCAAAAGCTTTTGCTGTGTGGTTACTAGTTTCTTGCATAGTTATCACTGCTTTGAAAGAAACTGTTGCTGAGGCGTTCTTTTTTCAACCGTATACCGTATGTTTTCTTTGATTATTTTCTGTAATGTTCAACAAATAGTAATAATAATAATTTTATACCTAAATAAAATCAACACGATTTGGAATATAAAGAAAATACCAATATATACAACAAATGACGTAGTTCCGCTTTGCGAAAAAATTGTCAGCATTTCTTCCACTTAACCCACTTGATAGTTATCTAATCATCTGAACTACTAAAATTTGGACACAAAAAATACATAATAAAAAAATCTGTAAATTGTTTTCACCGAACTTCCCTCACGCGAATTAGATCAATTTGAAATTTTTAAAAAAATGTATCCCGCTGGAGTTTGAGCCCGCTGCATCTGCATAGCGATAGTAACCGCACCTACGTAGCGATCGTAACTGCATAGATAAGTCTAACTGCGCCATCGAGCTTAATTGAAATGAGTGCCATAGTTTTAGAAAAGTGAGATACATGAAAGGGCGACAAGTGGTATCTACAGAACATAAACTAACATCGTAAACATCGATAAGAACTTCCATCCTAAACCTAAAACATATTTGCCTGCGTTTATTTTTTGTTAGTTTCTTTCTTAGCTATTTGATATTCAAATGTTTAATAGCGAATCGTCTATAGAACTCTAGGTACCTATTTACTTTATTGTAGAAACGTGCTCTGGCAAAGTACTAGGGTCAGTGTTGGTAAAACTTTATATAACTTGTTGGAAGGCCAAACGGGTGTACGTGAAGAGAGAACGCATTTTGCGACGTGTTTTTAAAAATCAGAAAATTAACGAATCTTCGATATGTTGATGACACCTTGCAGAAGAACTTGAGGTGGTTCTAAGACGTCTACAAAAGTTGAGCAAACATATCGGACTATGTATCAAGTGGTAAAAAACGGTCAACAACAAAGTTGTGAAACAAAAATCTGGAAAGACTATGACATCTCAAAAGATACAAAACCGCGTCTTCCCCATTCTTTAGTATGTACTAGTGCAGGTATTCCAGACGTGGAAGTTACAAGAGATATATATAAAGACAATTGGAATTTTAAATGTGGAACTGTATACTTTCGGCTGTTCATCCATCAGAAAAGAAGATCGTGTTGACAAAAAGATACACGACATCGTTTATCAACATATTCTGCTGAATTTTGAACATCTTGCAAGATGTAAAGCTGATCTAGCACTACTTACAAGGGAAAAGAGAGCAAAGTAGAAGGCAATAGATCCAAAGGCCGATCAACACGAAGGTGGACAAATCAAATTCATGAGCTAACTGAAACCAATATTTAATGGAAAGAGATTGTGGAAATGGCAGTCATCGCACCCTTGTGAGGGGTTCCCGCTAAGGAGGAGAGGAAGCATGCTAGATAAATGTTTTGTCGCTGAGAACTGCGGCGCAAATGGAAAACTTCAATTATCTGATAACCGCATTTTAGGACTTATATGTTTCTTGCCATTTTATTCTGAAGAGACCACCTACAGTGGTATATTGTATGTAGCAATGAAGATGAAATGGAATATGAAGTAAAATAAACGCATTTGTATTTGACTAAATATTTCAAATAGAACATTACTGCTATATATGGTGATATCAGGTGTTTCTCTCCTATAGTTACAAGTCAAACATAACCAGATTCTGTACATAGTACAAGAGACTAAAATGCATCATGTGAAGACTGTATCTTGTCATAAAAAAATCTCAACCCAATTTTTCAACTACATTTTAGTGTCGTTGAGACTGCTTTTAGTTGTTTAAAATAAATTGCCAAAATAGAAGCAACCAAAAGTATTAAGTAGCAGTTATGCATGGCAATTTTGAACATACAACATTTAAAATATTTCAAGTGATTTTAACCGCCCGATGTGTTACCTGCAGCTAGTTTGAATATTGGAAACGTTGTAGTCAACTCCCAGCTACAGTAAAAAGTAAAACGTTGGCCACAGTCGCGGGGCACTAGTCATCGACGTTTCAAAAAACCCTTAATTATTCGACGGCGATGAGAATGCACGTGCAAGTGAAAGAGCGCACTCTGCCAGCTAATGGGCCAAACTTCCTTGCTGTAAACCGAAAAGTTTATACATTAATCTATTAAAGCAGAGAGAACCTGTCTTAGCAGGACGTGTGCACCCATCGAGTTCCTTTTTTATCGCAATCAGTCGTGTTGCACAGCGTGGCGTATCAACCCTTACACGAATCCCTTCTATGCTCACCTGTACACGATTGCGAGACTCTTCACGAGTTACGATCAAAAAAGTAGTTCAATCAAGATTAGTGCGCAAAAGAAACGAGGTTAGAGCGTATAAAGTGAATAAAACCCTACCAAAGCACGCCATTTAAGTGCAAAGTGGGTGATTGATAATATGGAATGAGTTGATTGATTGAAATTCAGAGCCGGGTTAGTCCGGCGCTAAGGTTCATAAGCTTAAGCTTTTCGCAATGCAAGGAAATGCATAATTAGCTCGTCTTATCAGCTCTGCGGCGTTCACTATCTCCTCGACCAACTACTTCGTCGTATATACGTAAATCCTGCAGACGGTGGTCTCAGTAATATATCGGCAAGAAAGGAAAATGGCAATTTAGATAAGGGCTTATTAGATAATGAGTTGAAAAGCGACTTACACGTCTTAAATACGAGGGACGTGCATAACCATTGCACTGACATCATTCTTAGCTTATGCATTTGCAAGCATTTTGAAAATACAATTTTTATTTAGTTCAGTGTTGCAGAAAAGAGAAAAAAAAATATTGTCAGTTTTATAGATATCCACAGAAAATACGGCTACGTAGGATATGTGTTTCTCTCTGATCATCCTCAATCATACAAAGGTTTTACATATATACGTTGTAGCTCTATAGGCTTTGCCAGCCCATGGCTTTAACTGTTTTTTTATTTGTTAGTTGATTTTCAAGGTAACAACTGAAGGTGTATGCTTTCTCACAACGATATACTTTCTGGTTTTCAGAACTCCTCCCCTCCTGTTTCTATATATTTCGTTTTTCGCCATTTGTATTTTGATGTTTTCTGTAACCTAGCAAAAATATATTGAAGCTCTATGGTCAAGCTTGTTATCAAGGCTAAATCATAAGCAAAGGCTACACTTTTGGTGTCTATGGTGATACACAACTTCGTTAATCTAGATTTTGCTATCTATTTTTCCAAGACTAAGTTGAATAATAGTGGAAAAAATTTTTCACCTGTCGTAGCTCTTGCTTATAAATAAACTAAAATTAAACACTGCCAAAACGAAGGCAATGATAATTTGCACAAAATCGAATTATAAAAAAGTTGTACAAAATCGTGTAAGGGTACAGGTTTATGGAGAAGATATTCAAGTTGTGGAAAAAATTAAATATTTGGGTTTTTTTATCGATAATCATCTAACTCTTAGTAGGCACTTTGAATATATTCAAAATACAATTGCGAAGAAAATGTTCTTCTATTCTAGGCTATCTAGTCAGTTGTCGATATATTCTAAAATCACGGTATACAATATAATTATTACTCCACATATTGAGTACTGTCCTACTCTTTTGTATTTTCTTGGTAAATATGAACTTTCTAAATTACAAATATTGCAGAATAAAGGTATGGGGATTATTTTGAGATGCAGTAGGTACACACCAATTGAATTTATGTTAAATGCGTTATGTCGGTGGCCCATTGCAACTCATCTAAGATTTAATATGTTAACTTTTGTATATAAAATTAAGAACTTACTGCCGGGATACCTTAATAACTATATGGCACACGAAATAAACAAAACTTATATATCACAAAACAGAATTTAACACAAACTATGAATTCGCTATTTTATAAGGGATTTAACGATTACAATACACTACCGTTCAGTATAAAACAGGTTAATAATATAAATAGTTTTAAAAGAATATTAAAGGAATACCTCAGTAATGTTCAATAAATAGGCTTATACTGTACATTTATGTATTTCATTGGAATAAATAAACTCATATTATTATTAACTTTAAACAGATTAGACATTCCACCTTCCAGTATAACTCTACAGCTGGTTTGCTCCAGGATCATTAGCCCTATTAATATTTTGGGTATATCTACCTCAACTATTCATAGCCTGCATTTGCTTTACAGTAGAGATATGATCGATAATTGACTTATGCTTCCTAAAACCCCATTGATAGTCTCCTATAATTATAGTTTTTTAGCAACTCTAAATTTGGGAAACATTACTGCTATTTTGTTTACCGTCAGCTCTCTAAACGCTTTACCATCTAATATCAGTGCATAATAACCCAACCCTTCATGTCTAACATTGAAGAAATTTTTCATCAATAAATATCATTTGGCGTAGCTTCACAAAGTATTAGTGCTGGAGAGTGACATTCTGTGACGACCAGACAAACGGAATGTACTATTTGTTTTTTCCATGCTCTTGATATAATCTTCAGCAATATTGCTACGCAACATCTTCCCTTGACCCAGATAGACATTTGGTTTTCAATTTGGACTACATCTTCGCCTCGATTTCTTGCAGGTTGATGCTATCCACTTACTCTGCACGATTAGCCTTTCCAAACCGTATTTGTTTTGCTGAACAATGTGACCAAAGAATTTCAGTATGTATGCATGTAATTTGTGACAGGTCTTGTAGCTCCTTAATTTCGTTGAGAATTGTAGCGTTATTTTATAGTTATATCTTGGACACGAAGCGTGAATCTCCAGAAATAGCGAAACATGTGAATGGAAGAGAAGACTTACCCTCTCCTGGGCCCCTTATGGAAGACTCCGGGAAGTCTTCAAAAATGATTTGCCGATGTGTTTAAAAAGAAAAGTTTTCAATCAGTGCGTGTTGCAGGTTATGACCTATGGCAGCGAAACTCTAACTTTAACCATTGCAACTGCCAAGAAGCTTAGAACAACACAGCCGAATATGGAAAGATCGATGCTTGGCGTGTCATTACGGGACCACATTAAAAATGAAGACTTGTGCCAAAAAACAGGCGTTAAAGATATAGTCACACAGATAGCAAAGCTCAAATGGTGCTGGGCTGAGCATGTGGCTCGGATGACAAACGGGACGGTCTATATCAGACGAATGGCCGGGAACTGGATTCTGACGGTCCAAAGTAGAGAGGAGTGGACTAGAATGGGGAAGACCTATGTTTAGCAGTGGACGCAGAAGGTTGTTTGATGATGATGATGGATCATTGTGATAATATTGTCTAGTTCCTTCAAAGTTTGGTAATATTTTAACGAGAATTGTGACATATCTAAGCACCACGGTGTGCATTATGATGAATAAATACTACTACTACTTGCTTCGTTTCCCAGTCAAAGCCCTTCCTACAGTAGTGAAAATCTCTCACAGATCCATTGTATGAAATGAAGATCTCTAGAAATCAAGTATATTTTTTCTTCCAGTGAGGAACTTGCATAGTGAATAGGGAAGGTACTTACGATCGTGCAGACAACTACAGAGGAAAGGCGACAGCTAAGAGCAAGCGGAATAACAACTGAACAACAGAAAAATAGGTACAAAAATATGTAAACGGCTTTACCCAGAACTTCTCTCGTCGACATTGTGACACGAAATAATTTTCAAAATCAAATTAAGTTAGTAGTAAGAATATCTTCACGTTTCTAATAGATTAAATAAATTTTCAAATAAAAAAAATTTATCCCGCTCTAGTTTGAACCCACCGCATCTGCATAGCGCTCGTAACCACACCCGCATAGAAATCGTAACATCATCTACAGTCGAACTGCGCCACCCAGGCTATACAAGTAGGTGCGGCGCGCGCCTCTATTTAAGGGAATGTTGTTATTGTGGAAACGTTTTTACTCTTTTGTGACATTATCCTGTATCGTTTGAGTCTAATTTTCGGAAAATGTAAAGCCTGACCTATGTGAAAGTTATTACTTCCTTCTATTTCAAAATTAACCCAAAAATAAACAAAATTTTATTTTTTAAGTTGGTCACCCTGTATATATTTCTATGAAATTGTACCGGTGTCATGGGAGGTGGATATATAATATGTATACAAAATATTGTCTTCTTCAGTTTTTGAGCTATACTGCCAACAGACAGACAGACGAAATTAAGAAAACCTCTTTTTCGTCATCTAGGGACCTCGAAACGTGAAGATCTGAAGAAATCTCGGAAGATTATTTTTTGGTGATTACAATACTTCCTTCGTCTTTCAGATGAGGAAAGTAAAAAATTAAACCCCACGTTACAACCATTTTGTTGACGAGAACAGAAATATAATAAAGATCTTCTTCAGGCTGTGAAGCAAATAAGCAGACTTTGTGCACCTCGTACTGGAATACTCAAAATGGAGATGGAAACAAAATAACAAATATAAATCAGACAATTGAATGGTGGAGAAGATACTGCAATAAGCTATTTAATTATGATGAGTCCAGGGCGGCAATGGTCGAATATTCTAACCAATTTATTTAGTTATAGTTACTGCTAATTTTAATTTAAATACTTTGCTGCCTCTGTTTTTCTCTACGACGTATTACTCTCGTATCTTATTTTTATTATATTGCCTCTTGATTACTGCATTTAGTTCTACTATATATACGTTCGACTGTAGCATTTGTAAATATTTGTAGATATTATAGCAGCTCTTGCAAACAATTCAGAGAATTCGTTATAAGTATATCGAAGGATGTCGACATAGGAGTCTTGCAAAACAGCAATTATAAGGTTACAAAATTTCTATGAAACAGGCAACGGGCAGCACTGTGTAATAGGGTGCACGAAGTTTAGTTCAAGTATTTTATTTATTTACGTGTAAGAGAAGCAACAAACTAAAATATTATTTACTTAACGAGTATCTGCTTAAGGTAACCTATAGTGACGTTGGTGCTATATTACTCAAACATTCTCTTAATGCATAATATGATATTTAAAACTAGAAACTTTTCGGTAATTGTTGCCAGCAATATTAAATTGGTTTCCAATTGTTAAATTTTGCAAAATATATATAGCTTGTCGGCAATTAATCATGTGTTATGAGGCAAACTATAAAGAATATGTTTATCGATGATCATACCTTCTATATTTTTATAAATAATAAATCTGTGCACGAATTAGAATACGTCCCTCGTATTTCGCCCAAGCGCTCCCGTCTGTTTAGGAAAATACTAAAGTGCGAAAATTTCGTTTCTGAAACAATAAAATAAATGCGTTTCAGGTTGGAATCGAGCCCGGTTTTTAGGTTCCTTCCTTAAAACTTATCGTGCGGAAAATTCGCGCCACCTAAAATAAACGGAACATGTTTCTATTTCGATAAGCGCATTTTAATTGATAGCTATTGAAGACGTCGTAATCTGCAGCCACTCGGGAAATGACACTCGTGAAAAATGTGGAACCTTTTAGAGTACGTTTGTTTTAAACTGCCATCGATTCGGCTGGAAAGAAATTACGTTTATACGACAATGATCAATCGAAGAAAATTGCTCGCCTCCTCAAATAAAGAGAGATTTCTTTTTTATTAAATTCACTTAAAACTATTGAGTATTAGCGCGGCCGCGGCCCCTACATAAAGGGGAAGACGGGGCAATTTACTGCCATTAAAGCAGCGGCATCGAAGGACTTTGATATTGGAAAAAATGTTGCAAAATTCAAATTGGTTTCTTCAAATTGATATTAAATCTGTCGCTTAATTCCTTATTTTCCTGTAAATTAGCTGCCGTTTCTGCTGGGAATGAATTATGGCTTGGCATTTCTTCGTTTATTCTCTGGCAGTTTCGTCGACGAAAATTAACAGAATTTTGCGGTTATTCCACGTTTCTTTAACTATTAAAGGATTTTGAATTACTTCAAAATATTTAATCAACGTTATTTACAGTAATTTAAACTGGTGACTTAACATGTTATAATTACAAAATGAGGGAGGATACCTAGGAAGCTTAGACAGCGCCATGTTTTTGATTGCCTCATATTTGCATTTCTTAGCATGGCCTAGATAAAAACATATTTTATCTGTGTCTTTGGTCTTAAAAGGCTGTCGTTACAGGAACAGTAATTATTCTGTATAAACAGGCCTCATTAAAACATTTACATTAACTTAGTAAATAAATCACTAACATTTAGCAAAATTAACCTTTATACAGTAAGCCTTTATCACAAGTATTAAATTAATATTTGAAAAGGTAATAGGCAGCAACAACAAAAACTTACATTTGCTTTAAATTGACAAAGAAGTATAAGTACAATGGCATTATTGGTTTCGTGGCTAATTACGTGTACTAAGTGTGACTACAGAGATTCACATGTTTTTCTTGTCAACAGATCGTTTGCTCTTTTCTCTGTTCGCCCATTGATCATTGATTGCCACCTAAAATATACAGGCCCTTTGCTAAATATGTGAAGTGTAATCTTTTTGAAAATTTCATAAGAACAATCAAATCTGATAAATTCAGGCTTGACATTTTTCTTCGAGTAATAGGATTTTTATTCAAAAGTTGGGTCTCAAAGAAAGTAAAAGTTATTTTAACTCTTTTAGTTCTTAGTTATACTGATCATTGAGTATACACATCCTTTAATGTTTCATTAAAATATCCGAAATGGAGTCTGCAACGTAAGAGGGGTTTTAAATGTTTTTCTATTGGTTGCAATTGCCATTTCTGAGTAGGTCATAAGGCAGGGTTTGGAGATTACATGATTAACTAGACAGGACAGGACGGTTGGTACGGCAGAAATTCCTTAGTGCGGTGGCGGTTCTCTATAATTAAAAATGTACAAAAAATTATACGATTGCTATCTATTTGCTACTTTTAAAGATGTTAATCAATATTCCCATTCTAGGGGAATATTTATGCAGGTGGTAATCCAAAATTGCCTCTAGTCTCTCTGTGCGTGGGAATCTTTTCATTAATTTTAAGTTACGATTCCTTTCTCTCGGACTGACGAGCAGCGACTGCTTCTACAGTGTTGTTGCCACTTAAAATCGGATCGACAAAGGAACAGAGGTTGCTAGCCACCAAAAATAAGCTCGACAAAAGAACAGGGGTTGCTAGCCACCGAGTATCGGCTCGACAACTGATCAGGGTTATCTGACCAACGAAAATCGGCTCGACAATATATCGAGTACAGGTTTCGGAATCTTGAGATGCCTGCTGGACTCTGGGTGCCTTCTCGGAGTGAGCCCTTGACTCAAATTGGAAAGTTTTGGGACTTAGGGAGAGTCTCTGGACACTGAATGTCTTCTCGGGCTGGTTCCTAGACTCAAGCTGTCTTTGCCGAACCGGGTATTGTCATTATATACCTGTTCGACCCAGCTTCTACTTCCCTCTCTACCCTGAGACGTACAAAAGATACGACTTTTAATTCAGGTCGTAAATTTCCCCGTCACTTAAAACTTTTTCGATGGGTGGAAATAGAAAGCGAACGACGAGACTTTTAAATTAAAAAAAATAAAAATAAAAATGATTTTTTTAACGTAGAGGACCGGAAATTTCATAAATTCCCGCTAATGTCGGATTTACCTGGTGGGAAAGCCAGGTGCCTAGCGACTAAACCCCTCCCCCCTTTGCCACAGAAGAGGACATCCTGGAGCCGTTGTCCATTACAACAGGATGTATTTTATTCCAACAAAGTTCTTAGTGGGCCTGTTTTGTTAGTTGACAAACTGTTTTTCTTCTCTTTCTTTGATTTTCATAATGTCTATAATGAACCGGTGTATATAGTTCCATTTCTTCTCTGAGCTGACCATGTGTTGGATCATGTTAGCTACCGCTAATTCCTGACCTATTTTAGCTTATACTTCCATATGTTGCCGGTGGAAACGTATGCAGTGAAATAACACATGTTCCGGACTATCAACCTGATCACAATGCAAGCAATCTTCCGTTTCCATAATCTTCATTTTGTACAGATACTGTCTAAAATTACCATGTCCCGTGAGTATTTGTGTAAGGTAATGCTCCACATTTCCATGCCTTCTAGTTGCCCAGTCTTCTAAGCGAGGTATGAGGTTTTTAGTCCAAGCAGATGTTTTTTAATGACTATTCCACCGGGCTTGCCAGCGACGTAATCTTTCCTGCCGAAGTTGGGCCGTTGTAATATGTTCTTTCTCGCGGAACATAACACATCTTTCTTCAACCAGTTCAGTTATTGGGGGGATGGCGGCCAGAACATGTAGCGCCTCCGTCGGGGCTGTCCTATAGGACGACGTTACTCCAACAAACGTCTTCCTTTGCGCGTTCTCTAGTATCGCGGCATACTTTTTTTTCTTGATGATCTCTTCCCACGCCGGAGCAGCATATAAGATAATTGAGGAAACCACCGATGCGAGTATTCTGCGCCTTCCATATTTTGGACCAAAGGTGTTTATCATTGTCCTTGAAATTGCTGTTGACGTTAGCTCCGCTTTTATAGCTGCCTGTAGTATGTGGGACGACATTGTTAGATTTCTGTTGAAGTGGACTCCTAGGTATTTAAGGGTCTCTACTATTATTATGTTTGTATCTTCAAATTTAAAGCTCAGGTGTCTCAGCTTTCTTCTTCCTTCTAGTATCACCGCCTCCGTTTTTTCCGGGGCCATCATTAAGCGGTTTGACTGTAAGCAGCGGTTTACTACTATTAGCGCCGTGTTCAGCTTTGCTTCTAGGGAGATTACTGATGTCTCACTAAAGACTACTGCCAAATCATCCGCATATGGAGGGCCAAGGACTGACCCCTGTGGAACATGTTAGCGCGATTGTTTTATTCGCCGATATAATCAGATTACGGTTGTGTAAATACCTTTTCACTATGTGATTAAATAGCCATTGACCCTTCTCACTTCAAGGTTGTTTATAATGCCCGGCTAGAAAACCGCATTGAAAGCATTCCTTACATCGACCGCTACCACTGCTCAGTAACCCTTATGTCCACTAGCACCCGTTTTAAATTAGGTCACAATGTTTTTAATGGCCAGCATTGCATCTACTGTCGATTTCCCTGCTCTAAATCCATATTGACGTTCCGACAATCCTCCGTTTTCTTCAATTTCCAGGTTAAGTCTAGAAACTATCAACTTTTAATAAATTTTACCCATAGCGTTTAATAAACATATCGGACGATAAGAGGGCTGGTCTGTTGCACTCTTCTTTAACCTTTCGATTAACACAAGTCTAGCGCATTTCTATTCTGGAGAAAATTGTCCCATTTGCAGGAGGTCGTTATACACCGCTAGACAGAACTCTGGACAAGCCGTTATCATTAGTTGTACTAGCTGCATAGGGATACCGTCAGGACCTGGGGCGCCTCTACTATTTATCTTTCCAGCTGCCAATTCCAGTTCTTCATGTGAAAAGGCAACTACATTCTCACGTTGTTGGGACGGGGCCCACAATGGAATATCTCTTGTTGAAAAAAGACTTCCAGCTATTTCCTCCTTATTTGCGTCATTAATATGTACCTTTTGGTATGCTCGTGTTTTCTTGCATACCAATTTATATGCATTTCCCCAAATATCTTCCTCTAACTCGTGACAAAGATTTCTCCATTCTTGATTCTTTGCCCTATGAATTTATTTTCTGAGTAGATCTCTCTGGAGTTTGTATTCCTCCTTTAATCTGATCTTTTCTTCGACCGTAATGTTGGCTTTCGCATTTGCCCTGGATGATTTCCGTTTTTTCTGAATGCATATTTTTTCAGATTTTTAATATCGTTGTTCCACCAATACACTGGGTTTTGATGGAAACTATTTCTAGCCTTGGGGAACGTACGGTTGTAAATGTGTATCAGAGCGTGGCTCCAATTTTTCGAGTTTGGGTCAATATTTGGGCTGGAGCCCATGTAGTTAGTGAGATTTTGCGTAAATTTTGGAAGTAAATCCTGTTTTAAGATCAACTTTATAATTTGTGGAAATGCCTCTGCTGCTGAGTAACTAGTTTTGATATTAAATGTAATAAATAAATGATCACTTAGAGACTCCTCCTCTAATACCTCCCAATCAGTCACCTTTCCCGTTAAGTTGTGGGTATAGAAGGTGACGTCACTGAACGAGTTAGATAAACCTCGGCTAAATATTGGACTAATTCCATCACTTGCCACTTTCCAGTCGAACTGCTCGATCCACTCAGCCACCACTTCTCCTCGTCTGTCCTCGTGTACGGAACCTCATATTCTGGACTTGGCATTTAAGTCATCTGTTAAAATAACTTTTTGTCCCCGATGTTGTAAAATGCTATTATCAAGGTCGGTCCAAAAGATTCAAAACTCGTGAAGTCTATATTAGGGGAGAGGTAAACCTCGTATAGAACATAGTTCTCCGTTTTCATCCAGGAGAAACCCTTGTTTTCGCTTCCGTACTCAGTTACTCTAATGTTCCTATTTAGAATCTTCAGCGAAACATCAAATTCGCAATCAGTAAACCATGTATCGTTATTTATTGCTCTTTTATTTGGTTCCGTGACTATCACTATATCAGCCAAAAGTTCTTGAGCTCTCACTATAGTTAGACCAAGGGACGCCCGGGACCTGTTTGTATTTATTAGAAGTACTTAATCCATTAATACACTTTATTAATGGATTAAGTACTTGTCTTGCGTTTTAGTATCGCCACCTTTAGCCTTATTATCGCCCACTATTGTTTGTACTTGTTTGCCCTCTCGCATTTTCTGAACCATTCCTCTATATACCTCGCACGCCATGGTCGCAGCCTGATGACCCTTATCATTACACTCAATGCAGTATAGAGGCCCAGTGCGTGACTTTGGCCGGTGTCCACTTTCTCCACATCTCAGGCATATATTAGAACAGTCATCATTCCGACAATCTGCTTCTCTATGCCCATGCAACAGATATCTTAATGCTTATAAGTAGTTGACCACAGCCAGGTGCTCTCAAAGAGCTTAAGGTAGCCGATAACTTTATATATCTCGATTTGCGTATTTACACCCAAGCAGAATTCGATGCGAGAAGAAGTAAAACCAATAATTATGGTAACGAAATGTGAAAAGATAGGGGCATTTAGGCTGCCATAAAAATGATACTTATACAGATCCGAATCTTTTCCAGCATTTTATATGGCGTTGAAATATGGATAATAACATTTGCTGAAGGTAGAAGACCAGGTGCTTTTGAAATGTAGTGGACCGAGCTTTGTAGAGTAGTGGTTAGCACGTCTGCTTAGCATTCGGGAGATCGCTGGTTTGATTTCCCTGGCCGTCTGCTTTGATTCAGGTTTTTAGGTGGTTTTCCTGAATCAACAGAGTACCTTCGCTGAGGCGAATGCCGGGGCAGTACTTCTCTACCTTTCCTGGCCTCTTTTTCATTCTCCACCCCTCCTTTCTCTCACCCATCCTACAATTCCCGTTCTTGGCTGAAGAGGGACGGAAGGTCCCTATAGCAGCTCGCTCCCAGTTGGGGGAATTTAAATGACCCTAAAGAGTTTTTTACCTTTTAATGTAGTGTTGGTGGTGTATGCTCTCGTGGATAGATAGAATTAGTTCAAGTTAAGACCAAACTGTGTACCTTCTAACAAAAACTAATTTTCTAGTTTATTAGTCATGTGGCACCAAGAGGTAATGACATCATCGAAAAACTGATGGTGCGAAGAATGTTGAAGGCCACAGAGTCAGAAGATAGTCCTCAATACAATGGACAGACCTAATAAAAACGGAAAAATTAGAAAAGAGTAGCAAAATGTGTAAGATGACCACGATGCTTAACAAGAGGGATCGATCGGTAATGTCGCCATTTTTCCACAATAATTGTTTGAAATTCGCCACTCGTACACTAGGTGACTCATAGAGCAGCCCAGCGATGCGGGGATTCACGTAGCACCTACCAGAAGCGGAGCCCCACTTTTTCTCCCACAAGATGATCGTTTTGCCTTTTATGAATATGTCAACATGCCAGTTTTCTGGTTGTATGCCCATTGTATATTCCCTATATGTTAAAGAGGGCTGGCGGGAGCATGCGTGTTGGTCTGACTTTTTCTGGAATTTATTATTTCAAAAGAAGTACTCGAAGAACTCAAAGTTTAAATAATTCGGACAAGGTTTATTGGAACCAAATATCTCGCTGTTGTCCCTTGGTGCTGCTATTGCAGACATTCAATATTTATTTGGCATCCTCCTCGATGTTGTTTGCACATCGCTGCCTTGGTCGTGCTCTACCCCTCGCACCCTCCTTTGGCCGGTTGTATATCTTCTTTGGAACTCGATCTTCACCCATTCATTCCAGATGCCTCGTCCATTCTAATCTTTATAGTTTGATCAACTATATTCGGCTGTTTGCATATCTGGTTTAGTTTGAATTTATATCTAATTCTCCATTTTCCATCATCTTGGACCGGCCCATATATTTTTTCTAAGAAGTCTCTCCATCTTAGTGGCAATTCTTCTTATCGCTTGGTTGCGGTTGACGTCAAGCTTCCGTAAGGTACCACCAACCTGATCATGCTTTTATACATTGTTATTTTTATTATCATTGCAGCTGATTTTGATTTAAATATGGGCAGCATGAAAACTTCGTTTTATTTCCAGCTAATGTGCGTTGTTGTATTTTCTATTTGACGTAGTTTTCACTGTAGATCTATTACATACGTCTATTTCTAAAGCTTTATCGTTCTTTAGCTCGTGCACGCTATTAGTCACTTCTTCGTATGTAGAATATATGATCAGTAACTGTGCGGAAGTGTTTCTTCTACTATGCATTTTCCTTCTCTATTTTGCATATGGATGGTCGTGGGTGAAAATTTTGCTTAGAGCTCTTCAAGATGTTAGATGATCTTTTAATCTCTCTCTTTCTATATGCCTGTTCCAGTTCTTGTATTTTGGTATTTATTAGTGCTCTTTTCTCTATCCTCAGTAATTTTTTGGTATTCTTAATTATATTTTATTATTCTTTCCTTAGACTCCTTATTAACTTCTGCATACATTTTTATTGGTTTAATTTCTTTTATTTTCTGCCTCTCTATATTCTTCATCTCAACACGATGGTCGTTTCTTTGTTTTTTTTATATCCAATTTTTGGTTTTGCCGTCACTATGATATTTTGCTTTATACTTTCTTATTTTTGCTCTGTGAATTGTTTGCTTCTTTCCTCTTTATTTTTGTTATGACTTATTTGTATATTTCTCTTTTAGTTTTCCTTCCTTTAGTTTATTCTCGCTAAATTTCCTTGTTTTCATGACAGGAACTGATTTTGAATTATCGATTCTCTCTCTCAGTATGGTCTTGACTAGCATATGGTAGACTATGACATTGCTCATTTAATTGTTCTTGTGTATATTATAATTGAGCTATATCTGGGTTGTTTTAGGGTATACCCAATTTGATTGATAGTATGCATGTCCAGCGCAATCCATGCTGCCTTGGGAATTTGTTTATGAGGGAACATAGTGCTTTTAATTATCAAGAAACATTTTTCCATTATCATTCGTTTATTCATGGTTGGGATTGCTTTTTTACCTATTTTGGCCTTTATATCTACCATTATTAGTTTTATATAATTTTTGGATGTTCTATCCAGCTCTCTTTCCAGTTATGCATACAATTATTTTTTGGTTAGGTCATATTTTTTTCAGTTAGTGCACGTAACGAGAATACAGATAGTTTAAAGAATTTCCTTTGAATTCTGATATAGCACATTCTTTGGTTGACTGGCTTATATTCAAGTATTTTGCTGAGTAGTTTTCCCATTATGAATCATGTTTAAAATTCATGTGTGTTGTTGTTTGTTCAACTCCAATAGAGATAATAATCCTCGTTTACAAATTTTTCACTTCCGGGCATTCTTATCTCTTAATCTACATTTGGAGATTTGCTGTATTTCTGTGTGTAACACTCCTGGTTAGTGTTCTGATGTTCTTATGTTTCATGTTCCGCATCGTAAGTCATGTCCTCATTGTTATTCTCCTGTTCGAGGCATTAACTGTGCTTCGTAACCATAGGGTTTTCTACAGGAATAGGATTTTATTCCCAGGGAGACCATCTACTCTGGAACCTGGAGGTTGCAAATTCCGTACAAGCGCTAAAGGCCCCTGGGGGTGATGTCTAGACCTGTACCAAAGGCTTTTTGTAGTCCACTAGGTATAGTACTGTTGATACTTATAATTCAATACTATCTGTATTTGATCATTATCTTTAATACTTTCAAACTTGTTTTGGGTCGATAGTGGAAATCATGTTCTATGGATTAAAATTATTTGTACAGCTAAGGTATCTACACATAACTATAATTATCTGTAGAGAAACAGATCTTTCACTATTTTCACGTATTGTTAGTTCAAAACTAGTTAATTATTTAACAGAAGTTCCATTTATTCATGTTGGAATGAACTATTTGAAACAATAAAGGCCGTTCTTGAATATCAAGAAAATGTAAAACGGATTCAAAAATGATGTTAAAAGCTTTATACAAGAGGCTTCATGTAGTACGACATTGAATGTACCATATTATTATATTATATGGCTATCTTAATTTCGTCGGCGGCTACTCTGAAATTTTGTTACAGTAGAACCACTTCTAAGATCTTCCAGGAAATTCTTCTTCTATCCATGCTGTGCTTTTCTTGTATTTCTCATTGTAGAATAACTCGTACGGTCTCGTACTATTCTTTTCGAGTAGAACGTCCAAAATATTTTACTTTTCTGTTGTTGACAGTGTTCAGTACTTCTTGGTCTTTTTTCTTACCGTTCAGTACCGCTTCATTTGTTATCCTGTGTGTCTGCCTACACTAGCACCACATCTCAAAAGCTTTTATCTTCTATCTTCTTCGTTTTCTATTATCAGTGATATTATTGTTTACGATAATTTTTACTAACTATAATAAACTTGGTCTTTGAATAAAACACTGCTGGAGCCTGTGGTTTGAATCTGACACAATTCATTAAAAACCCTTAACCACACACATATTTAACAACCGCTAAATACGTATTTCGATAGCTAAGCTGTTATCTTCAGTAACTTTCTAAAGAGAGAGAGTAACCCGACAAATTTGGTCAAAAGTATCGGTCTTTTACTGGTGATTTTCTGAAGAGCATATCTTCGGCCAGCTTAGCTGTCGAAGTACGTATTTAGCGGTTGTTAAATATTTGTGTGGTTAGGGGTTTTTAACGAATTGTGTTGGTCTTTGAACTATTCATTTTCATTCCAGTACTTTTAAAAGTTGTATTACTTTTACCTATAAGCTAAAATGGCCGTACGATTATTCCGCCATTTTTGACTCCAGGGCATTTCTAGATGGGACTTCCGAATACATGTCAAACAGATTAAGAAAAGCATACACACCACGACATACGTCTATATCCATTGTCAATTTGTGTTCAACTTTTACTGCTGCTTTTTCGTACCAATAAAGATTCTCAGTTATTTTTATATTTATCACGGCTATCTACTCCGTTGTCACTGAGAATTTTTATTAGCTCGAGTTGCTGTACTTTGTTAAAAGCGTTTTCAAAGTCTGGAAAACAAGCATAGGCATTCACTTTCACATTACGACATTTTCCTTTCATCATTGTAATTGCAACATAAAATCGAAGAATTTCGAATACCATGATACCACCCACTACTCGGAAGTGTGTTGATGCCATGATTTAGAATGTTTCCATAACAGGAAACTAGGTCGTTCCGTGAGTACTATAAATGTTATTTAATGAGTAGTGATGGTCTATATTTAAATGTATGGATAACTAAAGAATGTAAAGATTGCTTTATTCAAACTTCCAATGCTTGATTTTGCCTTTCAAAATCAAAAAAGTTTTGGTACCACACAAATCCTTATAATTACCGTTTGCTAACCTATAATCGCAACCAATCGTGCCTCGAAGAGTATGTTAAGCCGTCGGTCCCGGTTGTCAGTTATGACAGTCGTTAGGTTAAATAATACGCGCTAGAGCAATTTCAAAATTTGAGACTTTCACCAAAAGATATATGACATTTAGTATTTCAGAATCATTCACACTACGTTAAATTATAACTTTCTGATCATATATCCTGAGTTCAAGCATATGAATCTGAGCTTTGATGACATAAAAGGGCTTTGTGATATGCTTAATTAATTTAAAATTTAGTAACAAAGTAAAATTACCTTCCTGTGCACAAGAGCCTCACGACGTCGGTATCCTCATCACTATTAAAAAGCAAAAGGGCTTGCCAGGAGCGACATGCCAAACCAGCAGTCATGGGAACTGACTGTACTCATCGACAGACAGCTCGCTGCAATATATTTTAACGGCGCTAACGAAGCAATAAATCACATGCAGGAATGGTTAGTTCTTGCATTGTCTAGCTTTTGAAACCAACTCGTCTGTCTAAGCACGCCTAACTTTACGAGCAATTAAGAGCGTCAAATTTCGTACGCGCTACCGCTACCTCCAGTTGCAAAAAGGTACAAGGGCAAATGCTCTGAACCGCGGAAACGCAGCGCCCACGAAGTTAAAATTAGGAAAGCGCTCCAATCTTTCCAACTGCAAGTTAGCCGAATGCCCTATTTAAATTTATTCGAAACTATTCCGGATAATTGAGATGCATATGATTTTGCCCCTGAATGTATTAATAGTAAATATGCTAATTTCGTCAAAATTACTTCATGGTGGATGTATTAGTAGAAATTTGTACCATCAAAGCGCAGCCATAAAATTATTCTGAATAGTAGAATTTCCCTTGCATTTTTGATAAGGAAATAAGCGAAGTACGTAGTCCAAATATTAATATTAATCGCATTACAATACCAATCTCCTAGATTGCTTTCGGTGCTTTAGCAATCAGGCACAAAATCGAAAGTCGATGCACGCTCAAAGAAAAATTTGGTGTAGTTTAGTGAAAACGTGATTTCCAAAAAAGCGTCGCACTTGCGTGTAAGAACACAATTATCGAAAAAGTTGTTGATTTTATGTGATTTGTGCTGCATAACCTAGCGTCAAAATAATAAATTTAATTTTCTCCATGCCGCAATTGTGGGAAATGATAAACAGTTAAAGCTTTAAAAGCGGAACTTAATATGCCATTAAGGATATCGTTAAACATAGTAAAATAGGTATTAAAATTGAATACTATCCGCACATCAACTAGACTTCCACGGCCATATCTACATGCATTTCGTGTTTGTGTCGACTACTGCTGCTCTATTATTTATCGGATAAAGTACTCATAATTTTTATTTTACAGGAAAGCTGTTAAAATGGACTTAAAGTTTGACGGCCGCGACATTAAATACAACAAAGGAAATCAATACCATGGTACATTCTGCCCACACAAAGCTTCAAATTTAGAAACAAAACGTCAACTCAAATGGCGCTCCAATACAACGGACATGTCCTTCTGTCATCGGTAATATAAAACCATGGAAAACATTAAATACACTGCTCAAAAAAAATTGGGAACACTTTTTACAAAACCTGTAACTTTTTAATATTTAAGAGCCAAGGAAAATCAAATTTGGTATACTTCAACGGCATATATTTAACTAAAGAAAATTACAAAAACAATGTTAGAACTCTTAGTTACTTCTAAGTTACACTTAAAAATGTAAATTAATAACGCAAAACAAAATGAAAACGACTGTCATAGTATCGATGAGAGTCGAGTTTTCTGTGGATTGGTGAGGTTTAATACCGTGTATGCCCCCACGAGCACGAATCACTTCTCGAACCTGCGTGGCATGCTTTGCACTAGTCTGCGAAGAGATTCTTGGGGTATGCTTTCCCATTCCTCAATCAAGACTTGTGTCAGTTCCTGTATGGTTAGTGGTGGATTAGGGCGCTTGCAAACACGTCGGTCAAGCTGATCCCACACGTGTTCAATAGGATTCAGGTCAGGACTTAACGCCGGCCATTCCATGACCTGAATTCCACGTTCTTGTAAAAAGTTTCTAGTGATGCCGGCGGTATGGGGCTTTGCATTGTCCTGCATTAGGATGAAATTGGGACCGACGCCATATGCAGCAGGCACCACATAGTCCTCCAAGACATTTTCGATGTAATTCATTGCATTTAGTCTATTAGGAACCACAACAAGATCTGTTGTCTATACCGATCCCAGCCCAAACCACCACAGATCCACAACCAAATCTATCCACTTCCTGTATAGTAGCGACTGAGTAGCGTTCACCAGGACGTCTATATACACGTACTCCACCGTCGCAACGAGTTAAACGAAATCTGGACTCGTCTGTAAACAGTACAGGCTTCCAGTGACGACGTTGCCAATCTCTGTGATCCAGAGCAAACCTCATTCGCGCTGCTTTGTGATGCTGTGTAAGGCGTGGTGCGCGGACAGGTCTTCTTGGTTTCAAATTCGCTTTTTTTAATCTGTTTCTAACAGTTTGATCAGAAATTGCTATTCCATGTGCTCGTCTTAGGTCGTTTAGGAGGTCTCGTGTCGTGGCAATACGCTTACGTAGAGAGGAAAGGATAAAAATTGGTCTTGATTTTGAGTAGTTTTCCGATTTCGACCTCGTCCAGCTCGTCTGACATATTGGCCAGTCTCCCGAAACCGATTGCATAAACGCTGAATAACAGAAAGGGAAACTCCACTAAGATGCCCCATTTTACTTCTAATCAACGAAGATTCACAACTGAATTCATTTGTCATCTTTAGTAGGCTTTCATACGTAAATTCAAAGCATACTGGACATTTTTTCATTTTGTTTTGCGTTATTAATTACCTTTTTAAGTGTAACTTAGAAATAACTAAGAGTTGTAAAGTTTTTATTGAATGTTTTTTAGTTAAGTATATGTCGTTGAAGCATACCAAATTTGATTTGCCTAGAACTATTATTTAAAAAGTTACAGGTTTTGAAAAAAGTGTTCCCTAATTTTGTTGAGCAGTGTAATTGCAAAAAATTTTAATGCAGAAGTCAATACTAGGAGCTTAATATTCACCGAAAGTTGCATTTTTTGTAATAATGTAACGTATTTTAACATGATTAGTATGTTTATAATTCGTTAGGTATACTACCGAACAACTTAGTTTTGGTAGGACTTTGATCACATGATAATCATAGCAGTCAGTGTATAAGATACATAGTGATTCATATGCTTATACCGAACATCGGAGGAACCCTCACTGCCTTTTAGAAGAAACTTCGGTGAAGTGTTTTTCTCACTAAGACCCTTCCAATCCAGTAATAAATAGCTTTCGCCCTTGTTTACATTCATCTAATGTCTCGACAATCCACGGCCACTATTTATCAGCTTTTTGTGTTCCTGGTTATCATCTTTGCAATAATCATATAATGTCTCCTTTATGTATTAGTTTGATGTCTAGCCACCCTACTACCTAAATTCGATGTTTCCGTTTTTCCAATCGTTTTCATTTGTTACCTCTTGATAACACCCTTAACTATACACAAAAGAAGAGTACTGAAAGGACGCTGAAATAAAATTAATATTATGGTTTGGTCGACTTCACCCAACCCTTTTTTTACTTTACCTTCCTTAGTTTTGCAACGTAGGGTTCAACAGATGTTTCAAATTGAAATTACATGGGATATGAGAAAATACATATACATATTCAACTTAGTGTATCATTTTTTTATTTTGGACGTAGAACGGAATAAAGTTTCATATTCTGTTTCTGGTTATTTTAGTTTAGGAAAGAATATACTTCCTTTTTGTGATTCCATTGGCGACTTGTTTTATATTCTACATCACTTTATTAGTCAGCTTTAGTTTTCCAGGGTACACTTTCGTTCAATTCGCATGGATCTTTGCTTTACTTTAGTTGCTACGTCAAATACCCTCTCTTCGTTTCCATCGCAGTTTTTATTACTATTTCTTCTTCTTTTTATTATAGGCCGGGAGCCTGTTGCCAGCTGCACAATGTGTAATTTTATTAGCCCTATTCGGTTGCGGCTCGGGTAGGTGGCTAGCCTAACCTATCGAATTTAAGGTAAGAGTACCCGTCTATATGGGTCACGACCACCAAAGGTATTTGTATGGTGGCCGGAGACCGTAGGATGAAAGCAATTTCTGAATGTGAGATTTGAACTGATTACCTGTCAATAGTCAGCTCGAACGTTTTACTTCTCGGCTACTCACTCTCTCCGTTACTGTTACAATTCCATATACTAGCATGGGTGCTAGATGATCTTTCTTTGAATTTTTTAGAAAGATAAATATAATTTACTGAAAGCAATGCATCCCAGTGAGATTCCTCTGTTATAACCACTCTTTTAAATTTCTTTATCCACTTTTATTGTGTGGGCTAAATAAATTGAGGAGTTGACTTGTCGGTTGTTGGAATTTATTGTCCTTTGTAGCTTAATCCGCGATTAATTTACAATCATCACCGTCACAGTCATCCGCAAGGATTAAATCCCTTAGCTTGCAACGTCTTTATGGGGATTGATTCATCAGTTGATCGCGCCATCGCTTTTGCGATCTTATCACAAATATCTTTCTTTATGACTGATATTGATACAACAGTTTACAGGATCTTCTCTCCTGCATGCTTTCAATATGTTCCTTCCATTTATTTTCTATTCAAAACAAATGAAACAATTTCTATTTCACACGACCAGGTTTACTCGTTCGTTAATGCTACGTTTTGAGAGGTTTTTCCGGGATATAAAATGGCATAGAAATAAACAATAAATTTCATGCTCTCGTCTGGTAGTTGCTTCATAGTTAAGTAATTAGATCGCAGTCAAAAACTTTCTTTGGTAATATTTTTCAAAACTAAAGATGAACTAATATAAAGAAACGTTCTGCGTAGTAGTTACTGAATCTGATTTCTTCTTCTAAGAAAATCTTGAAGATACTTAGAGATGTTTTGCAAAAGTGTTTCGTTGTTATTGTGTTTCTTACTCTTCTTTTTCTCCCCTACCTATCCTATTCGAATAACTGCTTTCTTCGCCACTCTCTTCCGCTTTGTTCTATCCACTACTGCTTCTTTCCAGTTCATCTCTTCTAAATATAAAATGTACAAATATGTATGTGACAACATTGAAGTCTATTTATTACTAAAGTTCCATCTGGTTTCTGGTCTTCCCTTTGGTCTGCGATTAGGCGAAATTGTTTCTTATACTAGTCGTCGTTTGATTTCTTTGATGCTGTCATTATTAGGGTTGCTAGCTATCCTTACATATACCACTTGTCGACATTTGTAAAAGTCTGACCAATCACTACAATATTATGCATACGCATTTGGGATGTTGATTGTTCCAGTCGAATTGTCTTCGTTTATTCAGTTAGTCGTTATATGCATAAGTAATATTTCTTGACATATCCATACAAATTATACAAAAAATACTTAACCTGGCTTTATTTGATTGGAGCCATGTAAAAGTTCTAACTTGAAAAGTAATGGGCTGTTTCCGTTTACCTACAAATGTTTTCAATATTGGCATAAAGATTGATGTAGAAGTCGTCGAGTGTTCAATTCGATCTTCATTTTAAACTCGTTGCAAGGAATAATTATTGAATTTAAAGAAATTTTCTCATCCAGCTTCTCAAAGCCACTTGGAAAATACATTTTAAATGACCAAACATCCCCCAAAATATCTCAAGAAAAACTCTCGGAGAAATCTAACGCCAATAAATTATTAAACAATTTTTAAGAACACTCTATATGCAGATAAGTTGTCACTTTGATAAAATTAAATGTTCTACGGTAAAATCAATAATTTAGTGCAGTGCTTCTCAACCTGTGGACACAGTGCTTTCCAGAACACAGCCGATTTTTAGAAAATGCGTAAACCTTGCACTTAAAATCACGAGGGCGTATTTCTTCAACATAAACATTCTCATGTTAAACTCATGTTAAACTATTTGCCTATAATCATTGCAGGAAACATTTCAGAATTATCTACAATTTCTGAAAGTTGAGCTAAAAGAAGGTAAACATGGCACTGAAGCGAACGGTTTAGAAGCACTGCTATAATAGTTTGGAATTTTTCGAGATGTTTACTCAAGGAGTTTCCCTCGGGGATATTTTGAAGATTTTGTTCTAAAAGCGCGTTTAGTGTTTTCTAAAATGTAGGGAACGCTTTTTTGCTGCCCCAGAAATTTTCTAAAGGGCACTGGGTTTAAAAACAACTCAAATTTGCTTTCTCTAATAGTATTTGTCAGTTAAAAGCGACTTTTAGCGAGTTAAATTAAGGTCATTAATTTAATATGGATTAGACTGCCCTATAAATATTCAGGTTGGTAAACAAAATTTTTAGCAGCATACACGTTTGGAACTTAAAATATTCAAAAGTACGATTACGAATGGATTTAGCTATAGTATCCTCTTGGGAAACTAAACTCAATGTATAAAAGTATTTCCGAAATATTTTTATTTCAACAATTAAATCTCGATTAAATGTAAAACGGTATTTTATTAGACTACCCTACTTTACATTTTGTATTATAATTTCCAAGTTGTGCCAAGGGAACTGAAAGTAAATTCCCCTTTTACAAAAATAATGTTCTGGAGTGTAGTTCCACATGTGAAATTTAATTTTCCGTAATTCTGTACGAAAAAAAATAATCGACACTGCATTTTTCAGCTAACAGAAAGCTGAATTTCTCCTAAGGAAGTATACTGCAGGGCACACATTTTAAAAAACTTAATTTTGAAACATTAAAATGTCTGTTCCTTCCATTAACGAACGTACTGCAAACGCAAACAAGCAGCTGTGTGATAGCAAGTATCGCACCCTTATCTGTAATTCAAATAAGAGCAAATAATTGTCCTTGCTCAACATAAAATGGAAAAATTAACACGTCATAATAAAAACACTTGCTCCACGCAGTGTTTATATTGCTCTCTAAAACTGCGTAACAAACGTAACTCATGGCGGAATTATAAAAAAGATCCGCATCTTCCACCCCAAACGGGACGTTGTGTATTTATTCACCCATCCGACAATTACTTGTCAGTTAGACGTACTGTGTAATAATATTTTACACGATGTGAATTTCACATTTCTTTTGCAAAACTGAGCTTGATGCTGGGAACTTTATTTTTTGGCTTTTAGTGTTTAGTCAGAAAACCAAAGATGGGATCACTGCAGACGTAAAAATTATTATGTAGAATGAACAGGAAGAAACGGCTTCGAACAAAATGTGTGAGAGCTGAGCAGATGCGAGATAATATGAATTTCAGCAATGAAATTTTAATTTCCCTACAAAATAAAATGCGGCCTTGTTTCTGAATTTTTAAATACTCCCTTCAGAAACAGCAGCGGGAGCTTTTATATTTGCCTAGGCATGAATAACGGGCTTTATAATGACTATTGCTATTGTGTGTACTGTAAATATACGTAGTAATAATGTAGTAATAAAACAAGAAAAATTAAAACCTAAAAGTCTATAAGAGTAAGTATTAGGGGTAGCAATAAAAGTTATGCTGTCGTTATTACTATCGTACTTTGTATCAACTAACTTGTGAGCTCACCTCACACGTCGCCTATAATTGGCCTAACGGCTGTTGGCTGAGTACGAAATAAATAAATAATTTAAATTGTAAATAAAAACGTTACAAAATAAAACGTCTTCAACATTTTTAATAAATAAAGCGCATTTAAAAAAAAATGCTAGATCGAATAACGGATAGTGTTCAAAATTATGTAAAAATAGGTAAAAATATCTTAATGTTTCTAATAATACTGAAACGCTAATAAAGGGTAGTTTACCGGAAAATAAAATCGTTTTCGCTTCCCTGTTAAGGCCCACTTGTTTTCCAAAAACTGAAAATATTCTTAAAATTCTGTTCAAACCAAACTGAACATTACAAATTAGTTAGAATTCCATGAACTTGCTAATGAAATTCAACCAGCTATTACTACCAACGTAGCACAAAAATAAAAACAGTTGTCATCGACAAGCACACTGCAAACAATCTGACACAGAAGACGATTTGCTCAAAACCGTCTGCACTTGACAAGGAAACAAAACGTATGTGCAAAGACCTCAGGGGAAAACAAGTTTAAAGGAAATTCAGCAGTTCAGCTTGGGGGAGGGGGATAGTAGAGTGAAATAGCGGGAGCTTCGCTCACTATGGCCACAACAGCTATCTATATCTGGCATATATGGGGATACATTCGCGGTATTTAAAGGCACCAAATGGTGTTTTATATGCTGGTGATACACTGGGGAAGGTTTATACCATGCATTGCGGTAAATCACACTTGTAATAAAAACAAGTTTAATTTAGGTTGATGGAGCGATTTAATCGACAGTACAGTATGTTACCGGGCGCGGAGAGATAATTTAGTCAGCTCCCTAGCTGTAAATATATCCCGCCAGATATGAAATTCCGCGCCACACAAACGAGACCAGAATGGTAATTCAGGATTCTTAAACAGTAAGACTTTCCTAAACAGCTACAATCAGAGAACGATAACTGTCACCTATGCATAACTTCACTACTTGAAGGCAACTGGCCGACTCAAGATCGCCAGTTTGGCGGTAAAAGAAATTCGACAATACAAATGACTGACCCCCTTTTCCACCCGCAATGAAAAGCCAGCTACGGTATGAATTCTCAATCTGAGCTAACAACTACTAATCATAGATATGCTAATTAATATCGTTACGTTATACAAAGCAGAGGCTTTTCAAGAAGTTTTACATTTCTAAGAAGGGAATTCAAGGCTACGCCATCGTGGATTACACGCAATATTTTAAGACAAATGTGAACGTGGTAGAAAAAGTGGGAGAAGAATATTGCAAAGAGCTCTAGCGAGTGGACCAACAACAAGAATACAGCCTTTATACATAAATATTGTAATGGTATTAGGCCCACGGTTCGACTCTGCTAGCAGTGCAACATGATGAACAATTCAGTAAGCACAGGGGGTTTTATGTGGTTGCAATGCTTAGCTTAACATTCAAACAATGAATGCATTGGTAAAGAGATGTCAGTAATAGTAAAGTAATTGAGTAAAAGGGACGCAAGTGGCAAGGCTTGTTTTTCACAGGGGTCGAAGTTGACTATCAAAGATTAAACAATAGGTTTGTGCAAAATGAATAGCAGAACTGAAAGAAAGTAATAGACACAAAAAGGTTTGCTATGTGCAGGTAAAAAAAGCGTAAATTTCAATTAAGCTAGTCAGTGAAATTTGTGGAATCGTAAAAGGTAAAGAAAGCTGGAAGAAAATAGCAATGCATTGCGAAGAGCAATTTTGAAAAAGCAGGCAGCAGGACATGAAAAAGGAATTTGAAAGCAAACAGCAGGACATGGAAGAAGCAAATAAGAAGTGATGAACTCTAGAAATAATCAGTGCATTTAACGTTAGTGAAAAGCAGAGCAATTAATAAAACGTGTATATGTGTGGCACAAAGAAACAATTTAGATAAAAAAAAGACAATATTTTAGTTTGTAAGAAATTTGAAAATGTAAATTATGGACTCAAACTTATTTCTATTATGTACAAAAATTCATCAAAACTTATTTCCGTTAGCATTGTAACTATAACAACAAGATTTGTTTTTGTTTTAAATAACGAAAAACAGAAAGAACAAAAGAATAATTATTAAGCTTGACATTGTGAAATTTGTGCTTAACTAACTAAAATTTCTATATAATAAATAAGCATTTTGATACCAGAAAAGTATATTATTGTGTTGTGCACGTGTCAAAGTTTATGTGGGAATGTTTGCGGAGGCTTCAGCAACATAAAAATAAAATTTTCTCCGAGAGCATCTCCGACCACTTCGGCAGCATTTCAGTTCGGGATTCCGATGTCCAATTCCGGCCAAGAGAAGTGTCCAGAGCCAGGGGTCTTCACTGCTACGCATCGTGCAGGACTGCAGGAGTGCCTCCGCCAGCATCAATACCAGAGAAGGCCGTTCCAGAGGCAGATACCAACTGGGGTCATCTGCGAACATTGCAGCAGCTACCACCGATCAGTAAAGGTAGGAAATTTACCTAAAATAACTGTGTTAGCTTGCGGAAATTGAGGGACACACAAGATTAGGCCGTAGGGAAGAGGATACAAGCTTGTTCAGGGCTCCACCGAAGACGCAGTTCGAAAAATAAGCAAGGCGTCCGAAATTGTGAGATTATGCGAAGGTATCAAAGCGTCCGGTTAAACAATTGCAAGATTTAAGACGGCGTCCATCTGACGTCACGAAATAAATACCTGCCTGAAACAAAATATGTTATTTGCCGCCAAAGCCCAAAAATTTGAATAAATACCTTACGAATGTTCATAATTTCGCTCATTTTAACGTAAATGCCGCTGACTGCACGACATAAACCATTTTGTGGGATTTTTGACAGATTGGTAAACATTTAACTACCGCGCATTCGAACTAATTCCGGTATACAGTACCGCACCAGATAAATTGTAAATTAGGAACTCACCCTGGCATTAAAGAGTTATTGTTCTACTGAGCTAGCGTTTTCCCAAATTAATTGCAGCTAAATAAAATATCAAAAAAGGCATACGACTATTTATTTTGTGCATTAAATTTATTAGTACAGGTCACATTTTAACCAGCCTAATAAAATGACAGGCAAAGTTCAAACACTATAATAACATTAAACAGAGGATTGAGCATTTCAGGATTTTGCTCTAATATAACAATTCAATTAATTAATAATATAGCAAATTATAATTAGGTGCCCTCAAAGTAAGAGCCTTTACAATATATGCCCCAATTCAACTACACAATCATTACCCTTATCTTAAATAGCCTTTGAAGGGGTTAAATAGTGAATACCAAAGAGAAAGAGCTTACCGAATCTCTTAACACTATACCTAGCAGAACTTACATACCTCGAAGTAATTTCACCCAGAGTCTGAAGTTAGACAAATGGCATACCGCTTTCTCAACTATTCAACGTATATAGGAAATATATTAAAGGACAGCGTTTGATGGTTGAATGGGAGTGCCAATTAAAGGTTAGAGAATCAATAAATTTCGTTTTGCAGACGACACAGTTTTGCTGATATATAAGGGTTAAGTGCTCAGCTTTTTCCTGGCTAGTTGAAAATCAGAGCTGTCTGTTTAGGTGATATATAAACTTTTTCAAAACCACGACCACATTCTCCAACAAAGTGAAATTCAATGTATGATCTTGTTACCTTAGCCAAGAGCAGAGAAATCTGGGAGTCTGGACAAAGAGACAAAGAGCAAATATGGTAGCTATTGTAAGAAACCCTGAAATTTTTGTAAACTTATTGTTATTGTTTATTTTATTTAACCGTTCAAATCGATAGTTTTAAATAGAGACTGTAAAGTATTACATGGAGGATATGTGAAAACCTTGTATGTGTTTATTTCAACCACCCAGGTTATGACAGATGGAAACTTATTTTCAAATAATTTAATAGCTTCAAAAAAGGATACCGGAACAGACGCTGCTAATGGACCAATTTTATGCAACCTTAATCTATTAAATTATACGAGCATCTCTGAAACCTTTATATGAAATTTAGTTTGTGATTCAAGAGAAAATCATCAAGGAGGGCCAAGGAAGAAAAATATATACATAAGCTGTATGTGTATTGATACATAAAGTAGGTCATTTTAATTAATACAGATATCACTTAAGACCCAAACCGCCTTTCAGACAAGCACATTTAGTATGTTTAAGTCATGGTTTTTACTGGTGAATAAATAGGGCGCATTCTAGAAATGTCAGACGGCCAAAAAAATTAATTGTGTTTGAGTTTACTTTGACAGAGTAGATGCAAAATTAAGTAGTTCAAATGTTCCAAATGAAAAGTATTTCTACTCCTTCAATCAATCGGTTCATCTAATAAAACTAATAATAAAAGTCAATCATCTGCAGTTTCAAGGGCATTTATTGAGTTGTAAAGAATAAATTATAAATAATAAAGAACCTTGAAGCTACAAGATAGTTTAAAGTGTATACTAAATGTTTGACTTAAAACGGAAGTTAAAGTGATTTCCGTTTGCATAAGAAGCTAATTTATTTGTAGGGGTCTATCACAATATGGCTTTTTATTCTCTTTGTTGTAGAAGAACTTCACTTGAATGATTCATGCATTGCCATTTGATATATTGACGAATTCTGACTTTTCGTATCCGAAATAACACATCAAACCTAAAGACATGCTCGCACCTGACATTCCTAGACTTTCTGATGAATTAAAACATGAATCACAACATCGTCCTAACCGAACAAATAATAGAAAGGGTCGGCCAGTAGAAACTGAAATAAAACAGCAAAAATATTGCATTAATCATGATGTCCTAGAGCAATACACCATGCCGGTGTCCATATATGGAACACGGAGAAAATAATACGTAAATTATAAGTAACATAGCGACACACGGAAAGGATTCGAAGTTAAACGAACATGAGAGATATAACGTAGACAGCTGCAACAAATAAATGAAGATAGACAGGTCGTACAGCACTACTAAAATCGAAAAGATAGACAAGCAATTGAATGGAGGTCATCGACCATTGGCAAGACGGTACGTTAATGTTAGTAAAATCGCTGGGAAGAGATAAATAGACAAATTTCAACAAAGGAATTAATGTAAATGGAGGAGATGGGTAGACCAGACAAGTTAGAGAGAGGGGGGGGGGGATGGGGAGAGAAAGATAAATATATATTAATGTATTGTAAAAAAATACCTTAGCATTTACAGTATAGACAATTATATGAAAAGTGATAGTTCTGCCAGCAGGTGCGATCTAAACGCCTTTTTAAAATCGATGTTTACATATCGATATCGCTGTATCAATAACTGAACTGAGAAACCGCTTATTGTTTCTAACCCATTAACGGAGCCAGATTGGAAATTGCCGATCTTCGATTTAATTTTCTGGAATATGCGTTCTTGAATGACTTTAAGGAAAAGTTTGAGGTCCGGACTCATCAGAATTATAGTTCGATGACCTTCACATCTGTTGTGCATTGGACTTCTTGGGAAATGTTCCCAGATCCATTCAATTGAAAATTGGATTTTCGGATTGGCTGAAACAAATAAGCTGCTCACTGCGAAGAAACCAATAATCTTATTCCATAAAACGTGTCATCAACGTAAACAGGCGTAGTAAAGAGAGTACTAGGACCTGACCTTACCCTTTTCAACGCGCGTAAGCCATTAATTTGTTATAAGCACAGGGCAGTCCTTGCAAGGAGTCACGAGTGTGAAATAATGATGATTGTGTGATTTTTTAATTAGGGGTTGGATAAACCATTAATCTTAGCTCGCTTGATCTGCCTGTCGACGGCGCTTAAATTTGTTGCATCCACTTTTTGGTTAATTAAAAGGAACTTTTTGTTATTCAAGAAAAGTTCGCTTAGCAATATGTTTGAAAATGAAAGGAAAATATTCAAATTGAAGAAATAATATTTGAGAGTTTGGTCTCAGTGTAATATCAACATTGGTGCACAACAATATAAGCTTAGATGAGATAACGCCAACTCATACGTTCCTATAATCAAAAATACCCAACTGAGTTTTCGACGCGATAATGCGCCACCGTAATTATTTTTTAACCTCAAGGAACAGATTCAACGCTTACTATTATCTTTCAAGCTGAGAAACTATGGCGCTGGTGTATAACTATTCTATAATAGAACCTTCGCATCTGCTAAGGTGATCACTGAACACAAACTTTTGTTTTGTTAGAATTATTTTCTACACTTAACCTGCTCTTTAATACTTCAAAAAAATGATGCTTTACATAGCATTTTCTAATAAATGTTAACAATGCAAAAATTATTTTTTCAGTTTCAAAATTCCACCACAAATGTTTATGCCTATATAGGGCAGCTTTATGTTAAAATGATCGCTTCTAAAGTTTGGAACCGTGTGCCAAAATTAGTAACAATTAATGCACAGTCACTGGGTTGTATTATGCATGACATCAACGTCAGTAGCACCGATTTACTGACGTACCGGAATTAGCATATGACAAAATGTTGTAATCGGGTTGTAGGAATGGTTGATTAAAATTCGAACACTGCGGCAAGGATTTTAGAGCGGCTGAAGCTTACAGGATTCGTGCTATTAGTGCCGAAAAATATGAAATCCCCGATGTGCTGTAGTCCACTGTAAAAACATTTTCTGAAAAACAGAAAAATAGAGCAGAAAGCTAAACAGTGTTAAAGCTTTTCCGGCCCACATTTCCCAGAATATGCCTGTTTGAACAGGTAAACAGAGTAATGGGTCGCTTCGTACCTACGTCCTTTCTACCGAAAAGGGAAACGGTTCAGACCACCTCTAGAAATAGGAATCGCTAAGGGTAGAGCTGAAATAACTAAACACTCGAAATTTCAAATTGGACAGTTCTCAAAAGTATCAATATTTACCAATCAGATTCAAGCCCTTTTTGTTAATTTAGAAATGACTGAAAGATATTTTAAAATTTAATGGTGTGTTAAATTTTTAATTTATATTTTTCTTTTTTGAAGTTGATTACAATAAATTTAGTAATCCACTGATTATCATAGTCATGTAGAGGCATATAAAAAATATCACAGACATTTTACATTATTTGAAATGGTCATAATACTACTTACTTTATAAAAACATTTTTTGAATTAAGTAACTACGCAGTAACGTTTTAAATTTAAGCAAATTACCTTCATTTCTTACACTATTAGGTAGACAGTTATACAGGGTGTAACAAAAATGGTGGGCTGACCATATACAGGCGGCTTCTACTACTAAAAATACAGAAAAGTTTATATAAACATATGTCTTAAATGGTTCGTTACTGAGTTACAGCTGCTTGAGGGTTTTCAGCTTTTTATTCAAAAAGATTACAGCAAACAAAGTTGTTAAATTGAAATTATAATAAATGTTCAAAAGGACCTTCACGGGCAGCAACACGCTGCCGAACTCATCGGATCATGGACCGTCTCACGCGCTCATAGATCCTGGTGTGTTCCGAATTTGTTGGCATCCGCCTTTCACTCTCTGTCGAAGATCCTCAATGTCTTGAACTGCAGTAGAATACACCATACATCTTAGATGTCCCCATACGTAAAAGTAGAGAGGATTTAGATAGGGTGGCCATGCAGGCCACGTTACAGGTCCATCACGACCAATCCATCTTCCAGGATATACTATGTGTAAAAATTCGCGTGATGTGTGAATGAAGTGTGCCGGTGCACTGTCATGCATGAACCACATGCTTCTTCTAACATCTGGTGGATCAACTTTCAACAAACCTGGCAAGTTATTTTCTAAAAAATACCGATAATTCTGACCAGAAAGTAGTTCGGGTAATACAATAGGACGAATAAAAAAGTCGTTGATAATTCCTACCCACACATTTTATGAAAATTGCTGTTGATGCCTGGACTGAATAATGGAATGAGGGTTTTCTTCTTGCCACTGATGTAAATTGTGAAAATTTATGATACCATCTCTTGTAAAGCCAGCTTCATCAGTAAAGGGTACAGATGACAAAAAGATATCGGCGGTGCATTTTTCTAACAACCATACACAATAAGATTCTCGTGGTGGAAATCAATTCTCACTAAGTCTCTGTACTCTTTGCATCACCTGAATTTTCCACAATACCATCTAACACACGTTCTTCCAAGTCCAAAGTTCGTGGTCTACCGGGATCTCGGACTACCGGTTTGAAAGATCATGTTTCTGTTGATCTAATATGAAGCCTTTTTAATGTTTTCTTGTTTGGTAAAGGTCGGTTTGGGAAATGGTCTACGTAAAGTCTACTTGCTTCCTCCCTATTACAATGTGCCAAAGCGTACATTAAATGCATGTCGACCATCTCTTCAAAAGACTAATCTGCCATGTTTGTACAATTAATTAGAAAATAATACTAATGACTGAAATGGCTTAAATAACTGTTAAGACTGAAAAAAAGAAGCACCGATTACCTACTTGACAATGGACTGAAAAGCTTGAATGCGTGTAACCAGTGATTTTTTTAAAATGTTCACTGCTGTAACTCAGTAACGAACTATTTTAGGACATGTTTATATAAACTGTTTTGTTTATTTTTAGTCGTAGAAGCCGCCTGTGTATAGTTAGCCCACCATTTTTGTTACATCCTGTATAGTTTGATGCAACTAATGCAACTGTGTATTAGTATTCGTAGATGGTTACCACGTCGAGTTAGATAAAAGTGATTATATGAAACCTGAGTAAAATGGTTAATATTTCTCTTAACATACATACAGCATTTATATACAAATAGGGACGCAACTGCTACAGTTCCTTATCAATAAAAACAGGCTTACAGGAGTCACGCGCGCGTAATTTAAACATTAATCTAATTATGCTTGTTTTGGAGCATAAATACTCTTACATCATGTGATGAACTGCCCCAAGCCATTATACTATAACAAATAACAAATTGCACCAATGCATAATACACTTGTAACAGTTCATAGATGTTCACATCGCTTCTTCATAAAATGAACTATTTAGTTTCTTACACCAAGCGTCAATATGTATACCCAATCTAACTGGTTATTTAAAATATAACCTACAAAGGTTACTTGCACAAAACAGTCAATATTAGTGTTAATATTTAAGTCTTTCTTGACATATACGATGGGAGATTTTTATGTTATCAAAATAAAACAAAAAATCTATTACCGCTTACACCTGAGCAAAAACTTTACAGAAAAGAAATTTATCATGAAAATTTGGCTGCTTTGGAGGACGACAGAAATTTTCTTTCGCGAATTGTTACCGGGGATGAGACTTGGGTGTTTCGCTGGAACCCTCCCACCAAACGAGAATCTATGCAGTGGATTCACAAGGGCTCCCCACCGCCGAAGAAAGCCAAAACCCAATTGTCTGTAAAAAAAATTGATGGCAACCGTTTTCTGGGATGTCGAAGGAATATTATTGATTGAATACATGCAGAGGGGGTCGAATATAAATGGGGAGGCCTATGGGAATATGATTCAAAATTTAAAAAGTATATTGGAAGAAAAACGGCCGCATTCTTATAGGCAAAATAATTTGTTGCTGCACGAATATTGCCGGGTATGCAGCGTTTAAAGTTCAGCGGATTATTAATGATTCTGGCTTCATTGAATTAAGGCATCCACCTTATAGCCCCGACCTGGCCCCGTCTGACTTTTTTTTATTCAAACATTTGAAGAAACACCTAGGGGAAGGTGTTTTGCTTCCGATGATGGACTCAAAGATGCTGTAGAAGAATATTTTGCAGGCTTGCTAAAAGATTTATTTTCTGAGGGGATGGGACAGTTGGAAAAACGATGGAATAAGTGCGTAAGTGTAGAAGGGAGTTATACCGGGTGTCCGTTCTCAAAGTCGAACATAGGCGATTAACATTGTATTCGATGTTTTTATCGGTTCCTGCTCGCCAATTCAACTTACAGGGAAGGTAATGGTATCAATGGAAAGATAAAATTATTACGCATCAAATGATACCAATAATAATATTCAAGATGCGATTTTTATTTTAAAATACTAATTTAAAACTTCGAAATTTTTAAATATGCGGTGCCTTGCCTTTCGAGTTCGATAGCATTTGTAAAAAAAATTGGTAATTATTTGGCGTAAATCAGATATTATATGTCAACGTCTGTTAAAATTATCTACAGAAAAATGAATTATTTCAAGGAAGAACGAGTGAATGCACTAAAGTTAATTGCCTATGTTCGACTTTGAGAATGGACACCGGGTATAGAAAAATATTTTTTTAAGACTATGTGTTTTCTTTCATAGCTAGGTAGATAACATAAAAATCCCCCCTCGTACAACGCATTTTGTTTTTTCTTAACTTAACATTAGGTTGTTTTCCATGTACCAGCTGTTCATCTTACTTAAAACAGCTTTTAAACGGACTTCAAGTAGTTCAGGTGATGCTGCAATAATAATTGCGAAAGTATCATCTGCATAAATTATTGGATATCCAGATTTTGCATGCTCTGTAAAATCATTTCTAAGTAAAGAAATATTAAGGGAACGGACCCCTGTGGAACCCATGTGCTTACATTACATTTATGTGATAGCAGGTCGCTCGTTTTTACAGATATTTACCTATCAGTAACAACTTCCAATCCAACACCTGACGTCTTATACCTATGTGCTGCAGTTTACATTTTAGAAATTCTTTGTCATCTTGAATAGCACCTGAGCCTGTAGATACTGCAGGTACAGTGATCTTTAGTTCATTGCTATTTAGTGCTTTTGGTGATTGGAATAATTTTACTTGCTGTTTTAAAGATTCAATTAAATCCTTTCGGTAAGTTCTGACAGTATCTTTATGGGTTATTAATTCCTTTAGATGCTTTAATTGTGCTGTATCAAGTGCATCTATATCACTTTATATACTTACCAAGGATGCGTTCAGTTTTGACTCTTGGCCAGTGGATTGTTTTGTGTTATCACAACAAATTATTCGTTTATCGTCAAATTGCACTACACTCTGACTACTTCCTTGTTGTTACTCTTTCCCATTTTTGAAAAAAGGTTTTCTAACATAATTATTTCTCTTTTATCGCAATGTTCGCTTAGGATTTCGTCAAGTTTATTGTAAAGTTCTCTATTTGCTGGGCTAACTATTCGTCTTCTGCTTTCCATATTTTAATATTCCATTTCACTTGTTTGTTTATCATTATGAATGCTTCTGCACTTCATATGATACGGCCTAGGTTCTTCTTCGTTCCTTTCTTTTTTGTTCTTGTCAGCGTTACTATGTCTATATTTATTCCTCTCACCTCCTCTATTACTTCTAGCTTTCTTGTTCCTCCTTTACTTTCCTCGTCTCTATATTCATATTCCATTTTCGTAGCCGTGTTCTTCTTCTAGTTCCGCGTATTAAACATTTAAGCAAAAACACATCTTTGCAAGTACTGCGATGCCGGCCTACTGCCCCAATCCCCTACCTGGTATTTTGATTTCGGGGTGGTCTTTCGCTAGGTAAATTGCCTCCAACTCAAGAGTCTTAACCTACCTTTTGTTTGATGCCTTTGCTATCTTCGCCATTGGTATATTTATTTCTCTTTTACCTTGAGGGCATTGACCTACTACTTATAAGTAGATATATATTAGAAAATATATACTACCATAATGTGGAATCTACATGGATAGTAATGTTTTCTGTTCTCTCTACTTTCAGAGAGAACACAGCTCCAATGTATTATAATAAGGGATTATTAAAAATAAATTTGTGGCGATTCATGTCTATACCTATATTTTCTGTATACATGCATGTATATATTTATACTACTATATTGCTAGCGGCTATGAGTGGGGAGGTCACGAAGTAAGTGAGACAGACAACCAACTTTTCAATGTATATGGTGAGCTGTGCGCAAGCGCATCGGCGTCGTCCGCGCGGTGGGGAAGTGATCAAGAGACGCGTTATACTCGGAGTGAGACTATGTCGGCGCCGTAATGTTTTCGGCCGTTTCCAAGCCCTACTAGCAATATTTGTATAATACATATATGCATGCATGTAGACGAAGAGCCTAATTTTATTTCTTTTAATTAAAATTATTTAACCTTGTATAATCAAAAAAATTAACTTTAATTTGAAAATTAACACGGTACAATACATATTTCCTACTAACATTATTTAAAGCTACTGTAAATTCTGACAGTAGCAATCAAGCCACAATATTATAAATCGATTTAATGCTAAAATCGGGATGTCCGTTTCGCCACAAAAATTTCAAGCCGAAATTGCTGTATAATAATAAAGAGGCATTTTGTTTGTCCTAAGACAAAAATTTTACATATTTCCTTCCCAAAGGAACGCAACTAAGCTAAAAACGATTACATAGGAATTGATTTATTCAATAACGACTGTTATTTTTAGCCAGTTCTCGAACTTTTTTCCAATAATCTTTTCGTAATAAATACGTTGCTCTCATTCCATAGCTTCGATAAGAAAGCAGCTTTGTATTGTTTGCTATATATTTTTACAGTGCGCATCCCACGCGAGGGATTGCTACTCCCATCTTTAATTTTCCAAAGTTGACAATAATAAGTCGTTAGACAATATGGAATTGCAATATGCCTCTTTCTGGGGATTAGGAAAATGAGCTACAAGAACTAATTATTAGTGCGATTGAGGGTTTTCCATAAATCCGAGGAAAAGTTGCCAGGCTTAGGGTAGGCTTAGGATGGCGATATTCATTGTGTAAGAGCCTTATTTTTAATTAGCATTGCGAACACACCCAAAATTTCGACACAGCCTTTTGAAGGGCTTTTGACAACAGACTCTTTTTTATACCCCGAATTCAAAATATGCCTTTGTTTTTCGCAAACAGAAGAGCGATTAAAAATTCACCTCCCGATTGTTTTTGCTCGAAAATCGAACGAGCTATAACCAGCAGTTGACTCTCAAAGTTAAGTAAGTAATCAATACCTCAGTAATAAGCTTTTTAAACTCTCCGAGAGCAAACTAAACTTTTATGAAGAATCGATTGCGTTTCGAATCCTCTCAGCGCTATTTAGATGTTGAAAATTACACTTGCACAAGATTATTTTACCAAGAATAGGCCATCAGTCATATCAAATTATTTATATTTGTCACATCTGACAAAATGTATACGGCAAGCAACTATTTTCAAACGTAATCGCCGGCTATTAAGTAGATGACTGCAAGCGGCAGAAATAGTCCTAAGGATTGATTTTGATATTTAGGTCTCGACTATTTTGCTTTTATAGAGTTTCGGTAATCCAGAAGTTTTTAAAAGCTAGCAGGTCAAATCCGAATTGACTTCATTTCATAATACTCGTAAAAGTTGATATGGTTAATCGGAGTTTGCACACTTTCGCGCTAATACTAAAACTGCGATTCATCTCTAAAGACGCAGTAGTGAAGTATAGGCCCATCTTGCAATAATGCCTCAAAGATTATAAACCGTTACTATGTTTTCACTATCCTTTGTACTTAGCGACATCATCTAACATTAATAAACTATTGAAGTCTAATTATGCTCTCTACTACCTAAAAGCTAGCTTAGATGGCCAGGCAACTCGCTACACGCCTGTGTTTCTTATAGTTATAAATCTTTGCTGCAACACGAATGAGTCTGACTGTAAATCGGTTTAAAAATCGTACTGCGAGATTATATGCGTAGAGTTTTATTATTCCATAAGTACTTACCAAACACGAAGAAAGATCAATCGTAGTTATGTTTTCAAGTCTATGTACGATGCTGGTTCAACTGAAACACGTGTGTACTGATCAGGCCAAAATCAATGAAATCTAGTTTAGGAAGGTATTCTCGTTTTCTATGTATAATTTCACAAGTGAATTTCGTTTACATTAAACTCGATCGATTTCTAAAATGTTCTTACAATAAAGTACTACCAAACAAATTCCAATGTTTAACTGTCGAGAGGCTTTCTCCTCAACACATATCTATAAGTGTTGATGGAGAAACTTACTATTCAAAAACGGCAGTTGTAGCAGACGGTAGGAAACACACATAGTACATGCCTAAACAATGGCATATTGTAAAAACTACAAGCGCTGTTAAGTGTGCGGGAAACATTTAGCTTGAAGATAGGTGTATTGAAGAAAGAAATATTACGAGCTTCAAAAATATTAGCATTGGAACTGTTCACGCCATTTTTAAAGACTTCTGCATTGAAAGTCAGTCGCCATGTGCAGCAAACTGTTCAAGTATGGTCTTACCGGAAGGCTATAAAATGTTTCAAGAAAGGGATGTACAACTTAGTGAAGCAATAGAAACTGTGCCTTAATGCCAATGGAAACAATTGAAGGAGTCATATGGTTTCTTCCTAGTTTTTTTCTGTAACGTGTAAAATACAGTATTTGTCATATTTTTAAGTTATAATAATTCCCTGGCTTGAACTTGAATATTTTTATCTCTGTTTACTAACGCTACATTACGTTTTCATCATTGGTATGAAATATCTAAGATAACCAAATGCGTATGTAACACCACACTGCTCTATGCCCTTACAAGCAGCTGTTATCCACACTTCCCCTCTATGGAACAATAAAGAAGACATTTTAGAGAACCCATTGGAATTTAAAGTTATAATCTTTGGGAAGAATTGCTTTATATGCATTAAAGAAAGTTTTAAATTCTTCACAGAATACCTTCATTTCATATATAGATAAAGACCATGCCGCAGTAGCTGACCCCAGTTTTACCACTGTTTTCTGTTGCCCACCTTGAGGGAAGATGTATACGAGCAAGTTGCCAGCTACTACTAATGCATACAATTTTAGCCCGTATTTCCATTATGCGGTAAAGGTGATAATAGACGAGAACACTTCCAGGTGAATCAATTGGTGAACGAAGTTAGACTTCTGAAACATCTAACCTGTCTAGCATAGAATGGTGCAATGGTTTCGTCTTGTTCTTCCTTTTTTGGGCGAACGAAAAAAAAACGCCTCTAAGCCTGGATCCAGATAGACCTTTCTGGTATCTTATTAACATAGAAAATGAAGCTACGCTGTGAAAAATTTAGAACGGCCTTAAATAATTAAAGTATCAGTGTTATATGTATATCAAATTTTGTTAATAAAACGCCCATTAGTCCATTCCATCTTTCAATCTTTCAAGGTACCTCTCAACATATCCTTGGAGTCTATGTTAAAGAGCAACGAATGCCGGATGCAACCTTGTTACTAACTTATTTTATTTTAATGTCGTTTGAAAGCCTATATCAGTTTGATTATAGTTTGACAATAATTCTTTCATTCTTGTCATCGATTGATTTACATTTCAGAACTTTGAAGGGTATGCGATGAAATGCGTCCAAAATATTAGACTAAAGCCTAAGGATGACGTCAACTTGCAGAACTCATTCTACGGAAAAAAAGGCTTGTTGCACACTATTATAGAAGGAAGAATTAAGAAAGAAAACTCAAGAAGACGTCGCAATAAAATATATCATTATCTAAAGCGTAACTACAATGAAAAGCGCCGCAATTCAATTGATGTGCATTCAATGCTATAGTGATTAAAGTGGTGACACTTGATATAAGCTAACACCACCATAGATCTGTCTAATTATGTAGTGAACTCAGGTGAGCTCTTGACTTTGGCCTAAACAGTTACAAATCTAGATTTTCAAATGGCTATTTTACATTAGTAATGATTGGTCTTGAAATGAATGTGCAATTTTTTAATTAACCTGGAAAGTTAGCTGAAAGCCAGCCGTCAGGAAATTGAAAACGTTATTGCTTCTAAATTGAAATTAAACCTATTTATGTCATGAGAAAAGAATCCTCACACTATTCCGAAAACTATAGAACCGTTTCCTTTATGGCCCACGTAAGCAAGGTCCTGTTGCATATCATCCACGAGCGTTTGAAAACATTTTTCAGACAGAAGAATAATCAAGCTTATACCAGGAAAGGGCATACAAGAGCAAATTCTTACAACTAGACCGCTCATAAATAAAAGCAGAGGTTAACGTTACAATGTTTCGCTATTTCGTGCCTTCGGTAAAGTAAAATGGAACGTGCTGTGAAAATCATCGAGACAGTGGGCACTCTACAACATCTAATCCTACTAATCAAGGGACTATATGAGAACACTATGGCAATGGTAAGAGTAAATCAAACATACCCTGACAATTGTGAGGTATACGCAAGAGTCAGACAAAGATGCATCTTGCCCCAATGTTGCTCAACATTTACAGTGACTATATCATGAGGGGAGTCTTCGATGATTGGCAGAGAGGCATTTCAATCAGAAGAATAAAAATCAGCAACCTTCACTATGCCAATGGCACCCTCATTATTACCGCAGGTGTAGAGAAAATGACGGAAATGATGGATAGGCCGCGGTTAGTAATCGAAGTTCACGGACTCAAGCTGGATAGACTAAAGCAATCATAACTATAGTAAAGAGGGCAGATAACAACTTTTCATACATCAGAAACATAGCGGGGTATGACCTTGTCGACAGTTTTATCTACTTAGGCTTGCTCATCAAGAACAGCGGTGTATTCGAAAAGAATACGACACCGACCTACGATGGCAACAGCTGTGATCACCAAACTCACAAAGCCATGACGAAAGTAACAAAACTAAAAACTTGTAAGTAATCGTATCTACCCTATTGCTAAATATGCAGCAGAAACGTGGACGATGAACAAAGCAGCCAGAAAAAGAATAGAACCCTTTGAATTTTGGGTATACAGACCTGTACTAAAGGTCTCATAGATATTAGATGAAATTAGTCACCATCAAGCTAATAAAGAGTTTCAACTATATGCATCTTCAGTACTTTGAACACATGGCACTCAGAACGAAGATAATGGCAAAGATTACTGTAGAAATAAAGCTAGAACTAAAACGCAGCCCTAGAATATCTCCAACGCGATGAGTAAGTCAAGCTAAATAATTACTAACACGAGTCTACATGAATCAGAACAATTGCAGAGACTCCTGAAAAGAGATCATTCGACATTAAATGGGTCACCACACCCTTCCAAGGACCACGGACGGAGGAACATGGCTTTTCCGTCGAAGTTCAAATCTACATTTCTGAATTCAAAATACCATAATATATTTTTTAGCGAACTGTGATTGGAGACGTTTGTTGATATTTCATCATCAACCAATTCTATGGTCCAACCAGAAATTAAAAACAAGTAATGAGGAATCTATACCAAAATCTATTCGTAGATTATTAAAATTACTATATCGACCTTGAATACCATTTGCAACAAAACCTTGTAAACAATGTGCCTATACCAATAAAGTAATTTATATAAAGAAATGGAAAATGTTTAGACCTTGAAATTAAGCTATATTTTGGTACAGTCATTACAGGTTCGAAAGGCAATAGAAGTAGTTAGAATCACCATTCATGTAAGCTTATAATATTTTTACCTAAGTAGATTTAGCTTATTCTAAACTGAATAGATTTAATTATTATAAATAGCTTGATTATTCCAAGATTTCATAAATCTTAGCCTTATTTTGAAGAAGATTTGTACAATTAAAGCAAATTGCAATACGTGGCTATATTTTAGTTTGCAGACAGATAACTATATATTTCCGTTTATAGTCGACAATTTGAGGTTTCTAGGGGTAAAATTTACAGAATTCGCAAGTCACTATGAATTTGTACTAAATTTAAACTTGCAGAATTAATCGTAATGGTGACAGAAGCTGAACTTATCATTCTTTCAACAAGTCCTGTACGATTCTTATATGATAACTGCAGAGGTTAGAAAATTGACACATAACCTAAGACAATTGTCGCGTTAACTACACCCGGTCTGTATGGGCAAAACTGACCTACAAAAATAAATTGCTAATATATCAATTAATACAATAGATTCGATGCACGTATAGTACACAGGATCGTGTGAGCAAATATATGTCACTTTATGAAAACGTTCGGTACCGATCCAGCAATAAAAGCTCTGAATAAAAACTATCAAGTAAGAAAATGCTATTGATCAGGTTAACCTGTGTGGTTTTCTTGTTATAAATTAAAATATAATAGGAAATCGAAAGGCTTATAAAGTGAACATATCAAAATCGGTTGGTAACAAGTAGTCATCCACCGGCAGTAAAGTTGCTATAGGAAACAGTTGAATTACTAAACGACTGATGGTGGCTTTCCACTTACGAAAATTTCAAACTTTAATACCGCGCCGGGTAATTTCTACGACGGGCGTAATTCGGTCAATCAGGAATTTCCCTTGTATTAAAAAGCGCGAGGTGTGTTGCTAGATACCCAGAATATTAGGATAATACAAAATCTGACCTTAGTGGCTATGTGCTGAGTAAATCTGAAGCAATCACCGCTGGAGCTTTTCAATTCTGCCTGGCGTCGAATTCTTCGTCCAGCGGACGAGTACTGCTACTTCACGCGTCAGCTAGAAATTTTTGTGGCAGCTAACACGACGAGCCTCGCCTTCATAGAAATATTTTTGAGTGGTAATGTTTGGTTACATACACATCCACAAGGCGACCAAATCAAACGGTAATAGAACAGGAGAAAACAAGGAAGAATGAGACAACGTATGCATTCTCAAGATTCCAGAATAGGAAATGAAAGTCGGACAGTTACCCCCATCTCGCAAACGCGCATGTGTGAAGGCTGTGTAGGTGACCCAAAACGCATGAGAGTTTTGGAAAGTGTGAAACCTGTAGAAAAATCGGCAAAAATTTGTAGGCGGCGGCTTCAGGTTGTAACAAATCACTACTTCTTCTTCATCGAAATAAATTCCCTAGGTTTTTATAAGCAGGTTTTGGGGACAAATAATTGTATCATTGAGAATTTCAAACTGCAGAATAAATTTTAGTGTTGAAGTTGTACTCAACTCATCTCAACCTTTAATTGAGACTAGTTACGGACGGCTTTAAGAGGTAGGTTTTGGAAATAGTTGGTAGCTGGTAGTATCATATACACTAGAGCTTGGGATAAGTTTTTACTTGCAGAAGCGATTTTAACGTTAAAAACTAGATCCATCGTCTTCAATAGACTCATCGTTCGATCCTTGAATGAAAATTTGGGATATAGATAATTATCTACAGTTCAATAGTTGATAAATGGTAGGTGCTGTGTAGAGGGAAAAAATTAAAATAGAACAGGACCTTCAAGGACAATCATATGTGCTGGATAAAAACAACTTACATTTACGCTTTTTGTATGATAGTTTTGGAAACAGACTATTACATGTGTAGGTCGATACTAGATAATTCTAAGTAATACTGACTTGACACCTACATACACCAAGAAAAACGTGGGATACTAGTCAGCAGGAGGACAATGCATTAAATTAAAACCAAGCTAAAAATATACCAGCTATATGTTACATTTAGATCAATAATCAGTTCGGCAGATTCACTATGCCACAGTTTTAATAAATATTTACAGCAGTTAACCCTCTATCAGGAAATGCATATCGCATATTAAAAACACATTACTTATGCTAGAGGAACTTCAAGAAACAAACATATTATGCAACCAAACATCGACGTTGCAGTAAATAAAACGTGCAACTCATTAAACAGAGACCATAGAACTACACTTTACGGACACCCTTAACATTATCCATTATCATACTCGTACGTCCAATTACACAATGAATTTTACCAACTATATTTCGGGGTGTTAACAGATGAATGCATTATCTTACCCTTAGCAACAATTTATGGAATACGTTGGGCAATAATATATCTACCCATACAGTAACAAACCAATAGTTTGGTAGATACTTCTAGCGATGATATTTTCACAATTTGCCTTATGGTACTCATGAGAAGAACAAATTTCTTAAATTTACTGCAGAAACGGAGCACTATCAGTCACCATATGTAGTAACCATATTTTTAAAAACATGCAAAGGTCAACATCAATAAACTGAACTAATAATTTATCGATGTTATTTTAACGTTAGAAATTAATCCCATCGTCCTCAGTACGAATAAAGTTGTGAAATGCTTCATAGAAGATTATATATTTCAGTTGGATCGACCACTCTTTTTCTTCAGAATGTTATCCACAGAAAGTTTTTATATATTAGAGAAAGAGTGGGTAGAAAGTTGAACAAGGGTAAGGTGTTAACTCAAGAAAACCATCTAGAAATCAGAATGAGAACTGACAGTCACGGGAATTGAACCCAGGACGAACACATTTACCGTGACCTACAAAGCTCGGTTACTACTTAACACAAGTTCCCCACGGTACTTATACGTCGGCCTGGGGGATAGACAGCTATAGATTTAGCGTATAGTGACCAATCCGAGGTTACTATTTAGAAGGGAATGAAATTCACATCAAGGCGCTCAAGTATATCTACGCGCACCAAACTCTTACTCGCAAATTGATATTAATGTTTAAAGCTGGACCTGTCGCCCTTATTCGAGACACATTCTCGACAGTCCTTATATGACAGCATTTGTTTCAAAAGCTCCCGATCGCAGCGACGTCGATATTAAGAACCGAGGATATCAGGGCTGGGGGCAGCTTTGTTTAGAAGTCGATATATAATCTGGAATTTCGACGGCCACCACTGGCTTAAATCTTGCACTTGGCCGTAGTGTAGGACAAACAGAAAAGGGAAAAGTAAAACACAGAGCTAGCCGCATGTCAGTGGCAGGGTCGCATGATGGCGCTCCGGGGGCTATTCATTACCACAACACGCGCCCTGACCAGCACCTCGCGCGACACTTCCGCTCGCCATAACTTGTCAAAATCACCCACAACGCTGCCATTAGGAGATGACCGTCTAATTGCACGTTTCCTATTTGCTTCTGCTTCAGAGATCATTATTAACAAATTCTAATTTCAGTTTTGGGTGGTCGAGACTGTCATTAAAACTATTAAAGGCGGTGGGACACCTTTACGCATTAACGCTTCAAAATTTCCAGTTTACGAGGCGTCGCTATTTAAAAACCGAACTGGTGAGATAAATATCATCCATTTCTAAATAGTGGTCCTACCTAGCATTACAACGCTTTGTACTAGTTTTCTATTGTTCAAAACAATCCTGTGGGCCCTCAGCTGAGATTATCTATAGAGTTCGCCCTGTTTGTTTTCTCGCGCTACATTGACTGAAAAATGGCATTTCTTCCACTTTTGTATTGGGCGAAACATTTAATATTTTACAGTGTAACTGCCCACAGCAAAACAGCGAAATTCGATTAGATACTTGTTTAAGGATTAGTTGAATTTATTGAATTTATAACCTATAGTATAGGATGCAAAATGGTCAAAGTGTGCAGCCAAGCGAAAATAAAAAAGAAATCCACAAGAGTCTACCGAAAAACACAGAAAGCGAAATCAGCAAAAACGGAAAAATAGAAATATACGAATGTATGATTAAGAAAATAAATGAAGTTAGCGAACTCGAAAAGAAGAAAATAAGTTTAAATATATTACTACTTGATACCAAATATTTGAGTATCATACTCTACTTTTAAATTACCATGAGACTACACAGGTACATTTGAGAGATCGGCTAACTAAACAATGAAAACGGTGAATTACTAAAATACAAATAAATACTAAGGACGCCAACGAGTCCTTTTGCAAAAAATGTGTTTAGATAGAAAGAAGAACTCATAAACTCCAAAGAAGCAGCCAATCGTCAGATAATACGAGATAAGGGGGTCGCAGTAACAAAACAAAACAAGGAAATGGTAACAGTGTATAGTATTCAAATAGAATAACAGTGTATAATAGTCAGTACAGGGGATACTTACATGTAATTCCCGTAGTACTTTGGGTGCACCCTAAATATCACAGATCCGCCTTATAGGCAGGTTGAATATCATATATAACTTACACAACTTATGCTTTGGCGAGACCTGAGGGGAGAACTCACGGAAGTATGCGTGAGGGATTAATGTTCAAAAATTAAACACTTAAAATCAACGATAACGTTCAAGGGATTCTGAAGAAACCTCACTGAATCTGCTAGCAATTCGCAGAGCTCAAGAATATCTCCACGTCGAAATTCAAAGTCACATGCATAAGGGTCTGAATGGTACCACTCGAACAAAATTCAGCATAACACATGAAAAATCACAAACGCAGTTAAGTGATGGTCAACTTGCAAAGGTGAAACCTTTCCCCGCTGTTTCACAAAGGATTCTTATTCCTTCCATGAAAGAAACATAGGCACAATAAGCTGCACAAGATGCTTATTAGCCCAAGGTCGCTTTTACGTAATGTAGTCGCCCGCACATACAGAGCGCTCAAGCGATACAGGAGGCATTCAATCGAAGAAAACCGACCATGTTGTTTTGACCTGATAACCTGCAAAACAATAACGCAAATTAGAGCGAATCCGCGTAAACCGTGATGTAAACAAAAAATTGCAAAAACTCATCCTGTGTGGACCAACAAGTGCTACATTACAGCCAAACTCGCCACAATGATACGTCGCTACATCTGCCAAACTCCTCTTACCGGCGTGAACTGATATACTATCTTCAACTGTAACATGAGGCGATAAGACAAATCACCCAAGGCTCTGTGAAGCGACCAACCGCAGCGATCTGTACTGTATTACAGCATGAAAGGAATATACCCAGCCACGCTAACCGCAACTATCAAATTTCTCCAGGTAAGTAGAAAACACAACGCGCGAAATTTGAATAAATAAATGAGTTGAAAAATGAATTGCAAAATTTAAACGACATTTTTTTAGAAAATGGTAGTTCCCATAGATCTTTTGGCAATCATGAAACAATAACATAAAGAAACAGAACACATAATTAAATGACAACGAAAAATATGTATCAAATGTGTTTTTAAAGAATGAGCTCTAATAAAAAAAGTTATTAATTTTTTTGTAAACCACGCCACTTTTGGATGATTACTCCAGATGCCAGAAAACGAGAAACCTGCATGTGTGATAAACGCTAACATGGATTTAGTCAGTTATAAACTACAATTATTAGGTATTATCAACAAGCGCACTCACTCAAGAGGTAGTTAAAAATATTTGTTGTAAAGGGACTCGTAAAGGACGAATGTTTAGAGATAATATGCAAGTATTGTAAAAATTTAGAAATCAAAGTGTCGTGACGCAATACTATAAGTGGGTATCCAAGAGAATATAATTAGAAATAAAAGCAACGGAGACAATTTGCCAAGTAACGAAGAAAGAGGACGTTAGATGTACCAAAGGGAAGTGCTGACTGTATTTAAAAATTTTCTCAGCAAGTTTTTGAATCAAATTTGCAACATTTTTTATATATACCGTGAAATATTTCATAAAGAGGAATTTGTCAAAAATTGGAATTCTGCACCATATAGCTTTTCAGAAAACTATAACCCTACATATACCATTGAAGTTCAATTCACACATTTTGGCAGTTCGAAGGGACAATGTCACTTACCATAGCTCTGTTCACAATTCTGTTATTGTTCTAATTTTATATTGCACTATATTCACATGACTGAGACATGGTCCTGCAGGGATATGTGCCTATTGAGATCTCATGACACTAATCAAAACTGATAGCTCAGAATCTGACCCGTGTTCGTTTCCTCGCAGATTTGCCCTCTACGCATATGGAAAGAAGAAGATCTTCCATTTAATGTCCAACTATACTTCACACAAATTGGGGAACAAATTTTGATATGGCATTTTTCAGAAAGCGTCCATGGCAAAGGTGTCCCGGATGGTATTGGCGAGTGTATCAAATTACGTAAAGTTATTCTTTGAAAAGTTTTGAGACGAAAATGTTGGATTGACCTTTATGGGCCCTCACAGATGGTAGATAATAAACGTGTTTTACTTGTGTAAAGTACCTTTTCTGTAGTAATTAAGTGAAAATGCCATTAAGGAAAAGAAGAAACCATATAAAATGTATAGTCTCATAAAAAATTTTACAACTATCGACCTACTTTTATGAAACAGTACATTTTCATTAGATGAAGTATATTTGTTATTCTACGTGTGCAAGAGGGAAATTCTCATAAGTGGACCTTTTTCTAATATCTTCACATAAAAATATGGGTCAAAAGTATTTACCTACCTAAAAAGAAGCAGATTGGTGTACATATCTTTAGACAACCATAGTGCATCGCGTTTGCTAATATTCACAGAGCACCTAATATAATACAGGCGGCTAAACTGTTAAATAACTGATTTAGCGGCCGCTAAATCACCTATTGTCGATAATATGTACGGCTTCGTCGCTTCGTAAAAGACCGCGTAGGGTCTCAGTGAGACCCCAGTTACTAATTTTGAACGTTTCAAAAAAGAATAAATTAGAATTATTCAGTGAGGTTGCAGTTTGTGAAGGAAATAATTCAGAAAAAAATATTAAAAAAATGAAACGCAAAAAAAACTGGTAAAAAGGGTAATAAATAAGAATTTTCAAGAAAGAACACTTGCTACACAAATATAATATTGGCGGAGGTGCTGTAGTATGACCCTAAGCAATCATGCCAGAAACGAAGACAAGAGAAATTGCAGCAGGTTACACAATAATGGACATAGTAAAATGAAAGTAATTCAAGTATATGGATACATGAGGCGTATGAACAAAGAAGAACTTCCACAAAAGGTATGGAAATAGTATATTTCCGAAAAAAGAGAAAAAGCCGCCCATTGACGAAAACAATAAAAACACCAATGGAATATAGGAATTTAGAAATCGAAGACTGGCGGAACAGACAAATTTAAAAAATCGGGATGCAAGATATAGTAAGTATTAGATATATGATTATATTGCTTTACCAAGAATTCAGCTCGCTGAGTTACTTGAGTCGCCAGTTGTCAAAGTGAGGTTGTGTGAAATACATAAAATAAGTTACGACATGACTTTCAAAAATTACTGTTTGATACAACGCCACTTGATAACGGTTTTTTAACGCACTTTATATGTATGCCGTGAAAATAAGGTATAAACTTTTTCCGTTTTTCCAATTGGTATACGTATTAATATTCAATCCCTTTAATGTGACAGAATATCTAAGAAAAACCGTAATTAAATTAATAATAAATCAAAAGGCACAGAAGGAAATGAGCGAAGTACCCCATAGTAAAGGCCTTCCAAGAAAATATGAAAAGTACAAGAATATTTTTGCACCAAAGAGAAGCACTAGGCTTCAAACCTAAAACGTAATGGAGGAAGAAGAAAAGCATATTTTTTTCCGGACACATTGACATTGACATTGACCCCTAAAGCAACTTTGCGGTCGCAGCTTCGACCGATAACTATACTACCAGCATGTCTAAACTTATGGAAAAGATTGTGTACAACAAGTTGGTTGCCTATATTAATACTGAGAATGTTTTACCTATTACTCAGTCGGGATTTTGATCTGGTTATAGTACTGCCACAGGTCTTATGAAGATAGTTAATGATTTAACAGTCGCGATAGACAACTACACTTTTACGGATGTGATGTGACACTACTTAAATGGTTCTCAAGTTATCTGGCTGATAGAACTCAAGTCGTAAGAATACACGACCAATTTTCCAGCGAAATTGTTCTCGCACAAGGTGTTCCTCAAGGAAGTATCCTGGGGCCGATACTTTTTGCCATTTTTACCTATGATTTATCATCAAATCTGACTCCAGACTGTTCTTTATTTGGCTTGTGATCCGCTAAAGATAAATGAATCAATGGACCTACTTAATTTAAATTTAGCTGCAATCTCTTCATGGTCGACGAATAATGGACTCTTCCTTAACGCTTCTAAATCTATGGTGATGTGTGTCGGTTCGAGTGCAATGCGTGAAAAGGCATTTTCAGTGTTAAATCGAAATGTTTGCATTGATAACGACACTTATCATTCTCGGAGTGTGTTAAAAACTTAGGTGTTTATTAGACTGCAATTTAAACTTCCAAGCGCATGTAATAGAAAAATATTTGTTTTCTTATATGAAACTAAAAACTTTATACCAGTTTAAGTATGTTTTGCCAAAATCTACAAAATGGTATCTAGTTAATGCCTTAGTACTAAGCAATTTGGATTATTGTTGTGGAGTTTACTTCCATTACTTTAATTCACATTTTAAGAGCAAATTTCAAATTGTTCAAAACTGCGGTTTTCGTTTTGCTTAGAATGCTAGTAAAAGTGAGCATATTACGCCATACTACATTGCTCAGAACACTTTAAGTTGGAATATCGCTTTTGTATACTATTTGCATGGTTACTTTTGAAAATTATCAATTGTTATGTTCCACCTTATCTATTTAATTTACTCTGTAGACGTTCATCTACACATAATCGTCAATTAAGGCAGGTAGAGCTTTATAGTATTCCGAAACATTCGACGTTCAAATTTAAAAGTTGTTTCGAGTATCATTCCGCTGTTATCATTAATAAATGGTTTATGTAATATAATTAATAATAGTGAGGCACTAACACCCCATGAAGGAGCTTGGCCTGCAAGGCGGAAGGTCAGAACTTCCGTATCCTCGCTCTCACACCCGGCTGTCGCGTGCCAAATTAATGACACGTGGTGATGTGGTGAGCATCACGCATTAGGCAACCGCATTATTACCCCTTGTTCTTTCGAACGCAGGTCCCCAATTATTTAAAAGCGACTGGGTAGGCCGCCCGCCAGGCATCGATCTGGGATTTGAACTCCAGACTTCCGCGCCGCAGTCCAATGCTCTAACCACCGAGCCACGCTGGCGCTTATGTAATACAATTACTACGTCTAAAAATAAACTTAGAAAAGAATTAGTTTTAATTCAAAGTAATTTTTTGGAAATATAATTGTGTTTTATTCGGTATAAAGTTTTATTGTTATTCTTCACTGTGCCAAGTATTAGATGTTATTGGGTAGGGTTAAAAACCTGTTCTATACAGACCCCCGGGTTGAAAACCTGTTCGATACAGAACTCCACCTATTGGGATCTTATAATTATACAGTTCTGCTACATTATATTTTTTGTATATGATCCCAATAAAGCTTATATTATTATTATTATATAATAGTTTCTAACGTGGAAAATGCCCAAGAAAAACCATTTTTGTCCAAGAAAACGTAACAGGCGTAAATTCTAAAACGTAAGCGCAATAAAAAGAAAATATTAATATTGATTTGTTTAATGTGAAGAATTTCCCAAGAATATGATGAATTCGGCAACAGTAGTTACCCTGAAATATAGACAAATACCATTATCAGGGCCTTTACTTAAATGCCCTTCAAAAATATATAGACAAAGTACGGTTTGAATTAGAGTTGCAGGTCGAGTTTTTGCGTTTACCGATTAGCAATTACAAATTTGTGGCTATAGAACACGTAGGCTTTAGATGACGAATTAGGGCGAGCCCTTAGGGCGCAAGGCACTGCCGGACAGGGTACATATTGCTCCCGCTTAATTTTTGGATGTCGATAATAAGAGAGCCCCGTTTATCCGCATTATCCGAGCACGGGCTGGTGTTTGTCGAAAAATTTAGTAC
>OW679202.1:25432411-25587119 GCA_940337035.1 Agriotes lineatus | reverse complement strand
CCTATAATAGCAGTCGCAGGTATACATGTTTGGAAAAAGAAGAAAAGCGTTATGCCAATTAAATGCTTTCTCCCAGTTATCGTGATTTAATTAGTTGCCCCACAAGTTTTTTTGAGCAGTGTACTAAATGTGTCCAATTTAAAATTATACATAGAAAAGATCATAATCCTTTCAAGGGCCAGTACTTAATAGAAAAATGATTAAGACTAAACTATTTACACCACCGAAGAAAAGCTACAGTAAGTAGTTTTACCTGTATGCACTTTTAAAACGCACACAGAAATACATTATTTCCTGGTAACCATGGAAACATAATTTGTTGTCGTGTAATAAATTCACAGCACGTGCAAGTATATGAATGTCATCAGGCAGGTCAGCTAATTCTAATAATACATTTTTTAATATTTAAGTTAAGTTTATATGCACTAAAGGAAAACTAAGTACAAATACTATTTTCGAAAGCTGGTCATAATGAGTGAATTTTCAATATTACTGAATTTCTGAGAAACAAGGTGGCCCAGCATGTGTTCAGTGTATGAATATTGTCTACAAAGAATATTTGTTTCATAGACCTGTTACAGATTATTGGCGTCTTTTCTTTTTAAATTAAATCTGGATGACTTGAGAGGTAAATAAAAATATAATTACTGTCAAAAATCCTGTTTATTGAATACTATATCGAGTATATATCTAATTTTATATATCAATATATTATAATTGGCACAGTAATTACACAGAAAGTAGTAAGTTTAACTTTGCTATCTTAAATTGAACACCCTGTATATTGTTAGATATTGAATTTTCCTTTAAATTTTGAATTCAAAAATGTATGACTTGCACATGTGTCACTCGAGTGTTTTTGGTTTAAGGAACATTTAAAAACAAGCATCGTTAGGTATTACAGTATTTTTTTAATGAAAACCAAAGAGTAACTTACATGAGCCAATTTCTTTAGTTTCTTCTTATTTAGATTTAATTAAAATAGTTTTTATAGTGGTTGCTCTTTTGTTTTCATTAAATAATTACTGTAATAGGTAACCAAGTTCGTTTCTAAATAATCCATATCCATATATCCTACAAAAAAGTCACAAAACATGTGCAAGTGATATGTACGTTTTTGAATTCAAAATTTAAAGGAGAATATCAATATCGAACAATATACAGGGTGTTCTACTTAAGATAGCAGTTGTTTTCCTTATTCTTTTCCCTATAATTACTATGCGAAATTGTATTAGAGTAAATTTATACATAAAAGAGATATTTCAGGTGTAGCACAATCTTGTTACATCGATATATAAAACTAGCTGAACAATGTAAAACATAAATCTAAGTATAATAATTATTAGTAATTGTACAGTATAATACAACATGAAAACAACATTAGTAAGATGTGCTAACAGCTGTACTAGAGTTTCTCATAAAATGCTGAAGAAAGCTCTTGATGCTTGCGACGCTTCTATGTCGCAAAATCGGATAGTTGTTAATGACGCTTTGGCATTCAAACCCCGTTGGATATGTTTCCCTATGTATATGATTTTGAAACTTTGTTAATATAATATTTTTTTCATCACTAGTCCACCTTTTCCTTTGTTGAGCATTTTTTTTCTTGTCGGTTGTTTTTACAGCTTTTCTTCTTGTATCCGTCGTTACTAAAATATGAGTTACAAAATGAATCAATAGCTAAAGCACCATTACATCAAACATACCGTAAATTTCATCAGATGAGTCATCCCCACTCATCAAATCGGTTGATTTGACTGAATCATCTCCATCATCAGTGGCATATGGATCCACGACATCCTTTTCTGCCTCATCATTCCACGCATAGTTTCTGCTTGGTTTTGCTCTACAACTCCTTTTAGGTGTGGCATATGGTTCCACCACATCCTTTTTTTCCTTATCATTCCATACATAATTTCTGCTTGTCTTTGGTCTACAATGCCTTTTAGGTGATGTCTTTAATATTTCGAGATTTTTTTGGAGTAAATATTCATTCTCACTATACACATTCGAGTCATTTGAGTTTTGATCAGTATTGTTTTCTGTTTTCCTCTTGATCCTCTTCTTTGGAGTTGTTTCACCTAGAATTAAAATGCCTCTTACTTACTGTTTGCAAAACATAATTTCAGAAATATTGGGTATCTTACATTTTTCTAAATGTTGCTCTTCCAGAGTATCTGAATCCAGGATTTTGTTTATCATTAAGTCTCTGCCGATAACTTGCTGTCTGTAAAAGTTTTTATGAATCTTTTCATGGTGACCCATAAAATCAACAACTGTGTCTTGTTGCGAGTCTAGTAGATTTAAAGTTGCCACTTTAGTGGCAAAATGTTTACGTAATAATGTTGTTCGCAGAAGCGACGATCTATTCAAGTTAGCCATGTTTGAGTACTTCCTCAAGAGACTACACGTCTCTAATGTCTTAAACCTCAGCCCACTTAACATTCCAGGTAATCCAAATAAATATGGATTGTCTTTGGGAACATTTGCTTTATCCCTGTTAGAGTAAATGAAGTCGAGATATAGCTTAATTTTTTCTGTAACAAACGCATTTACAGTTCTATTTAGTTTTCCTCTGATCACAATCTTGTACGTTGACATGGCTTTTTCCCTCTCTTCATCATCTAGAGCTTCTAATGTCTCCGGTAACGTAGTGCAAGTTAAATTTTGAATATTCTGGAAGTCTTTAACAGAAATTCGGTGTATTTCACCGCTTCTTTTTCTGTTATAAACAGTAACATAGAGTAACGTTACTTCTGCCAGTTGTTTCCAGATTACATATCTGAATCCACTTTTTGTTTCCCGATATAAATGTTCAGCCCTTTCCAGCAGAAAGTATTTAAATTTCTTTACGTCCTCTGATAGAGGAATTTTTCTTTGATTGGAGACGTTATTCTGCCTACTGAAACTAATCAAATCTCTGTGTGCGGGTTTATTTATTCTACCTCCAGCTTCCGTATTCAGCAACTTCAAAAAATTTTGGACTTGAGTTTGTAACTTTGTCTTAGCACTTTTGATGTTGGTAGTTTCTAAGATATTCCCGCAAATTCTAAGATAGGTTACCATCTCAAGAGCCGACTTTGGGTGTTCATAAATTCCTGTTTCTACTTTAAGGCCTGCCAAATGTTGAATGCCTTCTAATGCAATTTCGAAGAAGCGAGGATGAAACAGTTTTGATAATTTAGTTATGTCTGGGCAAAGATTCTGTACAATTATTAAATATCGTCCAAGTAATCTCATTCGTTGTCTAATCATGTATTCCTGATGTCCTACATACTTTGGAGTAAAGTGGTTGCCAAATAATATGATTAACTTATCTTTCTTCAGAACATTGAATATTTTGTCAATCCGCATAGGTGGAATTATCTTAGATTTCAGTGTTTTGTTTGCTGCTTGATGTACAGTAATTTTCAAAGCTCGAGCATCTCTGATCACTGATCTTGTGCAACCTTTTCGATTTGACATTTCCGAACATCTTTCAAAATGTGTCGAGAGATATTTTTTAGAGAAAAACGCCTTGCACCTGGGGCATGGGAAGAAGTAATCTTCATAATTTTTTGGTGTATGATAAATGTGCCTGCGTCTGGTGAGAATTAGTTCTTGCGGATTTTTTATGTTATATTCATAATTCCCTATGTTTCTCAATTTACGTATCACACTCACACGTTCCACGCTTTTCTTATCAAGATTTAAAAATTTTATTACTTCTTCTCTGTCATCATGAACTATCTCAAAGTGTCTAGCAATATTTGTTTTTAAGGTCTTACAGAATGTACAAAATTCTTTTTTTTTGCTGTAGTTTTTAGCAGGTCTAACAATGCCATTTTCACGATGGAGGTCATCTGAAATTTCTTACCATATAGAAAGCGGTACCGAAAACCAATTTCATTTACCTTTATATTTACTATCAGAAGATTGATTTGCCTCAAGTTCCAACATTGCATGCTCTACACCTTAAATTTGTGATTTATTAATATTATTTATGTATGACTAGATTTTTGCCACTTACCAACAGTTTTTCTTTCAATATTCAGACGGCTGTCTTCATTTTTATTAACTCTGTCAGTGTTTTCAGTTTCTTCTTTGGGAACTGTACCTTCACCGTCTGAAAAAAGACTTTGCAAATTCATGGCACTGTTTTACATTATCTATCTTTACATACCACTAATTCCATGTTGGTTTTGATGAGATTCGGTACAGTTTTTATTCCCCAAACATGAATAAAGGCTATCTTTCAGTTCTGAATTGTTATGGAAATTGCCTAAAATAACAAATATATAGGTAAAACGATATTTTTTCATTATCAAATTTTCTATTACTTTCAAAAAATGTGTTGTCATCAACGTCTTTAGATGAACCCGAATGCACTACTGCGGATGAAGAATCCGATATATTGCCAGAACGCTTATTGTCAAATGAAACTGATGAGGTCTCCTCCAAAGCTGCTTTATCTTCACTGGAAACTACGTCTTCTCGATTTTGGATCTCATTACATTCCAGCTCTAAATTTGTTGTACTTGTAAAATAAATACTTCCAGTGGAACACAAAAAAACAGAAACTTACCGTTTTTTTCAAAAATGTTTGAATCACTATTGGCTGCCGATTCCCAATTTTGACGCAATCTGGACAGTGGCACGTAACTCTCAAAGTATTTTCCAAATGGTGGTGGAAATTTGATTACAGCTTTTTCAAAATTGACTGACGACGAATCCGATACTGAACTACTCTGTTCAGTTTCGGAGATCATATAACCATTAGCTGCAACGTAAATAAATTAGTTATTTATATTTAGAAGTCAGCGTCTAAAAGAAATAGCAGCAAATCATACTATAGTGATGTAAATAGATAATCATTAAGGTATAAACCATTCTAGCAGAAAATATTGTAATCACAAATCTTACACCAGGGATTTCAGAATCCAAATATACAAATAAATAAATAAAACAAGATATTGTCAAATAATTTTTTTTCGTTTCAAGACAATTAAAAAGCACTTTTTACAACCGTCAAAAAGGTATAGTTTTTTAACACACTGTAGGATGATTACAATATTACAAGTGGGCAATTTTTTCCTAGATCTATTTAATGTTATCGTATTTGTTATTTTTACACGTGTCGGTTCATTATGTTAAAAAAACGTCCTGTATTTTTTCTCATCACCACACGTTCATAAAACGGGGGTTTCCCACCAGTTGACGAGTTGACAACACTGCAATTGCACATTTTAACTAACAGTAACCCGATACTGCGGTGGGGTAAAAGTGACGTCACAACTCGCGTCTGCACCAATGTTATTTTAATAACCAAGATAGATATTGAAAAATCGTTTTCGGTATTTACTTGGATTAATATTGATCTTAAGTTAGTCAAGAACCTGATGATGTTGCAACTACCGTACAGGGCTCTTACCGCTGCTGTTAAACGCTGGAAAAAAACGGACACGGCAGCGTTTTTGTTTAATAAGGCAGTAATATGATTAAAATAAATTTTGACTTACTTACCTTTGATTTTCCTGCGGTTCATCTTGTATTTTATGAGCAAAGAGCACAGCACTCCACTATCGTTACATATAACGCCTACGGTGCCCAAAAACAAGAACAGAATGATGGCGCCAATTCAGCAGTACCGTCGAGTTCGCCCTGCGCCAATGCCAAAGTGGCCAATAGTGCATGCCGTTTCTTATCTGAGTGCTGAGTCTGCTACAGAATTACGCGGGAATACAAAATAATAAGTGTATAGAACTGGACATAATTTCTTCATACTCGGTCACCGTACGCTTTATTGATTTATTTTGTTATCATTATGTATGTTTTGGTCTTCATTATAAACAATATTCAGCCTGAATAAATTACACTGATCAAGAACAATCACTATATATTTTACACCAGAAATGTGATTGGCTCTAATTTCTCATGTTAGACCGACTAATCCTAATTTCATCATCATAAAGGAAATTAATCGCTCTAATTTAATGATGTTAGCCAATACATGGCCTAATTCTTGCTGTATTAAATTTGATCTTATTTGGACAAATTACTTAAACTGATTGTAATTTTGGCTCTACAAATAGGCTCTTTTTGGTTTCTGTAACACTGAAATCAAACTATGAATAATAAAATGTACTTCAATAAGCTAGGACACACTAAAGAGTAATGCCTAAATGAAAATTAATATTTAAAAAAATATTCGCGGTGTAAAGCTCTTTCCGCACCGGGAGGCCCAAACTGGTGTTATATTTTGCTGTGAGGTCGAAACTCGTTATAGACGGAAGATTGGGGCCACGTGTAGCACCACTTTCAGACTCACGGAATCAAAGAAGATATATTTTCAAAAATATCCTGAAGCTACTGATAAATGCTTCTCTGTTGGTAGAAGATCTCGTTCAATGTTACTATGGCGTTTTCTAATAAAATTTGAATAATTTGCAAGTTTTCTCGCCGAAACAAACGAAAATGTCCACAGTTTTGGAAATCATTGCCATATGCATCGTATGATGTTAATAAGCTCTTGTCAGGTTATTGTGGTCGATTCTAGCTGCCAGCTGCTAACTTTTAAGTCAAGTTTCGAATAATTGTGATTCATTAAGCTATGACACTCTAAAGGGTATTGCCCAACTGAAAATAAATATTTAAAAAAATTTCCGTTGTGTAAAGAGCTTTCCGCACTGGGAGGCCCAAACTGGTGTTATATTTTGCTGTGAGGTCGAAACTCGTTATAGACGGAAGATTGGGGGCACGTGTAGTACCACTTTCAGACTCACGGAGTCAAAGAAGATATATTTTCAAAAATATCCTGAAACTACTGATAAATGCTTCTCTGTTGGTAGAAGATCTCGTTCAATGTTACTATGGCGTTTTCTAATAAAATTTGAATAATTTGCAAGTTTTCTCGCCGAAACAAACGAAAATGTCCACAGTTTTGGAAATCATTGCCATATGCATCGTATGATGTTAATAAGCTCTTTTCAGGTTATTGTGGTCGATTCTAGCTGCCAGCTGCTAACTTTTAAGTCAAGTTTTGAATAATTGTGATTCATTAAGCTATGACACTCTAAAGGGTATTGCCCAACTGAAAATAAATATTTAAAAAAATTTCCGTTGTGTAAAGATCTTTCCGCACTGGGAGGCCCAAACTGGTGTTATAATTTGCTGTGAGGTCGAAACTCGTTATAGACGGAAGATTGGGGACACGTGTAGTACCACTTTCAGGCTCACGGAGTCAAAGAAGATATATTTTCAAAAATATCCTGAAACTACTGATAAATGCTTCTCTGTTGGTAGAAGATCTCGTTCAATGTTACTATGGCGTTTTCTAATAAAATTTGAATAATTTGCAAGTTTTCTCGCCGAAACAAACGAAAATGTCCACAGTTTTGGAAATCATTGCCATATGCATCGTATGATGTTAATAAGCTCTTTTCAGGTTATTGTGGTCGATTCTAGCTGCCAGCTGCTAACTTTTAAGTCAAGTTTCGAATAATTGTGATTCATTAAGCTATGACACTCTAAAGGGTATTGCCCAACTGAAAATAAAAATTTAAAAAAATTTCCGTTGTGTAAAGATCTTTCCGCACTGGGAGGCCCAAACTGGTGTTATAATTTGCTGTGAGGTCGAAACTCGTTATAGACGGAAGATTGGGGACACGTGTAGTACCACTTTCAGGCTCACGGAGTCAAAGAAGATATATTTTCAAAAATATCCTGAAACTACTGATAAATGCTTCTCTGTTGGTAGAAGATCTCGTTCAATGTTACTATGGCGTTTTCTAATAAAATTTGAATAATTTGCAAGTTTTCTCGCCGAAACAAACGAAAATGTCCACAGTTTTGGAAATCATTGCCATATGCATCGTATGATGTTAATAAGCTCTTGTCAGGTTATTGTGGTCGATTCTAGCTGCCAGCTGCTAACTTTTAAGTCAAGTTTCGAATAATTGTGATTCATTAAGCTATGACACTCTAAAGGGTATTGCCCAACTGAAAATAAATATTTAAAAAAATTTCCGTTGTGTAAAGAGCTTTCCGCACTGGGAGGCCCAAACTGGTGTTATATTTTGCTGTGAGGTCGAAACTCGTTATAGACGGAAGATTGGGGGCACGTGTAGTACCACTTTCAGACTCACGGAGTCAAAGAAGATATATTTTCAAAAATATCCTGAAACTACTGATAAATGCTTCTCTGTTGGTAGAAGATCTCGTTCAATGTTACTATGGCGTTTTCTAATAAAATTTGAATAATTTGCAAGTTTTCTCGCCGAAACAAACGAAAATGTCCACAGTTTTGGAAATCATTGCCATATGCATCGTATGATGTTAATAAGCTCTTTTCAGGTTATTGTGGTCGATTCTAGCTGCCAGCTGCTAACTTTTAAGTCAAGTTTTGAATAATTGTGATTCATTAAGCTATGACACTCTAAAGGGTATTGCCCAACTGAAAATAAATATTTAAAAAAATTTCCGTTGTGTAAAGATCTTTCCGCACTGGGAGGCCCAAACTGGTGTTATATTTATCTGTGAGGTCGAAACTCGTTATAGACGGAAGATTGGGGACACGTGTAGTACCACTTTCAGACTCACGGAGTCAAAGAAGATATATTTTCAAAAATATCCTGAAACTACTGATAAATGCTTCTCCGTTGGTAGAAGATCTCGTTCAATGTTACTATGGCGTTTTCTAATAAAATTTGAATAATTTGCAAGTTTTCTCGCCGAAACAAACGAAAATGTCCACAGTTTTGGAAATCATTGCCATATGCATCGTATGATGTTAATAAGCTCTCTTCATGTTATTGTGGTCGATTCTAGCTGCCAGCTGCTAACTTTTAAGTCAAGTTTCGAATAATTGTGATTCATTACGCTATGACACTCTAAAGGGTATTGCCCAACTGAAAATAAATATTTAAAAAAAATTCCGTTGTGTAAAGATCTTTCCGCACTGGGAGGCCCAAACTGGTGTTATATTTTGCTGTGAGGTCGAAACTCGTTATAGACGGAAGATTGGGGACACGTGTAGCACCACTTTCAGACTGACGGAATCATATACCCTGACACCATTGATAAATATTTTTCTGTAGGCAGAAGATCTCGTTCAATGTTAATAAGGTGTTTTCTAATGAAATTTTAATAATTTGCAAATTTTCTCACCAAAACAAGGAAAAATTTCCAAAATATTGGTAATCACTGACATATGCATCGTACGGTGGAATTATGCTCTTTTTAGGAAATAGCGGTGATTCATTAAGCTATGATACGCTAAAGCGTACTGCCTAATTAGAAAAATACATTTAAAAAATATTCCTTGTACAAAATGCTTGTGTGTGTGAGTACCTGTTGCGATTTTTAATTCCTCTGTGTTGCATAATTTTTGGAAGTGTGTTAAAATAACACACATTTTATAACTTAACGTAGGCAACAATACTTACATTTCGAGGCACAAACCGAAATGTGCAGAAATATTGCCGCAAGAGGGGTGTTATGCAGCTGAGGCCGAAAATGACTTAGCTGTTCTTCCAGGTATAGCCTCATGTGCCCGAAACCTGATTTTTGAGGCTAAAGCGAGTTTTATATATTCCGATTTAAGGCTAAATATTAGATTGCACATGTATATATATATATATATATATATATATATATATATATATATATATATAGGAAAGGGGTGAGTTGTCGGGTTATCGGTCTGGTGATTAAAGAAAAGACTATTTGGTCATGTCCAAGCTTTCGAAATTTATTTTAATTTCTTCATCAGGGATATAACAAAAATCTTAGTAACAATTATACTGGTCAACATAGAGGACGGACGAACAAATTACACATTAAAATTTCGATGGATGATTTCCATAATAATTATAGTAGACAAATTAAAACATTGCAGCAATGAGGACAATGAGGTTACAGGTTGGCAATTTACAATCAGCTGATTGTAAATTGCCAACCTGTAACCTCATTGTCCTCATTGCTGCAATGTTTTAATTTGTCTACTATAATTATTATGGAAATCATCCATCGAAATTTTAATGTGTAATTTGTTCGTCCGTCCTCTATGTTGACCAGTATAATTGTTACTAAGATTTTTGTTATATCCCTGATGAAGAAATTAAAATAAATTTCGAAAGCTTGGACATGACCAAATAGTCTTTTCTTTAATCACCAGACCGATAACCCGACAACTCACCCCTTTCCTACTTACTATTGAGACGGTCGAAAATACCAAACGAATTTATATATATATATATATACAATCGCCTCCAAAAGACCCGGATATTTTTTTTTAAATATATTTTTATACAACAGATAATTTTTAAATGTCTGAATAGGCATTTTAATTTTATTTAAGTATTACTTAATAACATAGTGACTTTATTTCGCTTTCAGTAACATTTAAAATTTATGTTTATTTCGCTTAAAGCAATTAATTTATTAATTGCTGTTTTAGTGTAAGTTTATCCAAGACTTCATAAGCAACATGCCATGACGAATAGAAGGTGTAATAAGAGCTAGAGGTCGAAATACACAGTACTAATCAAAGTTGAATTGTTTTTTAATTTTTTGAAATCAAATTCTTGTTTTTCATAATACATATCATTTCCTTTTCCTTATATTTTTAATAAACAAAATGCTAATTTATATTATTACCGTTACTACTTATGTCATTAAGCAATACTTAGATAAGTATAAAATGCATATTCAATCATTTAAAAATAATCTGTTGTATAAAAATTAAATTAAAAAAATGATCCGCTTTTTTTGGAGGGGTATATATATATATATATATATACGACAAAAAGTAATCCTTTATAAGAAGTTCTGGTTTCAAGCTTGAACGAAAGACAAGAAAAAAAGTCAACTCTTGCGTTTAGCGTCTGTCGGAATACATTCCGCTAGTTCCAACTGCTTTTGGAATACTTCGTAAACCCCAAATCCGGTCACTTGGGTCGCAAAGTAACGCGCACTTGGGCGAAGCGACGCGCGGAGCAGCGCGGCGCAGCGAAAAATATTCTTTGGCAAGCATTCCGCTAGGGTAGCTTCGCTGCGCCGCGCCGCGCTTCAGTCAAGTGCGCGTTAGTAGGTAAGAAATACATTGAACATATAACTGCTCTTCGCCGCGCTGCTCCGCGCGTCGCACAAGTGCGCGTTGGCCTTAAAGGCCGTATTTTAAAGGACGTATTTTACTCTTTGGCTTTCTCAATAATTCTAATGTTCTAGCTATGACAATATAGTTATCACCATCACCAACTCAGAATATAGTGACTGCTTTTATGAGCAATTATAGTTTTAAAGGTTGTTTATGTTAGTGATATTTAACTCAAGTGAAAATTCTAATGTTCAGATCACTAACACTGTCTAAAACAAAGTGCATTTGTAAATATATAGCTTTCCGTCTCCAGCGATACATATTTTTATGAATTATGAATGACCTTGACTGGATAAACATTAGTAAATAATGCAGTTATAAATTTTGATCACAAAGAACGTTTCCCGAAAAATGCGAAAGAGATCGTTTTGCTGAAAGCGGAGCAAGGCATCAATAAAATTTCTCGTTTTATAGGCTCGAAACAAAGATATCGGCAAGGTCTGAGGATTTTCCAACGGCGACATTTAAGTAGACGACTTAATCCTGTTTACCACCTGTCTTCAAATTGCTTAAATGGGATTGCAGTCAATCCTCCGCTTCGGTCGAGCGAACAGGTCAGGATGAGTGACAGATCAAACGCCCGGATCGGATCCTTAAAATCTTTCAGTCTTTTATTACTTCTGTTCTTAGCTTCTCGAGCCAGTGCAGGCTTGACGGCAACTACATCAGGCTGCATGCAGGATTTAGCCAGGAACAGCAGCCCAGGACGAAAGTCCCGTTTGGGGTCGAACTGCAAGCTCTTTTTGATTATCGCGGAAACGAACACTAAAGGGAGAAGAGCGCCGCCTTAAATTCGCAGAGCAATTTGTGGCCCTGAATTATGCAGGCTGCTCTATGGTCTGCGAAATAGAATTAGCTTTCGGAATGGCATAACTTGAAGTCGAGCTACAGCCGGACACTTGACAAATCACAACAATTCGCCTGTATACCTAGATAACTTTATCTCCCTCCGCGCTCGGCCTTTGCCCTGTTCTCACCCTGGTGGCCCATTCCTCACGAGCCGCTTTCTCACCGCCGCAGGAGCTATGCCAAATGACACCCACTGACATCCCGTAAGGACGGCCATTTGCCTCATTTTGGCCCTTATTAACGACAGCCCCCAATTCGCCAAATTTGGACGGATTGATTTTTCCCAATCGACAGGCGGGGCGCGTTGTTTTGATTAAACCTAACACAATCAGTTCCATTTGCAACACACGCGTTACTACAAAAGGCTTTTTAAAAGTTTTTGCATCGATGGACCGAAACGTCGATACTGTATCGTGTTATTTTCGCAATTCGGAAGAAGTATAAAATCATATACAGAAGCGAGCCGCGATAATGCGCTTAAAATATTTAAGTTTTGATGTAGAGGGAAGGATTTATTACTGAATACGAATTTGCCGGGAAGGGTCCAAGACAAAATATCCCGATCACGAAGTCCTGCGGATAAAGTCCTCAACTAAGACTCTCGCTGGATAAAAGTCCTCTTTAAACTCGATTCTCCCATTTTGATGTTTGATAAATGGCATCCCCAGAGGAGAAGTTATTTGATAATTAAACCGCTATTGTGGTTTAATAGAATTTCTTCTAAGTAAATTTAACAAACTACTATACCAATTCTAGCTCAGTGAATTATTTATTTCCATTCGACATTTAGGAAGACACAGTGAACCAATCCATTCGACCGTTTCTTTTTAGTAAACGTTGCCTTCCTACCTTTTTATTAGGTGCATAGATACAAATTGCGACTTTCCGGCAATTTGTGTAAAATGAGAGGATTAATATAATTTTTCTAAATAAATTTAACAAACCCATGTCAATTCTGGCCCAGTTAATTATTTATTCCTCTTCAATTACTTTAATAGGGCCTTAGCAGATCACCACTCATGATTAAGTACATGCTAAATTTCTGCTCCCTTAAACACTAATCTGTTGGTGTTCCAGCATGAATTTAAATCGGAATGTCTGGGATATTCATGATACAATATATGTTTTGAAAAATTCAAATGGTGCCGTGCTCTAATAATGCACGTGCAAAAGCTGCCTGTTCTTGAACGCCCAGATCGCCGCATGCGAATGTACTGTGTGTGAAAAATCGATTGCTTTTATCGAGTTTGGGCACCACGACTGATCAAATATGCTCCAACATATCCAATAACTGCTCCAGTATCCTCATAGCTGCACCCAACTATCAAATTTAAGCGGTCTGAATAACAAGATTGTGATTGTTCTTGTTATATTCAAATTTATTAAGAGCCGGCCTCATTTAGTCAACCTATCCCTATTTTTAAAATACAGTCCATTGCTGCAATAGTTGGAATTCGAATCAGAGCACGATTATTTTATCAAAGCAATGATGGACAGGGTAAAAGTATACACAAAAAGAGAAAAACATTTCGTAGATGTGTCCTAAAAAATCCGAATTAAATATTTGTCAAAAATTATAGAAACATAGTATTCTCAGCTTCTTGACTTTCATGACTCTGCATGGAAAAGATATGATTTGTTACGGTATCAAATAAATACACTCTAGGGTGGGGAAGTGCCCCTTGCTTCAACAAGTCCAGGAACTGTCATCACTTACCCTGGAAATCTCACAAAGCAGGCTAAAGGCAGCGGCTTGATGCGCTCAGGGATATGGGCGTGGTCCTAGAAACGGTACACCACAGGGCAAGGGTGACGGTATGCATAGCGTATTGCAAAATAAATGGGCGCTACGAGATTCAAACGTGAGACCAACGCTTAACCGAAACTCGAAAGCCAAACGGGGTAGGATTTTAGTATATAGCCAACGACTCTCAACACATGTAGCGACAAGTGCACCAACCTACCTGTGATGTTTCTAAATTGCTTTCAAGGTCCACTTCACATAAAATCGGACACAGTGTATAAATAATATAACTCGAAAATAAGCATGCACAAACACGTACGGAAATCATAAGGCATCTTTCAATAATCGATCTATTGGTCTTCGCACATGTGAATAAAATTGTTACACACCATAAGAACATATCATATCATAATATACGGACTAAACTACACCCATCTGGGGACGCTTTATCTCTAATGACTAATTTTAAATTCAAATACAAGCCACCTACGGGCCTGTGACAATGTATGGATTAATTATAAATTCAAATGCAATTCGCCTGTGGGCCTGTGACAATGTATGACTAATTCAAATTCAAATGCAAGCCGCCTACCGGCCTGTGACAATGTATGACTAATTTAAACGTGACGAATAGCCATCTGCGGGCCTGTGACAATGTATGACTAATTTAAATTCAAATACAGGCTACCTGCGAGCCTGCGACAATGTATGATTAATTATAAATTCAAATGCATGCCGCCTGCGACAATGTATGACTAATTTAAACGTTTTGGATAGCCGCTTGCGGGCCTGTGACACTGTATGACTAATTTAAATTCAAATACAGGCTACCTGCGAGCCTGCGACAATGTATAATTAATTAGAAATTCAAATGCAAGCCGCCTGCGGGCCTGCGACAATGTATGATTAATTATAAATTCAAATGCAACACTCTACATTAATTAACGGCTTCACTTGAAATCTGATTGGAGGGAAACGGGGCGCTCATCGCTAGGGTTATATGAGCCGTGGCTTGAAGATGTGGGAGGCACACTGTCCAAAGAATCCCCCGTTATCATTAGGGAAAAAAAGGTGTAGGGCCCACCTACGCAATGACGAAAATTTGCGAGGCCTGAAGTTCGCACGCTCGAACAAAAAAAGATCCCAACATATGTCAGACGAATACGCCTTCCAGGCTTACTAACAGCAACAAACTGTGGTGACCATCGGCACGACAGCGGCACTCACGCACCCAAAGCACAACTTTTCACCTTTACGGCCCGTTCAGAACTCTACGAACAAAACACTGATGTAACAGCACATAAAACACCGGCCGCCCACGCTTTAAGGCGCGGACGGCACCAAAGCCACGCTTTCAAAGAAGCGCCTGTAACCCCAGCCGCAACACAACTGAACTCCAAAACTTACGCCGCCACCCGAATTTTTCGCGCCAGACGCGCTTTCTTGGGACGTACAGCTGTGACCAGTCACGGGGCGAGAAACAACCGCTCGACGAACTTTCTAGAACATAGCTGTATTCGGAATCTCTAAAATTCTAAACGAAATCTTTAAAATTCCAAATATACTAAGGCAAATAATTATGAACGAGAAGATTAAAGTGGCCGTTACAGTTGCTTGACATTGTAAACCACCAACTACCTGAACACCATTTGATGAACTAGCACACGTAAAAACATGACTGGAAAGCCTATATACAGCGAAGTTGTAATTATTAAATAGAAAATACTCCATGAAGTCGAATTTAAAAATGGCCTGACAGATTTATCAAAGCAATTCTGGACAGGGCAAAGGTGTGTACAAGAACGGAAAAGCATTAAGTTAATGCCTCTTAAAGAATTAAGGGTAGATGTTCGTTTCTAACCATAGAAATATGATATTCCAAACTTATCGACTTCAGATCATAGATCTGAGTGGGAAAATTGAGATTTTATAGAAGCAATGAGGGGCAGGGTCACAAGAAGAGAATGACATTAAGTTAATGCGTCCTAAAACACCGAAAGTAGATGTTTGCTTAAAAGCATAGAAACATAATATTCCAAGCTTATTGACACCAAATCATAGCCCTGAATGGAAAAGCCAAGCTTTTACTAAAGCAATGATGGATAGCGTTACAAAAAGGGAAGAACTTTAAGTTGATGCATCTTGAAAAACCGAAAATAGATATTTGCTTAAAATCATGGAAACAATATTCCAAAATCATCGATTTCACATCATGATTCTGAATGGAAAAGATAACATTTTATGGAAGCAGCGATGAAAGGGTCAAAGTATAAACAAGAAAAGAAAAACGTTATGTTGCCGCGTCCTAAAGAACCGAAATTAGATTTTTGTTAAATTCCACAGAAACAACCTCTCATCGTAGCTCTAAGCGAAAGAGATAATATTTTATCGAAACAATAACGGACAGTGCAAAGGTATGTACCTTGCAAGAATGGAAAAGCGTTGATGCGTCAAAAAAAATCGAAAGTAAACGTAAATTTAAAACCATGGCGCTATAATATTGCAAACTTCTCAATTTCTTCTAGTGAATCTGAATGCAAAAGATAAGATTTTATCAAAGCAGCGATGGACAGCGTAAAAATATACATAAGAAGGAAAAAACATTAAGTTGCTGCATCGTAAAGAACCGCAATTAGTTGTTTGTTGATAACCACAGAAACATAGTATTCCCATGTTGTCGACTTCTCATCATAGCTATGAGCGAAGAAGATAAGATTTTATCAAAACTGTAACGGACGGTGTAAAGGTACGTACCTTACAAGAATGGAAAAGCGTTAAGTTGATGCATTCTAAAAACAAAGTATATTTTTACTTAAAACCATGGAAACACTATAGTCCAGCCCTATCGAATTTAAATCATAGCCCTTAGTGAAAAAAATAAGATTTTATTAAAACAATGGTGAACAGCGCCACAAGAAGAGAAGAACTTTAAGTTGATGCGTCCTAAAAAAATTAAAATAGAAGTTTTCTTAAAACCCTGGATTTCACGCCATGCTTTTAAATGCAAAAGCTAAAATTTTATAGAAGCAGCGTTGCACAGGGTAATTGTATAAACAAGAAGGAAAAAATTTTTAAGTTGCTGCGTCCTATAGAACCGAAATTAAATGTTTGCTTAAAACCATATCAACATAATACTCCAAGCTTATCGACTTCATATTATAGCTTTGAGTAGAAAAGATAAGATATAATTGAAGCAATGATAGACACGGTAAAAATATAGACAAAAAGTGATGAACGTTAAGTTGGTGTGTCCTAAAAAAATCGAAAGTAGATATTAGTTTAACACTATATAAACATAATACTCCAAACTCAGCGACTTCACATCGTGATTCTGAATGTAAAACATAAGATTTTATCGAAGCAGCGATGAACAGGGTAAAAGAATACCCAAGAAGGAAAAAGAGTTAAGTTGCTGCGTCCTAGAGAAACCACAGAAACATAGTATTCCAAGGTTGTCCATTCTTCATCTAGCTCTGAACGGAAAAGATAAGATTGTATAGAAGCAATGATAGACAAGGTAAAAGTATACATTAGAAGGACAGAACGTTTAAAGTTGCTGCGTCCTGAAAAAAACGAAAGTAGATGTGTGTCTAAAACCATAGAAACATTACATCCCAGGCTTATCGACTTGACAGCATAAATCTGAATGAAGAGATAAGATTTTATCGAAGCAATAATTGACAAGGTGTGTATAAAAAGAGGAAAACGTTCGGTGCATGTATCATTAAAAAAGTTTTAAACTTACTAGGAACTACGGAATATTAACATCTACGATACACCATTAGCAAATATCGTCTACAAAATCGTAATGAAGGAAAGGAGCATATAATACAGTTTGCACTAGACAATAAGCCCATGAATATGAATACAGTCTTGAAATCTCATCCCAGAAGATTGTCAACTTGGACAACGCTAAATAAAAACCAAATAGAATAAGTACGTTGTAAGACAACAAAGATGGAGATCATCATTTAAAAACATGAAAGCAAAATCTGGAGCTGAATCCGACCACCAACTACTACTAGCGTAACAAAATAATGTTACGACGAATAATACACAAAAATTTCAAAGACATATGTGTAAGAATATCAGAAAACGACACTATCTAGGACATCCTACAGAAAATACCCAAAACAGATCTCTCAGATGACGCAGATCCGACATGGGACAAAATAAAAATAGGAATTCAAGAAACCATTAAAGAAAATAGAAATCCAAGGAGTAACAAACACCGAAATCATTGGATGACGAAAGAAACGTATAAGATAGTAGAACAAAGAAGAATGTTAATAACCATACTCCCAATATTCACGCTAAAGAGGAGATACTACAACATCTGAATAAAGAAATCAAACGAAAATGTGAAAGAGATAAGAACGATCATATACAAAACATATGTATAGAAATACTACAACAATATAGCAAACTATGAAGTTGTTAAAAAATAAAAATACCTCTGATCACTCGTATAGTGTTTTGTAATCAGCATACACTTCTCATGTCTTCATGACAACAACTATTATTTTTCATTTTAATATAATAGCTTTAATTACATCTATTTTAATTGTGCTGCTAAGGAGTAATATTTACATGTCCAAAATTAAATCTCATTCTTTTATGAAAAGCCAGTGTTTGTTTTTTTAAATTCATAACCAATCTTATTCTAAACAATTTATAATAAAAATAACTACTCTCTCTTTGCATACATGTATGTAAATTTATATTTATAAAATGTTGCTGCAAGTTTCACATATTTACATTCAAAACTGCTAGTCCTTTCAGTCTTGGGCAATTGCTTTTTGTCGTAGAAGTGTTTTCTGTCGGGGAGACCCTTGATCACAAACCACCGACTACGAATGAAGTAATAAATTTTAATCTGAAGCAAATTTGACACATAATATCCCAAGAGTCACCGATATGGGCCAAACATTCCCCCGACCACTTTATGAGTCTTATCCCCCCACAACAGAACTAGTCCTACCACGTTGCAACAAACAAGCTTTGCGGCATATATAGGGCAGTCAAAAAGTGCTAGTCACCAATTAGGACATCATTTTTAAAGTTAAATGTATATCTTAAGTCGAACAAACTATGCTAATTTTTGATCAAATACTCAAATATGAATTCATTTATTAATTAGTAACAAAAGAACGCACACACCGAGGGTACCTCAAGTTAAAATTAATTTGCATGTTAAAGCAGGTATGTTTTTTTATTAATAATACATGCGATTGTAAATTGAGTGGAATTAAGTAGCCTAAAAAAATTAAGTGTACTATATTAACTTTACAGAATACAGATTACTTGTATGTTTACTTAAATGCAAATATTACCAAATTTTTAAGTAAGTATATGCTGTACTCGATCATTGCTGAACCAACAAGAGATTCAAACCGTTTGCGTATAACACATTGAGTTTGACAACCCTTTTTGGCCACACACGTCACCCTCAAGTCAGCGTGATTAATACAATGCTTATATTTCAAAATATGTAAATGGGTTTACACCGAACTTCCCTCCCGCGAAATATCAAATTGCAAATTGTATCACGCTGGGGTTTGAACCCGCCGCATCTGCATAGCGATCGTAACCGCACCTGCGTAGCGATCGTAACTGCATCGATAATAGTCGAACTGCGCCATCGAGCCTAATTGAAATGAGTGCGGCGCGCGCCTCTATTTAACGGAACGGGATTATTGTTGAAGCGTTTCGACTCTTTTGTGACATTATCCTGTATCCGTTGAATCCTATTTTCAGCATGTGTAAAGCCTGACCTATGTGAAAATTATTACTTCCTTCTATTTCAATATCATCTTCCTCCGACAAATAGCTTTTGAGTTATACCGCCAACAGGCAGACAGATAAACAGACCGACAGACAGACAGACGGAATTGAGAAAACCTGTTTGTCGTCATCTAGGGACCATGAAACGTGATCTGAAGAAATCTCGGAAGGTGATTTTTACTCGAAGGAAGTATTGTAATCACGAAAAGATCACCTTTCGAGATTTCTTCAGATCTTCACGTTTCAGGGTCCCTAGATGACGAAAAACAGGTTTTCTCAATTTCGTCTGTCTGTCTGTCTGTGTGTCTTTCTGTCTGTATGTCTGTCTGTCTGTCTGTCTGTTGGCGGTATAACTCAAAAAATATTTGTCGGAGAAAGACGATATTTTGCATACACATTATATATTTATATACCTGGAATAAAACCGGAGAAATGTCAGACAAATATATACAGGGTGAGGACTTTAAAATAATAAAATTTTGTGTATCTTTTATTCAACTTGCAGCCTTTATTCTTACCAAAAATGGGAGCCAATAGATACAGAATATTTTTTTTACAATACAAAAACGAGGCACAATTTAGCGCGTTACTAAATATAGCTGCGACGTAGAAATTCAAGAGGTCGGTCCTATGTGGCGCAGTTAGAAATTTCCCAGTCCCTTACGGTATCCCACTAAACTTTGGGGCTGCAGACGCGGTCCGCCTGCCCTTCGAATTCGACCACCGGTAACGTCTTTTTTTATTTGAAAATGTATTTGATTTATTAGAAACGTGAAGATATTTTTACTCCTAACTTAATATAATTTTTAAAATTATATAGTGTCACAATGTCAACGAGGGAAGTTCTGGGTAAAGCCTTTTACAGTTTTTTTCGTAATTACAATACTTCCTTCATCTTTCAGGCGAGGGAAGTGAAAAACAAACAAGCAGCAACCTAGCACAGTCATACGATAATTTGTTATAATTCCGTTAAAAAGGCTAAATAGTTTTAGAGTACATACCAGTCTTGCGAAAACTGAGCGCATTTTGATCGAGTTAAAAATCTAATTTTAATTATTAAACTTCATGAACACCGGCACAGCGAAGTTCTTCAATAGCGGCGTTATTAGCGCATTGTTAATGAAATTTAAATTTTCAATCAGAAATACAATATGTTTTATTAAACATATCATCTGGAATTAGGTTTACTGTTGACTAAATGTAGCATTACATCATACTCTACAATAGCTTTAATGATAAAGCCACTCTCGAAGAATTTCGCCTTAGTGACCCACCCTGTATATTAGTCGGAGTGAATTTGTTGATTTTTTTTGCCTATATTACAGTAAGTTGCATTTGGGTTCTTCGAATAGTTCCACAAAATTTGGAACCGCGGAAATATCTTGTATTTCATTTTGAAACCATAATCTTGTTTACTGGTTCTCGATAGCGGGCGTAGAATAGCTTTTATGGCCCTAGGACCTTAAAGTTGCTAAGCAGTATAAAAATCACCAACAATGTAGTATAGCAACACTAGCAATCTTCAACGATGCGGCAGTAGTATGTAGCCAAAATACTGAATCCTTGAATTTTGTCCATTTTGAGAAAATATTTTTGAATATATTTTCTTCTTTTACTCCCCCTGCAATAAAAATTTCTATTTTGGTGCCAACAGTAATTCATATAATTTTGAACTCTAAGAAATATTTTTACAGGTTTCCATAACAAATTAGATTTTATATTTTTAAAATTGTAGGCACCTTGATTTTGGGTTTAGGGCTAATTTACTTTTTCTAGATTCAAACCGGAAGCCATACATAAATTACAGACTGGCGACTTACCTGAAATTACGAACTGTCCCGGCTTAGGATTTGTGGATCAAAAATAGGACACTGGAAGACTGTTAGCGGCCCGTTTCATGAGGCATGTGTTCATACACACTCGCTTGGAACCACAAAACAACCAAATCCCAAATCCAGGCATGTATACAAGAGCATGAAAAGATTAGTACATTTAGCAGTACGTGTTCGGGATGATAGTACTTACAAAGGATTCTGCGGTCTAGGCGAATACCTTAATCAGGGATGATTTATTGATGCACCGCCTATGATCTACCTATAAAATGCCTTTAATACATATTCCTACCTCATCTAGTGCCCATTAGCCAAATGCTAACTAAACCAATGACTACCAAGGTGCGCTTTCTGGATCACCGGTAATTGGTTATCAGGTCAAAAGTTAGTGATCATCTCGCCGGATATTCGCTAATCCCAGGTAGTTAAAGCACTATATGCGGTACCAGTTGGGCACGAAACCAACAATCATTATGAAGAACAACCTAAACAACAAAGCGTTCTACAATCAATACAGTATCCAACTCAACTGAACATCAAGCTACGTGCAAAGCTACTCTAGCACTAACTTCTATTACAGACCTGATTGTCTTATTATTTATATTAATCCACTTAATTACCGCAAGTCACACTTCAAAATCACATCAGAGCTCTCATAATGGAATATCACCCTCTGTGGTATCAAGTGTCACATCCAAACTAACTCATTCCACTGCATTGACTGGCCGTCCAGTCTAGAAATTTTAAAACTTCGGGTTCAGTTCGATTCTAGAAATATTTACAACGTATTATATCTAAGCGGTTGTTTTATTTAAAGCCTTATAAGAATACTAATAGATGGTATAATGAATATTTACAAACAATTAAAAAAGTACAAAAGTAAATACTACAACAACATTCAAAAAGAAAACTAGTAATTTCGTTGTCTGAAGGTTTCAACTAATTCGCTTTTTGTTTCAAACTGGGGTAAACTTCGCGTGATGTAATTCTTGCAAGTACGAGTGCCTCTCCTACTTCTCGTCCACAAACTGAAGCCGAAGCTTTTATCACCAATTTGTTACAGTTTGATTACGGCAGGTCTATTTTGATATGTCAGTTTTTTCGGTACATCCAAAATCATCATCTGTAATGTCTCGTTTAAAATTTCTCTCTTAGCAGTGGTTCAGTTGTAGTGACAGAATTCCAATCGATCAAGTCGATATAGTCTTTCGCGTTGAAGTTCATTTAGGTACTTGAAACTGTCGAATTCCTTGACGAACATTGCCTTGTCTCAAACTCAATTCACTAACATCTGTAATAAAATGTTCTATGAGTTACGAAAACATATAGCGTCGAATAACTGAATATGGGATTTCCCATACTTTATTTGGTGAATATCGTGATTCTTTGACGATAGTGTTTTAATATAAAGTTTTGGCAATAGTTTTCAAATATTAATGTCGTATAAGAACCTAAAAATAACGCTATAAGTGCAATTCTTTCAAGTATAGGGATCAACATTGCAAGATTTTTTATTTTAATGTTTTTATGCTGGTTAGAAACCTGAAGGTGACGTCCCAAATGCAACATTTTATGTAGAAGTTTCAAAAATTTACAAAAAAAAATCAAGAGTCCGGCCTACTATACAGGGTGATTCAAAAATGGCGCAATTCCTCTGGAGGGGTTGTTGGGAACTACTAGCGGAATACGAGAAAAATGACAGAAAAAATCTTTACAATCATTCCTCTGAAATATTAACAGCTGAAGATGCATTTTGAAATAAGCTATTTACCAATATTTATTAAAAATTCAACGTTTGAATGAAAGATTATTATTGTTATTAATCATCCCCATTCAAAAAACTGACAGTTTCATCAAACTTACCTAAAATTTTAGTTTTCAAAACTAAAATTTTAGGTAAGTTTGATGAAACTGCCAGTTTTTTTAACTGGGATGTTAAACCTAGCGTTTATTTCGTCGACATCTCCTGATAGTTCTGTCCTAGATTTTTTTCTCTGGGAATATTTAAAGCACTCTTCAAGAGTAAATCCAGATATATAGAGGAGCTCAAAAGAAATATTTGGCAAGAAGTTGAAGCTATTCCGCAGGACATGCTTCAACGAGTTATGAGTGATTTTTCCAACGCTTAGAAGAATGTGTGGAGGAGGGATGAGTACATTTGATGGATACAATATTCAAGAAATAAAACTCCCATACTTACTATTTAAGATTCCATTATAGTTATTTATGTATTTAAAGTAATTATTGTGTTATTTCCAATTAAAAATGAACAAATCATTTGGTTTTCACTGTATAATAGGATATTTTTGTGTAAATCTCCAATATGCAGTATGTTTCAAGAAGTCAATTTGACAGCTTGCATAGAAAGTACATATAATGTTTTATTTTTTTTCTCTAAAATTAAGGTTTACGGCATGTTAAAACATTTATTCTTCCCTAAAAAATTACCTTTCAAAATTTCCTTTGATCTTCACGCTTCAGGGTCCCAGATGACAAAAAACTAGTTTTCTTAATTCCGTCAACAGCTAGAACATACAACAGATGGTTCTACGAAGAAATAAAGGAATTATCCAAAACTAACCGAAAACCTCTCTGAAAATATAAAAACCATCTAAACAATAATGAAAAGTATCAATAATATAAAACTATTAAGAATAAGGTTAATAATCGTACTCGACAAATTAAAGTTAGTACTGTAGGTCGTATATATCCGAACTAGAAAGAGATCTATGTAGACAAGAAAAACATATCGAGAGACTAAGACGAAATAAGAAGAAAGACATAAAGCAGTACTTTGAAAACAATGAAAACGAGAAATCTCCAGGAAAGGACTGTATACTAAATGAAATGAAATGATAAGATAATGTGAAAAGTACAGGCTCAAAGACCAATAAAAGTAGAAGACAGAAAGAAATACCTACGCAGATATTTTTTAAGTCATCTAAACTAAAAATTCAAGGGTTTTTTCTCAAACGCTTCCATTTAAAAACTTAAGATTGTCCACTGTGTCTAAACAAAATGCTGTTTCGCCTTGTGTACAAAAATTGTCGGTTTACCTTGATAATTAATGAAAAGTATATAACTGTATAAATAATTTCAGAATAGATGCTAGAATAAATCACGCTACTGTCGTCAATAGTTTAGACTGCTGTCTGGGGGAATTTTTCCAAATTATTAAGGCCATCAAAATCTAACTTTTCATGAGTTAAAAGTTGGAGGTACCAGCGTCACACCAGATTACTTAATCTTAGTGAATTTTACTTTTGTCTGACCTTGGAAACTAAAAGCAGTTCCGTCATATGGCCAATTTATAAAATTTATAATTAATTAAATTCTTTATTCTTGCGAATTTGTATTTTACTGAAACTAAAATACATTAATTTACGCTAAACCCATTATGTCGAAGAAGTGACTCTTTCTAGTAAGGCTTTCTTTAATTGTTTCGGTCAGAAAATTATATGTCAAATGTTGACAATTTGAATTATGCCTGCTATTCGACAATTTCCGGCCAAATATTATTTAATTTTTTTAAACCAAAACGATTTTGTATAGAAAAGTGCAAATTTTTCGTATCAACTGTACTCTTTGAATATATATTTGTTGCCGATTTCTCTGGGTATTTAAAGCATTCGATTTGCGTGTACGTCTGTACATACCTGAATTTTATAGATAAATTGCAAAATGCTCTCGTGGTATTAAAATTAGTTCCAACGATATCACTTTCAGCACTATATGACTGTGTAATATTTACGGCAGGTGAATTTTTATCGGTTAAATTCCTGTTTGTGGCTCACTGTTTTACAGAAAATATCTGGTTATCAAAATGCATACAATTTAATTTAAAAATTGTAGTTATGCTATTTTTATAGTTGGATGTATTCGTATAACAGAATATGCTGTGGTTTTGTTGATACTCAATATAATTATAATTTATTTTAATATTAAATTTTTATAAATAATTTTTACACAATCTAAGGCAACTAAAGAGCAATTAAAGAGTATGTATTGCTAGAAACATGTTTATAGTGTGTCTCAGAGCCGGATCTACGAATTGTTGCGACCGAGTTAAAGCAATATTTTTGACTTCACATTTCACTTAACTCTTCTTTCACTACATTTAGGTTTTATAGAATACCATTTTACTCTTCTTTCATATTTTTTAAATCATCAATGACACTTTTAAAGTCTAAAAATGAGGCTGAGAGGTAATTATTAAATCTAAATTGAGACACAGACAACCAAAGTTCGTGTTAGATCTATAATTTAAATTAAAATTAACATTAGATCTAATTACAATTCAGAGGACAGTAAGCGAGTACACTTTACCCTTCCTACCTGTTGTAAAATTTCGTTGTGTCGTTACCCCAAAATCTTCCCCCGGGTACTATAATTTAATTTTGCCTTTTTTCCGGTAGTGGACATTCTTGTGATCTTGCTCATCGTTTTAAGTCCTGTAATATTTAACAAAGTTTATTGTTTATCGCTTCCGTCCAAAGAACACGTAGCAATTTCTTAAGTATTTGGGTACAAGTTTTGCACTTCCAGTAGGGTGCCCTTTAGACAATCCACACAGTTATTTATTTTACATTTATTTGAAACAGCTCGTGTTGTAAGATATGCAAAGTTATTGATAAATTTAGATAAGCACTTTCAATCCTTGTTTTGTAAATCTGTAAATATGAACTGTATCATTTAATAATTACTTGTATCCAACAGATTTTTTTTTGCTCGTATATTATATCGTATTCTCGCCGCACATTGTTTACATTTTTTGACAAATAGATATGGCTATTGCGGAAATGCAAAAAATCAGATCAAGCATAAGATTGCCACTCACATCCCTCTCATACAAATAATTTTCGTATCCTTGTGGCATTACTTCGCTTGCGGCTTTGCCAAGGTGCTACTACGCTTTTTCTACGGCAGTAAATAAATAATCACTTTGAAAACTACTAAATCGAACAATTACGGGAGAGTAAACTTCCAGAACTGCCAGGAAACTGAAGAAAAGTAACTTATTAGTGCTTCCGCGAACAAAAACAAATCTCTAAATTTGGCCAATATTTACTTATATTCGAGAAGTCGGCCTATGACCAATTTGTAGCCACTTTGTCCCACTCGGATTCGGACAAATATTTTCAGCCTGAAAAGCAACCTAGATACTGTGTACAAAAGACGAATTTGCAACAAGTTCGGGCGAATAGAATTATTACACTTGGCACGCACTAAATGCACCCAAGTGCCATTAAAACATTGAAAAAGGGCAGTAATTTAGCTTGTTTAAAACAGCGTGCTTCATGTGCTCGCTTAGCGTAAATTATTCATTTTAGACTCGCACTACGCTATATGAAGCCAGATTTGTTGTCAATTTTAGTGTGTTACAGAGCGAGCTGCTAAGTTAATTTGTTTATTCAACGCAGGCCGTTTATTTCAGCCCCTGCTCTGCCTAGCGTGTAAATGTGTGTACACGTGATGTTTTCTAGCTTTTAATAAATAGAATTAAACAAATAATGCAAAGATTAAGACAATACGAAACTACACATCGAAATATTTTTAGAAATACAAAACCAATTTAGAAATCTATAAATGATATAAAATTTAATCAATTGTTCAATGCATACCAATTTGTTAATTTATTTATTACTAGAAATATAGCGATGAAGATCTGGAAAATCAGAAATAATAAACAAAAATTATAATATTACATTTAAAGGAAACCTCGAACGGTCATTAAAATCGAAATTTAGAGTGAATTTCTGGTTGCTGTACGTTCAATAAGCTCTAAATTATTTTCCCTCAAATAAGCACCGTTCTGTTAAAACTTGAATCCTTAATCCTAATAAACGCTTTTATAATTTAGGAAATTTTTGAGTCTAGTTAGTAAAATACTTGCGTAACATTATAAAAAGTTCTATAAAATCAAAATCTACTAAAACACACTCTTTCTGTATGAGAAATATTAATTGCTTGTACAAACATTGAAAAGATGTTAAAACAACAGCTTATATAGTATTTTTTACGTACAAAACTAACTTAAACACGTAAAAAAAGCTACATTCCAACTAATTTTATATTTGAAACATTACTCGAAAGTATAAATTTTATTTTATTTATTTGTGGTACACCACAAGCGGATAATTATCAAAACGTATCTGAACAAATAGAAGCTGATGGAACTAAACAACAAAACCTGTGAAAAAATAACTATATACGTAAGATGAAGTACTTCCACGTAGAAATATCTAAACAGGAGCATACAATCATAAACACAACGAACATGGAAAGAGACGAGAACAGAAAATGGAGAAAAAGAAAAACGCCTGACAATAAACTCTACAGAACATTAGATCACGTGAAAGTACAGATAACGAAATCTTACCTTCGTTTTCAGGCGGCCAACAGCCGTTTTAATTCCTAAATACCATCGCATCTCGAGGTAACCCGATGAGTACAGCAATTCGTAAAACCAAGAAGACCAAATCTGCCCCTATTGCCTTTTATTGCTTTGGGAGAAGAATTTCGAACAAACGCGTCACACAGCTTCGCAAGTAAAATCAAAAATCCTCAACACTCCCGAAAAAGAAAATCCAGAAAACTATACCCACCCTGAAACTGTACATCGGGTCTTTTAGAAAAAGGAAAACATCATTCTCGAATCCGAAAGCCACTAAAACTATTTCGGCAACCCGAAACGCATGGCGGCGATCGAAATTACCGAACCTACACCAAAATCGGGCGGAAATTCGAAGCAATATCTCCGAACCGTAACACGCTGAAAAATTAATAAAGCATTTTCAAAATGTGAAATTAAAGCTTTTTGAAGAAAAAGCATCAGAGAGGACGACACATTTATGAAACATTTCTGAAAATACAAAACGTTCCTGTTAGTAAGAAAATCCTTCCTTAATTCAAAGACTATAAAATTGTAAGACCAGGTAATATATTGTAAATTTTTATTTACAGCCCAAGGCCTAAACAAGAAATAACACTTTGAAAAGAAAACAATAGATACAAGTAAGCTAGCATCTGGATTTGACTACTTTTTTGCATATATCTAGCAGTCTTTTAGAAAAATGTAAACTTTAGAAGGTATTTTAGAGTGGAAAAATAAATAGAGTAATCCACAAATATGAAAATTGTGTTAGAAGAAAAATCTCTTGATAATTTAAGATTTAGGGTAAATAATAGAAAACAATAGTAAACGCTTTAATCCTCATAAACAGACCAAATGATAAAGAAAAAAAAGAAGAAGATAGCTTTCTGACTAATTTTTCATGCAACACGAGAACGCCAAGAATGATACGATGCACGTAAAATTTAAGAAAGTGACAAAATATTGTTAGCAGAATCCCATTATGATTAATAAAGGTAATTGTGAACCAGAAACTGATAGACTTGGGTGCAGAGAAAATAAAATAAATACATGAAACTGGAGGAGTACTTCATTTTGAATGAGGAAATGATTGAGGATCTGCTAGAGGAGAAGCAGAAAGTCCTACCAGTCACCATAAACGACCCCAATATCACTAACATTTTTTAATGTTGCAAGCAGTTTCTGCAATGTAAACTGCGAAATGTGAAAAACGCTTGGTCGATAGAAAAACAAAGAAAAACACAAGGCTAGGCTGATAACCACGATTCTGTAACCTTTTTCAGGCAGTGACAACATTCTATAGAGCTAAATAACTGTTACAACTATATTGCCCAATACGTAACGAAAATGGTTTGCGGTTAAAGAATATAGAATCAACTAGAATTCGCTGGACGGAGCACTACGCAAACCTGCTAAATCATAATAGTCTAGTGTCTATATTACTACAAAGTACGGAACCTGATTCCACAGCATGGCAAGAGGTAAAAAGACGACCGACCATTCAAGAGATCTGTGAAGCTCTTAAACAGATGAACAATTTTCCATTGTTGGAAATCCAGCCCCAGGGTCGCAAAATGGTTTCAGATCTAATTGTGCCACTGCAGGCATTATCTTGTTACTTCGCCAACTTCAAGAAAAATCCAGAGAATACAATGATAACATCGTCATAACATTCATTAAAATAGTCTACACCACAACCATAACAATAAGTCAAAAGTAATTTGAAGTGGGAATCTTACCAAATCATTTTCAAGTACACTCAAGTCAGGCAATAATGTGTACTAGCCCAGATACATCTTCATGACCTCTTTGAGTATTGTTGTAGATAAGAAGCTCACGGAAGGAGCTAGACGGAACCAGTATATCATGGATGGGAGTGTGTTCAACCTGATGCATCTAAAAGCAACTTTTGCTAACAGAGCTACCATGCTACCAACTCTCCTCTACGACAGTGAAAGGTGGGTCACTCTCAGGCAGCATATCCGAGCCCTGGACGAATTACAAAGGAGGCAATTGCGGTATAAGTATTCTGAGAATTTGTTGGTACCACCGCCCGCGCCCCTCCAATGCTAATATAGTGAAGAGAGCCAATACGTCAACAGCCCTTTTGTGAAAATACTGCAGTCAAAGAAAGCAAGAAGGATAGCGTAAGAAATTTAAACATATCATCAGAAGGCTGTCCACGCATCACCCCATAGCACTCTACAGTCATCATCGTACCTACAATTAGTATACTCTATGACAATATTTGTGTAATAGTAAATACTATATGACTGAAAACGGAATTATGGCAATAATAACTTTTGGAAAACATCGCAAAATTACTGTAGCTTTACACATTATCAAAACGGATGATCTCTTTTCTTTCCTCTTCAGCCTTATGACACATACTATTTATCGATTGCAGTATCTCCCAATCTTCATTGAGGTCCTCCTTGTGGTGTTTGGTTGATCTTGGTTGGCATTCACATTTATGTTTGTTCAGCCTTCTAATCACCATCTAGCGACCTAATTTACTCAAGTTAGTTTACTATAAGCAGGTTTGTTGCGTTGTTGCGTATCACGTATTTTATTTACTATGTCTTTCATCAAGGTTTTGCAGCAGTAGGTTAAAACGACTTTAATTTCATAGTTCGTTTTTATACATTTACTAGAATTACTGCATCTCAGCTTTTTTCCATCTACATTAAATTGGATATTTTCATTCCCGACATTTTAAGATTATTTTCTATTGCAAAATATAAAAATTAACAGATTACTACTACCAGTAAAATAATTTCGTAGTTTAAGAGCCTGTAATGAAAGATAGGGACGCCACGACTCATGAAAAGCCTAAGAAATGCACAAAACTCCTAAAGATCAAGTACTTAGTCAACAATTTTTGTAGATAAATTAAAGCTAATCAAATTATACTTTTCATTTAAGAAATTGTGATAAACCCATAACATATTCACAAATGTCGCTCATTTAAATAAATAATTATTAACATCAACGCCTTTACAATAAAATATTGTGGTCTGGAGCAGACCCCTTGACATCAGGGTCTCACGAAATCACGATAGCAACTCGCCTACTAACTTTCTTTATTTCAAAGTTAAACTTCGACAAACTTTCTCCTTTATCATATAACATGATAAACAAGTGCAAACATTACCGCAAATAGTTGGATCTCCGAATCAACGACTCGTAAGCGTTTGTCATTCTTTGTTTCCTGAACAGCATTCGACCTATACGCGAGAGGAAATCGGATTCTTCTGCATTGTGCGTTTCTATCAAATAATCTGAAACTCCCGGTCTCTGTTTTACTGAACTAAATTACGAGCCCTGGACAATGTCAGGTTGGGGTGCACTTGTTCCGTTTTTATGCACTTCGGCATGCCTGTGCGTGTGGGTGTCTAGGACGTCTTGTGATGCACTTTAATTAGAACTGCACCCTGCTAATTATTCTAAAATCTAATTATACCCGAAGAAGTGATAATTCCTAGATAGAAGTTTCTAGCAAATTCCGATAGCAGCCCGCGGAGCAGTCTAATATGTTGCGTCGCCCTTCGAATATCGGCCAACTTTCTGAACTTCCAATATCTCTGAAAAATGCTACGATGGGGCTTTCATTAGATGTTATCCAGGGATTAAATTAAGAGGATTAGCTACTTTGCCATCTTAGAGTCGCCCCACATATGAATGTGTCCGAAAGGATTCCACAACTTCAGCATCACACCAGAAGCCCCATATGAGCTACTTATCCAATAAATATATTTATCCCAGCACTAATATATTGTTATGATACATGATGCAAGAAATTAAAGCATGTGAAAGAAATATTTAAAATGAACTAATAAAGTTGGACAGTTACAATAATTGAATCTTGATGGGTATAAAGTTTTGAACATAAATAATGAAAGTAAAAGATACAAGGGTTCTTTTCATTGTGAATCATTTAATATTGTTATATTTATTGGAATTGATTAAACTTAATGGTTGTATTTAATATTTATAAAAATAAACCAAGGTAACATTGACAAATGTATTTGTTAAGAAAATTCTGTATATAGCATTATTTAGAAAAAAAAATAGGAAGTGTGCATTAAGAATTGTCGCTAATAGATATAAAAAGTTTGTTTAAAAACAGTTAGGTAAAACAACTCAAAAAAACATGTATGTAATTTGGCTATAATAATTTTGGTATAATAAAAAATAGAATATATGCCTTAATTTGTCTAATTTTGGTGATAACAAATTAAATAAAGGCTGAAAACAAATCTACAGGGTAAAATAAAGTGAAATATTTAAAATGGAAAAGATATTGTGACATCAAGTGTTAGAGGAGAAGCTACAGATACAGTTAATTGGATATAGAATACAGGACATTATACTAGTTGAGGGGATTTGGATTTATTCATACGTACAAGATATTAGAAGAGGTATTTTGCAATTTATTATTTGATTTGGATATTCTGTGGACGTTGCTTGAGACATCAGTTTATCTGCAAAAAGGGGAACAAAGTTACAATTGGAATTTATAAAAGGATAGAAACTTACCAGGACTTGGATCGTGTGACGGTGACATCCAGAAGGAGCCGTGTCATCCGGCAGGAAGAGTGACATCCAGGAGTAACCAGGACAGGATTTTGGAACCAAGGAAGCTGATTTGACCGGACGGCGCCAGAAGGAGGTTACCAGGAGGTAGATCGTGTGACGGTGACATCCAGGAGGAGCTAGGACTGGAATTAGGAATCTGAGTAGTTGGCTTGACAGGTCAAGAGTAGTTGAAAGGAGTCACGGACCATCAAAGGGGTTGCTGTTGGTGAATTAGACATTGAGTGCTGCAGTTTATCGATGACAGGATCCAGTAGTGATTGGTATTTGCAGTGAAAGCATGAGCAGCTATTAAGGTTTGTTAAGATAAGTTGAAAAAGCATTTTGAATAACTGTCAATTTTGAAAGTGATAACATAAAGTTTAGTTAGTACTTACATAAGTGATTTGAATAATAGTAAATGTCAATGTGAGATACAGTTGTCAGTTTATATGGTTTGATTAATTTTGAAAGTCAAGTTTGACGTTAAGTATCATTGATAGCAAACTAGATTTTGATGAACCCACCCTGAAAATAAGAGCTCTCGATTTAAAAGCAGTTATCATTTGATACTTAAGACATTACATGAATTAAGGCATAGTTTACCTGGTGAGCTATTCCAATATTTAAGAACTCGTCAAACGAATGGTACTAGAGTTTAGCTTATAGAAGTTCAACTCCCCGATGGGAACTGTGCGAAAGTCGCCATCACAAAATAAAACTGCCTTCTTTATCAAATAAATTAAAAAAACGGAGTGAATTAACAAAACTAATTTCTGTGCCTTTGAGCCAGAGTGTAATAATTCAGAGAAATATTTTACGGAAGGGCCATGTAAAGTTGCAAAGTTGCATTATTTCAATTTTTATTGGTTTAGGTCTACCAACTACAAGGTTACATGACACCTTAAAATTACGGTAAATATTTAAACATTTAAACTGAAAGTTTTGACTTCTCTATAAATTCATACACTTGGTTTATAGTCTGCGGGTTGTCATCAAGGATATCTGGAATGGTGATTGGTAACTTACTTCTTGGTCCGTTTCTTTCATATTTTCTGCAGTGCTCTGGTAGATGCTGAACAGTTATATGCGATTGACATTCTTCACATACCGGTAGTTGTTCATGTGTAAAGAAGTATTGATGGGTTATGATGGTGTGACCTATTCCGAGTCTGGTTAGAAAAATTTCTTCCGCACGACACCCTCCGTACGACGTATTCCACGCACCTTCCACTTTTAATTTTTCTGAGCTTGTTTCCTGTTGTTTGTTCCCACTGCTGTTGCCATCTTTGTAGTACTTGTTCCATGCAGTAGTTTCAATTCTTGATTGCCTTACATTAATATTATCATTATAATCTAAACTAATGGTATTTATTGTGAATATTCTTTAAGATGTAAATTATATTAAATGTTGTTAGATAAACTAATTTTCAGAAAAGTTGAACCTTTCTTTTATTGATTGTATATGCCATTTTGCTAGTAACTATGATTCAAGTAAACGAGAAAACTGACATTGAAGGTTTAGCTATAAAAAGCATAGGTTTTATGAATTATTTATTATACAGTGAACTTTAAAGGCGACACAGTAGTGCACTTCACAACCAAAAAGCAAAGTGGACCTAATATTTTGTGGTTCTCAAGTATCGACGACTTCAGTACTGACGTATTTTGGACTTAAGTAATGCTGTTATCTAGAAATTATGACAAAGCCAAATGTTCCAATTGTATGGAAAATGGCGGAACCAGGTAAGACACTGAATGGAGCTACATCGAGCAGACAAATTTTCCTATTGCCAGTAATATCAAAACTATTTGAGAAGCTGATACTGAAGAGACTCAAATTAATCATTTGGTTTTCAAAATAAACACTCCACTATAGATCAAGTCCATAGGATCACAGATCTAATAGAGGAACATACGAAGGAAAAAAAATATGCTCTGCATTTTTTCTAGATACTGCACAAACATTTGACAAATTGTGGCATGAAGAACTCATCAACAAGCTGGAACAAATACTCCCAAGGTAGTATGTGCAACTACTAGAATCGTATATCAGAGAGATCTTTCAGAGTGGAACAAGATGAACTCAAGCAGATCAAATCAGAAGTACATCAAGATCGCCACTTTTGCTGACGACACTATTCCATCAGCAGTGGGAGCAAGTAAAAAGTTACTGAAAAGTTACAACATGCAACTGATGAATACAGCGATTGGACCAAAAAGTGGAAAATAAAAATGAATTAGTTAAAATCAGTAAACATAAACCAACAAGAACGTCCAGAATAACGTACCTATTACAATAAATGGAACGCAGGTGCCATATAGTAACATATCTAAGTATGTAAGGATGAACCTAGATACGAAGCTGAGGTGTAAGGAATACATTAAAAGGAAAAGAAAAGGACTAGATGCAGAATATACTAAACTGTATTGGTTGATTGGCAGGAATTCACAGCTATAAATTGCTTATCTACAAGCAAGTTTTAAAATCTATATGGACCTATGGCATACAGCTATGGGGCTGTGCCAAACCAAATAAGTGAAACACTATTCAAAAATGACAAATTAAGGTACTCCGGAATATCGTGGATGCACCGTGGTATGTCCTGATTTCAGACTTGCACAGAGACCTCAAGATTGGGGCCGTTAGAGAAGAAATACAGAAATTTGTCCAAAAGCACGAAGCTAGATTTCACAACCATGTGAACATCGAGATTCTTCAGCTCCTCGATCAACATGACGTCAAAAGAAGACTGAAGAGGACAAAATCTTCGAACCTAGTGTAACAGTGATAGCTGAAAGTGTTCAGATGCAGAGAATAGTGTAAAGGGCGCAGCTCAAAACAAAGAAGAAGGAAGTGGGAAAAACAGTTAGAACATGAGAAACACCAATGGGTAATATCTTAGTCTTAAACATATATTAGATCATTTAGGTTAATACAAAATTGCTGACTGGCGGTATACGACTAAGTGTAATATATCAACATAAATTTAGAAAAAGTTTTGGTCACTAAATGAACAATCTGTCAGTGAACTGTCCCTGTAATTCTAATGCAGGCCAGTTCAAAAACATCTTTAAAACCGTTGCTCTTTACATCGTACTGCGTCACTTCACCGCAGCATTCGATTTAAAAACAATTCCTAATGGCTTGTAGCTTAATAAGCAATACTTCAAAGGCATTTTTAAACTGACGTGAACTGTTTTGTCAAAATAGTTTATTAACGTCAAATATATTTAAAAGTTAGTGTGCATTGGAATGGCCTACCAGAAAATTTGGCATCAGAGCCAGTGTCATAGCCTGGAACAATATAGATCGCCTTGTTATAACACATTTTCTCGAATTTAAAATCATAATTAATATCTATGAAACTATCCTGTCTTTAATTTCTGATTTTATCGCTAGTTTTTAAAATATACACTAATCAGGTATTTTCTGTTCTAGTTCCACAACTGCTGCAATCTATTGCATGCCTAAAATTTCAGTCTAAAGATTTATCTATAGTATTGATAAAATATTTTACTATAAATAATAAGCTGTTTCTAAGATAAAACTTTTGTTCCAGGTAAGAATCAATCAGGAGAAGAAATATCTACGTGGCAGTAATTTCAAACCAAGGTTGTTAAGTCGTAAGATGATGCCTTACCGTGGTAAAGTAAAACTTTTTGTTTATTATATCGTGTTTTCTGTATTTATACACAGTTAGCTCTTCTACAAAATGATACATTACTTTACTACCTCATGCAAAATTATTTTCTTTCTTTATGTGTGCATACTTGGTATGTTTTCATTGTTTTCACTAGTAAACTATTCGGTAAATAGTAAATGTCCATCGACAGTCACAACTCAAACAATGAAATTTTCTGTGTCACAAAAATACAACCAAGATCTATAATTTCATCAATCTTGGAGGTATTGCAATAGAATAGACTCTGACTTTTGATTGTAGATTATAAAGCGAAAGGTGAACGGCGTTCACACTCACTTAGGCCTCAAGGTGAGTCCTTTGTTATCTTCTTACTTTCGCCGCCTTATTTCCGACTACTCCCAATCATAGCTTTCAGATAATACTAGTATATACACTAGCTGGGATGACATTCAAAATCTCGTGATTGTAAACCATGCAAGCTTTGTCTGGCGAAATGTAATTTGTTTATGTAGAAAGGCTTTATTGTTGATTTGTCATTTCCTATGGTACAAATTGGGGGCGAAATAATTGTTTTAATGCAATTTGTACAAGAGTAATCCATTTTGTGTGTCGAGTTAATTTTGAGGTTAGCTATCAACAAAAAATCCACATAAAAAAGTCACTTATAAAAATTTCAAAACCCTACTACTGGCTTACTTGCGTCGCCCTCAGTCGATTGACACCAAAATCAGCCAATTCGGCCCACGGGTTCGCTCTCAAAGTGGCGTCAAACAACCAAGCAATGAAAATTATTATGTCGGATATATGACGTGAACTAATGCAAAATTACTTTTCTAAAAATGACAAGTCTGACCTTGAAGAACCCGTTTTGTACCTTTCAATTTAACTATAGTTAGGTCTGGTTTTGGAGATATATAGTATCTTTAACATGAAATCTATGCAAAATTGGCATGCATTTACAAGACATTGAGTTGTCCTAGTTCGAACAACCGTATTATAGCTATTTCCTTTAAATTGTGGTTCATTATTCTTGGTTTCTTATCGAATTTCGAAAATGTTAAGACAATGTATTTCTACATTACTACCACACATGAAATCTTTGAGTGGAGGTAATACAAAATTGATTTGCTAAAACAATATGCAATTAAATCCTGGTCCTTTAAAGAACTTTACCCTGACACTTCTATAGTGGTTCCTAGTTTCAGTTTTATACTATAAAATATAGGTTTACCTATTTTTACACTTGTGGAAATGTGGAAAAAGGGGATTCCTATAATTTTCTTCAATACAAGTAATTTTTGTCAGATATTGTGTGATAGATGTTATTTAACTAAGAAAAATTGTTTATATAAGGGGTGCAAATACAAGATACTTACATAAGAGTCTACTAGAGATAATACGTAATAGAATGGATGATTATTGTCTGATATAATCTAATTTCTAATGTAATGTCTTGACAGTGACAGAGTGAAATTTTTAAACATGCAATGAGGTTTATTTCAGTTTGAATGACCCACCCCTAATGATTTTTTATTTGAACATCCGACATAAAAGTATAATTCATATATTGATACTTGTGTCTACAATTTTGTTTTAAATAGAGTAATACTGCCGCTTAATTTGTTTCGTAGGAATGATCTTCAAATAGCGGTGAAGATTTGTTATTATTAAAAAATCAAATATTAATGACGTTTTTAGGGTTTGTACATTTATGTAGCTCAACCACCTTGAGCACCATAAATTACACAACATAGAAATAGTAAGTTTATACTTTACATTCAAATGCACTACTTCAGTTAAACTAAATCCAAGAGATATATCCAATGTACAGCATCTATCGCTTTAAAAATGCTGAAGTCAATTACCCGCGCTTGAACATTAAAATAAATTCCATTCAATTAAAATATTTAGATAAAACTAAGCGACAAGAGAGGCACAATAAAAATTTCCGTCGCTCGAGTTTCCCGACTGCTCATTTTGATCAAACCACCGCGACTGTCGTTCAACTAAATTGTACAAATCTTTGGAAACAAAGAGCGACGTAGATTTCCAAGGAAATTCTATTATCAGCACATGGAGCAAAATAGAGAATAAAAGATGACACGATAGCGGAATACGGTTTTTGAATAAAGTGAACTGCATTGTTAAGTAATTCGTTTCGAATAAAACCTTTTATCCTGAATGGCTTTCCCCTTTACACTTTTCATCTGATCATTACGACAGCCAATAAATTGGCACTAAAATTCTGGTGCCATGAGAGAGGATTCCACACCAGATATGCACACGACAAGCTTTAGATTATTCGCTTGAGGGAACTTTAAGTTATTTGAATATTTTATTGATTTTTATCCTGAAACGCTTATGTGGTTTTGATGCCAACAAAATATTCCAACTATACCCGTTTTTCTCAAAGACAGGAAAGCAGGGACGCCGTTACATAAAAATCTAGGTGAAGGTATAAAATTCGCTTGAATGTTAAATAGTCTATAATGCAAAGAAGCTTTTTCTTATATTAAATCTAGTTATTTTAAATATAATATACATTCATGAATTAAATACTAAACAATTGGGTAAAAACCATAACTGTTGTAAAGGCAATCATTAATTGCTAGGTTTAGCACCAACATTTAATTTGTCTAACAAACCTTTTCTTAAGGTTATCGCAATGCTCTTCTTCATAGCTCACATAGATCAGAGCAATCTATAATAAACATAAAAAGTTACTGTTCCTCTCATATTTGGAATAAATTTCCAGATCCAATTAAACTTTAATACAACACTTTAATAGGTGTCTATATAACAACATAAAAGCCAATTATCCCCCTTCGAAGCAGGCTTTAAAGGGATTCGATGGGCTCTCTGCAACAAAGTCATCAAGGTGACAGAAAATTGGAACAAGAGGCAGTAATAAGTTGTGGAGGTTTATATTTGAAATTAATTTGCTGCGAATTGGGCGCATTTATGCCTCACGCGTATAAATCGTACCCAGTTTTAGTTTCCCACCAACGAATCGTAACGTAAGGAACACGAGCATAAATACACATTTCATAGGAAGCTAAATTATTTACGATACCGTTTCTGCGTCTGAAATGCTTTCGGAACTTATGCTGATATACCCTAATTCGCGCCGACATGTAAAATTTACAAAACGCAACGTTAATGCTAACTCAATTACTCGCACCTGTGAGGTGTCTGCTATGATAGTTTGGACCGTAATAGCTGCGTTGAGTCAATTATAGGTCTCTAACTTGAACTGTCATTAAAATTTAAGTGTAATTGGGGCCCTTAGACCTTTTGGACATAATAGTTCTCCAACACACTTACATGTGATCACTAGGTAGCAAACCAAAAAGTTTTAACCTTAGTGAGAGAACTGATAGATATATGGTTATCGCAGATGCTATTTAATATCTACTACAGAGATTTTAGCACTTAAAACCTGAAAACATAAAAAACAACAATACTACTGGTATATACGCAGACGGGAAAGCACGCAATCCTCGCATAATTTAAAGGACTAATTCGATCTCAATAGTTTTGGGTAAAATGCAACAATAACTGAGAGTGCTCAATATCAACGTTTTAACTTGTTAATATTTTAAACGACTAACGCTTAGTAAATTTACCTAATTGTTGTAAGCAGTAGTGCCAGGTTCAACAATAGTGAGACACTCCGCTGAACCATATCGAGTAGTTGAGATACGACGTAAGATAGGCTGCAAGGAGATAATCAACACCCAAGAAAAACAATAAGGGGTAATGTCAAATATCAATAATACATTTATTCACGATCTTAAGATATGCCTTTACATGAATATATGGAAGAGAGCCATTACATAGGTAATACACAAATAAGTAGTTCACGGACATAAGCAAGCAAAATAATTTAAATAATCGCGCCTTCTCGGACGAGGAGGCCTTGCCGAACTGACCGAATATGGATAACGTAGAAATTGTCGTATCAAAAAAAGCGAGTTCTTCGCATAGTCCTCGGCCGGTTGGCACACGTATATCAGTAAAATTACCGGTTTATTATTTTTAACAAACTAAATAGTACAGTGTAAAATCAGACAACACACACGGTAAATGGCATTTGGCAAACAATAGAAGCTTGTTCAGCAGCAATCAAGTTATATCGGTAAACAGCTAATGTTTATTAAATTACGGGCGACCAACAAATATTTTTCTTCTAAAATACTATCACATCCTGAATGAATCAGATGGTCGCAGCAATTCATAACATTAACAAAAGCAAATCTGTCTCATATTATCGACATTTTTTTCGGCAGAAAATTCCGAATACCGAAAAAATAAGTAAAATGAAGAACTGTCAAAATTTTCGAATAGAAAATATAAGCCGAAAACCTTGAAACTGCATTTGGCGTACGAAGTTGGAACTACAGGCGCAAATTGGAAATAACACTTTCGAGCTGTAACACATTGATAAGATATTACGAGGTAATTATAACATAAGTAATACAAAAATACTGGTTAACGGGGCACAGAGAAGCAAACCGATTATTGAAACAAATAGAAATGAACTTTAGTAGTAACTGTAGACAACTAATAAATGTGCAAAGGTGGCATTATAATAAAGGGCGAATGGAACAGTAACAAATCGAGATCTTAGTACAAAAAGCAGAATACGCTGTTTTAAGCAATTAGCATTATTTACCCACATCTTCCAAACACAAAAACAATTTATCCAAACGTTTGTATGGAGCATTTCTTGGAGTAGTTCTCTAACGCATATGTACAGGGTGTCCCATTTTCGATGATATTACGGGGTATCTCACTTACAAGTAAAGATAGAGAGTTGCGGTTTTCGCAATACTGTGCTACTTTTTTGTGAAAATAAAGATGGTATAAACAAAATTTTCATAGACCGCTTCGTTTCTGAGATACAGGGCAAAATTGAAAATATTGCATTTTGGGACCCCCCTCGTATCTCCGTTATCCTTTAACATATATTAAAGCTAAAAACTGGCTCTCATACAGTTTTTTACGTAGAATCCAGTGACGTAGTCAGATTTTTGCTGTGAGCTGTCAATTTTTAGCTATAAATCAAACATATGTTTTTTTAAACGGGACACCCTGTATATTTTTTTTTCATTTGATTGGAAATTTTATAAGCTTTACAAAAATATATACAGAGTGTTTCGTTAAAACAACATAAGTTTAATTTATAACTAAAAATTGACGGCTCACAGCAAAAATCTGACTACGCCACTGGATTCTACGTAAAAAACTGTATAAGAGTAAGTTTTTAGCTTTGCGATATGTTAAAGGATAAAGGAGATACGAGAGGATCCCAAAATGCAATATTTTCAATTTCGCCCTGTATCTCAAAAACGAAGCGGGCTATGAAAATTTTGTTTAGATCATCTTTGTTTTCACAAAAAAGTAGCACAGTACTGCGAAAACCGCAACTCTCTATCTTTACTCGTAAGTGAGATACCCCGTAATATCATCGAAAATGGGACACCCTGTACTTAAACGAACAGAAATACCAACAATAGTAATAAGGAGAAAGATACATGATAAAACCATGACATAAACAAGTAGTGGTAACGGCTAAGAAAGTAAGAGTTATTATGAAATGGAAAGGAAAATTCCGATGCAGGAAAAATATGGGAAAGCTGCGCCAAAAAAAATCTACCTTTTGAGAAGCAAGAACGGACATTGTATTGTAACAACAAGCAAAAGTGTATACCTACGGAATGTTTCAGAACAAGACAGGTAAAGACGGGAATTTTTATTACAATCGTAAGTATTTTATGAAGGATACACAACTTTTCGTTGCCACGGCCTACTTAATTATTAACGTTTGCTCCTTTTACTAGTCAAACGAATTCTTCTAATTATGTATCTATCTATTTTAATATTACTTTTAATTTTGTATTTAATACTGTTTGCAACTACTTATGAGTCGTTTTTTTCGTCTATTTCCGTTCGTTTTCACTATATTGTTTAAATTCGTCCGTATACTATCTTCTTTTATTCGGCATATAATTTCTGAAAATCTCGTAGTCCAATACTGAACATTAACATACAATTCTTAAAAAATCACCCTTTGTTCCTGTCTGAGCAAAGGGGTTTGGGTTTGTTTCCGTGTGCAATATGAATTTTAGTTTACTGCAGGGTGCTAACCTGGCTTAAACTGGTTTTTATCAACCTTCTTGGTCGAGATCCGTCGTGTTTAGTATAACAGGGGTACCTCGAGTAGGGTATGGCTCTTCATCACGCAAGGCGGTCTTCGGCAGAGGGAAGCTCTGATCCCTTTAATTGCAAAGTTACGCTATACCTGCCTCGGGGTGCAATAGGCTTGCTTCTTCCTCAAAATTCAAAATAATCGCTAATATATGTCTAGGCAGGGTTCGATCCTCAAAGTTATTTTGACTGGCAGCTTTAAAATGGTTTTACGCAAATTAAATTATTGTTGAAGTAATATTATGTAAAAATTCTTCTGGCCTCCCTTTTACCTCGGCCTTTTCGATGTGTTTAGTTTTGTAGAAAAGTAAATTTTCGGAAGTCAAGGCTAATGTGTCGAAGCAGTTTTCCACCTTATCGAATTTTAGGTTTTTCAATGGACACTTTTTTCATGTTTTGTTATTACTAAAGGACTTAATTCCGTTTGTCTTGATGGCTAGTGCTGTGGGCAAACGCGATCATTTCAATGATAATGAAAGTGGTTGTTCAGAAAATTTCTCAGTTTCCTGTTTTTTATTATAAATTCTACGAGCTTATCAAAATAATTAATTGCTGTTCGTGGATCTGATAAAGACAGTAACATAAGATACATAGCACAACTTCCAATAGTTGTCGCTACTAAAATGTAAGTTTTTTAAGGAAAAGCACACCATTCTTGTAGTTTATTCACACTATCAATCACTGCTACTTTCCATTAACCTTACAGTAGCCTACATTTTAATCTGATATTCCAGATGATTAAATAAAGCGCCTGTGCAATTCTCAATATTTTCATGAAATTTTAAAGTTAATTTCCGAATATATTTGAAACGGTTAACTGGAGCATTGGTTAGCAATCCAAATATGGCGGTTGGAATTTATCACCTATGTGTTAGCTCAGATCATACACCAATGTATAGGTAGTGGGCAAGTCCATGTTTTATGGAGGAGAGTTGCGCATTGGTTTTAGTGAAAACCTTTTATGAATATTATTATACCAACGTAGGTCGAACTTGCGTGCCTGTCTGGGTGTGTCACGTTTCTATTGGGTTGACATACTTATGTTGTTACCCTGCCTTTCATAATGCAGCAATAATCCTGCGTATTATGTAGCATTCTTGACTGAGCTACTACAAATCAGATTCCCTCTGAGAGCGTAATTTCGAATCTTATCTTCTATACTATATTTTGCTTCTCACAAATTCATGTTTTCTTTGACCGTTTTAGTTTTATTAGAACCATTAAGATACTTTTTATGTATTTTGTACATAATTATGAACACTCTCAAGCTATTACTCGATGGAGCAATTTTTCGCAAGGCGATTTCCTCTGTGGTTATTTACAATTAAATTTGAAAAATGCAAAAACTATTCTAATCAGAATAAGGCCGAATATGTCGTGGGTTATACGTCAGTAATTAATCTTGTGTGCCTTGATTCAACTTTGTCGTACCTCCATGCGTGAGTACGTTCTAAAATGTTCGGCAAATGATGTTCATTGTTGTTAATAATAGTACACCCTAAGCGGATAATGCAAGTTCTTCTAATGGACTAGTTTAAATACCAATGCTACCCATTAACAGTTCAAGTGTTGTAATATAAACTATTGATTTGAGCATATCATTTTATCAATTTTTAGCCAACTGTTTGATGAAGGTTTTCATGATTTGTTTCCATTTGTGTCTGTCTTGGGGTAGTTTTACCTGTATTGTACTATTACTTTATGTGCTTAATGGTGAAGGAAGTTTGGAAACGTTTTTTCCGGAAAGAAAGGTGAGAGTAAGCATTGCTCAAAGTGCAAAGGCATCTCACTCCTTAGTGTACCATGAAAGTTGTATCCAAGAATACTAGAAGCATAGTTAGAGAGCAAAACTGAACACGAAATAGAAAAAGCGCAGTATGTGTTTACAGCAAACTGCAGATCTGCATATATCTGTTATAAGACATATAACTATAATATCAAAAAGGCGGATTTTCTACTATTGTATCAATTATTACGCGACACTGACTGAACAATTTTAGAAACATATGCTAACGTAAACGAAGCAGTAGAAATGTTTTACACTATTGTATATGCATTATTAGACCAAGCATTTCCAGTTTGGTTTACAAAAGAGATTATTGCTGATATTAACCAAAAACATTTACATCATAAGCGTAGGAAAAATTCTGAATATTACTTAGAGCAATTTAAAAGGTTGAGACGTAAACTTAAAGAAAATATACAGGTGGCATATAAAAATTATATAAATAATATTGAAAATTAAATTACTGTTAATATTAATGGTTTTTGGAATTATGTCAGAAATAAAAGAAAACAAAATTGTCAAGCCCAAGAATATAAATATCAAGGTAAAAAAATACCAAAAGAAGCGGCAACTCAACAATTTGCGGAGTGTTTTGCTTCCGTATATACTAACCATTCGCAATACAATGTTGATGCGGTTGTTTCTGACACAGGCCGGGATACAGGCAATATTATTACACTACCTGAGGTTGAAATCGAACAAGTGGGAACAATATTACGGAAACTAAAACCTAAAAAATCGGCTGGGCCGGATCAAATACCACCTTATATCTTTAAAGCATGTTGTGACCTTTTTAGGTATCCACTTGCCATTTTATACAATAAATCATTGAGAACAAACACATTTCCGGACAGATGGAAATTATCGAAAGTAAGTCCAATTCATAAATCCGGAAATAAAGCACACATTGAAAATTATTGACCAATATCTATATTATCAGTACCAGATAAAATATTTGAAAAAATCATATATCAAAATATCTTTTCTCAGGTTAAGAATTTTATCTGTATACAACAGCACCGTTTTATTGAAAATAGGCCAACCGAAACAAATTTGATAACATTTCTAAATTCGATAAGAAATGCATTAGATAACGGTAGTCGAGTAGATGTGATATATAGACTTTGCCAATGCATTTGATAAAGTCAATCACGATATTCTACTCAAAAAGTTAGATCAGTGCGGATTTTCATTAAATTTAATTATTTTTTTTATATCTTAATTAAAAAACCGTCTTCAGTTTGTGAGTATGCATGAAAACCTGTCGTAACCTTTTCTTACTTTATCGGGAGTGCCTCAAGAAAGCAACCTAGGCCCGCTGCTATTTCTGTTGTTTATGAATGACCTCCCACTGGTTATTAAATACTCCGATAGCTTATTGTTTGCCGATGACTTGAAGATATTTAAGGAAATTCACGATGTCAAGGATATACAATTACTTCAGACTATGTGACTGTGTTCTGGCTTCGATCAATGAAAATAAACAGCATTTTAACATAAATAAATGTAAAAGCATGACGTATACGATGAAGAAGGTATATGCGGAAGCAAACTATTCTATGGACAATCAAATATTACAAAATGTTAATTCGATCAAAGACTTGGGAGTACAATTTACAAATAATTTAAAATGGGATGAGCACAGGAATAATGTTGTTAATTCAGCACTAAAAACTTTAGGATTCGTAATACGTAATACTTCCAAATTCCAAAACATCCTTTCTATAAAAATTTTGTACAACGCTTTGGTAAGATCAAAATTAGAGTACAGTAGTAAAAGTACACCAAAATAGAGTGAAGACAGTTCAAAACAAATTTTTAAAATACTTACATTTTAAAAAATATGGTACATTTCCCGAGTATGACAAATATCGCGATATTCGACTAGAGCATAATATTCTGCCCTTTAACTACAGAAGAGAAGTGGCTGACGTTTGTTTTCTAAATAAATTGTTAAACAACAGAATTTTCTGTCCGAATTTGTTATCTATTGTCAGTCTGTATATACCGGTACATAGAACTAGACCAAAAAATATATTCCATGTACCTACATGTCGAACGAATTACATACCAGAATTACCAACTTAACCACCAATGCATATGTTCACCAGTCAGAAAACAATATATTTAACATAAATCCTAAATTCTTTAGAAAAAAGGTTAATACCTACTATTATAATAAAGTTTGATTGCAGCCACGTCTACGAAACCTGAACCAGTAGTAGGGACGTTTAGTTTTTAATTTGTAATTAGGTATTATTAGTTTCTAAATTTAAATTTTTAGTTATTAGTTTGTACTTTTTATTTTATTTTTATTTTTTTTATTATATTAGTATATACGGTAAGAGGCCTGAACCGCCAATAATGTAATTGGGTATGCCCCGTTTTATTGGTGTAAATAAATAAATAAAAAATAACAGAGAAACTCGTACCTACAACATTGTTGCCACATTTGCTTCATCGATCGAGAAAAAAACAATTGAAAAGGTGAACCATAATAAGATGAGCAAGATGATAGAACTAAGGAACGGCTTTGGATTCACCTTCTAAAAGATCCAGTTTCTTCCTATATTTTTAGTTTGAAATATATACTGGGATGGATTGCTTTGAAATCTCCACTTTGAGTTTGCTATTTAATTGATATGGTTTTAAAAATTTAATGTAAGACTTAAGCTGATTAATATAATCTTGTTTTGTATTTTTATTTACTCGACTCAAAATAAATAATATTATGCCTTTTTTCGTATTTTATTTATCTGCAATTTTATTCTCATAACTCTTGCTCGGTAGAACAACCAACTCTATTCAAAGGGTGAATTCCTAATAATTTGTAACCTTTTTACCTAAACTGGTACGCCACTGTGCGACCGAATTATTTCCAAATACGCAGTCGCTAATGCATAAGCTGCTGTCAAAATTACACAAAATGGTTCGTACCTGGCAGTAAGCGTTGTTGACTTTAAAAATCAAATTTGTGAACATTCGAACAGGTATTTATTTAAATCGTAGTGCTTTGGCGGTTATTATTCTCTTTTGTTTGAGGAATTAATTTGTCTTATAACGCCAGAAGGGACGCCGATTGAATTTGTGCAATTGTTTAATCTCCACCTAACCTCACAACTGGACTCTGGTTAATAATTTGAAAAGCACTTTCGCTGGAGGCTTGAAGATGCTTGAATCTTGTTCAGTACGGTATTGTCTTGCATGCACACAAATTTCTGGATGCTCACGCTAATATTTTTAGGGTTAGATAGTACCTTAAGATTTCGTGTTCGCTTCAATCTTCGGAAAGGGGGTCCCAGCTCGTATCTTCGTCTGAAACGGTTTTCCCCGGTGTCTTTGCTGCTGGTCGGTGTCCTACACTCCTGCCTGGCGCGTCGCAGTAGAATGCCCTGGCTCTGGACCCTCTTTTCGGCTGGAATCCTTCTTAGTAATCTTGATGTGGGTGGCGAACGTTTCCTCGGAGATGCTCTTGGTAAAATTATTTATTGTTGCAGAAATTACCACAAACGTTCTCATATGAACTTTAACACCTGCTTAACACAGTGAAACACTCTTTAGTTCAAAATATTTAATTTTATTATATAAAAACTTGTATTCAAAAGGAGCACAAAATTTCATGTCAATCTTACAATTTATTCAATTGTTATCTCTTGATATCCGCTATAAACAAATGCTAATCTAATACTATACAAACGGAAATTAGCCATGTTCAAATCAAATACATTTTGAAATAAATTTTCTTACAAATTGTTAAATTTAAACCTTTCTTATATCTAAAATATTGTCTGCATTTTTAATTGTTAAAATGTCTCTTTGCGCCACCACACGTTTTATTATTTGCTTTGCTCGGTTCACTCGCGTAATTGCACTGATCTTTTTAAAGAGGTCACTTCCTTCATAAATGCTTTCGATGTCCATCTGTCTGCTTTTCACTCGTTTTTTTTTCCTGTCTTGCTGTTTGCTTTTCCCTTGCTTTATCATGTCTTGTCTGCTTCTCACAATTGCTATTTTATGTCTTTATGCCTGCCTTCTTAATTGCTGGTTGCAACATTATTATTCTGGCTTCTTATACCTTTTAAGATTGCTCACAAATTGTACCTAGTTAGCTATATTGAAATCTACGCTTCATTGACCTGCACATAGCGAATCTTTTTGTGATTATTCATTTCGTTTGCCAAACCTTATATTTGATTAATTTAAACTTCGACTTCCACCATGTGAAAAACAAGCTTTGCCCTTTGCGTTCCTTACTCAATTCATTTATGAATACTGGCATCTTTTTTCCAATGCATTTACTGAATAAAATTTAAGCTTAGTATTGCAGCTACATAAAACACCCCAACTCTGTGCTTTTTGACTTGATTCCTTAAATTGTACTGCAAGCAGAGTAGAACCTTAGGGCCTAAGACCATTACAATATATAAACACTTCTATGCAATACCACTATGTAATAATTATGTAAATTGTGTCTACTTAGTCATTATCATCTTGACAGTTCTTGCAAACTACTTATTGGTCATTATGATTATATCATAAAATATTTTGAACAGCTTTGCTTGGGTTTAGAAAAACAATTACACTTTGATTTTTTGAATTTTATATCTTATTAACACATAGAACACCTCCCATGTTCTTCTTTTAGCTTAATTCTTTCACGCATGGTTGTCAGTTATTGCCCTAAGACATATTCCATAGCTTTTCTCAATCTAACTAAAATTTTCTATCAGAAAGATAGTGTAGGAACAACAATGTTCATCTTCTGGTATCTGGCTTTGTACTACGGTATATCCTCCTGCTATGTGTCGATCTTTATTATAGATTGATATAAGTATTGTTTCTATCACCCTCATCAACAGCAGTATTCTGATTCTCAGTTGACAACATGATCAGATTTATCTTTAGTTTCTATTTTGCAATGTAAAATAATAATGTTACTGGTCTAATATTACATTTAGGATCACTAAAAGCAAATAATGGAGAATACAGTTCTCCGTTAGCCGTTTTCTATAATTCCTCTGGAATTAATTTCCTATTTAACTTCGGAGTTTCAACTACAATCTGAACTAATTCCAAATATAATTCCTTTGCCAATGCTATTGATGTATAGCATCTGTCAATAGTAACGCTAAAACATGCTCGACCTTCCTTCTTTTATTATTAGAGGACATCATCAAATCCTATACAAAAAACGTGTTGCTTAAATTTGTTACAGCTGAAAGTAGCCGAATAAATAGGACGACTACCTTATTTAGTGCAGACCATAGCTCATCCGAAGATCGGTCTCCATATTTACTTTCATTGTAATAAGCACACCTATGAAGGCGTAAATTTTAATATTAGTAAATTCTTGTTTTCTTCATATTCTGAGATCGCTTCCTTGTCCACTATCTCTTCTCTGATCTTTAAGAATAGGTATATGTAGTCAACTGTCAGTGTCAACCAATTCACTGGAGGCTGGTCACTTTTCAGTTCCAATGAAAAGCTAAGTTTTCCTTATACATGTTTAGATTTAATTGTTAATCGTTGATCGCAGATTGTACCCCGAAACGTTAAATATTTAACATTTTTAATTTAGCAGGGTGGCGAAATACACTTAAAAATAACATGAATTATATCACGCCACAAAAAGGTTTTAGAGATTATTTATAACGTCACTCTCTTCTAAACGACTGCCTCTTTTCCGATCTATATCCATTTCTTCCGTCCGATTTTCTTCCGAATCGTACATATCCTCAACCGCGTTTTTCGTTTCGCTTACTTCGCTTAAATTCAGCAGATTGCACTTCATTTACACATTCTTGAAGAGCTTCTTCAAGCTCCTTTTCACTCAGAAACCTTATAATCATCGGGGTATTGCTCACAACAACATGTGATAGAAACACAATAAGAATATCGGTTATTTAGTACAAGTTAGACACATATCAAATCAGAATACCAACTTGCATGAAAAGGAATAGTTAAGTTTTGCCCATTATTAGAGTGTAAACTATTCTATTGATATTGAACACTTACTGATGACATTATATTACTGTTTACCTCAAATTTAAGCCAGCACTTCTAAAAGTGGCAGGTAAAATATTCGACACACATATTTTTTTATAACTGGAATGGCCAGCACCGCTTTAAAGAAGGTTTTTTAAATTATAACTTTGTAAAAATTAGTACAGTCGCGGCCAAAAAAACGGGACACTTCTTTACAAATGCGAAAAAAGTGCTGACACTGACAATTCTAATTAATAAATGTCATCCAAAGTCATTATTCAATTCAGAAAAGTGCTGCCACATATTGGAAATGCGGATAAAGCGACAATAATTGCTCATTGCGACCCATTTTGAGTGTCCCGGTTTTTTTGGCCGCGACTGTATAATGCCGCATGGTACACCATTACATATCGCCAGCGTGGCCGAGCGGTTAGGGAGCTCGACTGCGGTGGTACGGTACGGAGTGCAATTCCCAAATCTGGCAACAGGCGGGCGGCCCACCCAGTCACTTTAAAAATTAGATACCAAAACCACGGTTGTGGAAGTAGGAACAGTAAGGCAGTTGTCGAAGGCGTGATGCTGACCACATCACCAAGTACGCTGTTAACGTGTGCCAGATGACTGGGTTTCGGAAAGAGATATTTCGGCGACCCTGACTCGCCAAGTCTCAGGCCATATTCCCGCGTGTGGAATAAAGCGTCCTCAACTTTACTTTACACCATTACATAGCTGACGAGTACAATTTTTTCCTAACCACGATGTAGAAATTATGACTAAAAAACTCAACTATGGGTTCGATTACCCTAGCCGTTCTAGGGTTAACATCAACGGCCATAAAGCGGCAAATATATGGAAAGCTCCTTGAAAATAGATATAATTGAAAGAGAAAAGACACTGCGGTACGACTGTTTAATACTCTCATAAATACGCTGATAAACAAAGTAATATTTGTAGCATCGCTGACATACTTACATAAGACCTGCACAGTGACAGGTAGCCACAAAGGTACAGTGTTAAGTATGGATATACGGTATTCAAGATATAGCAAAGGGAAGACAAAATTAGTAAAGATAAAGAACGATACGTCATACATCATACAAGAGGCTTGTTTAAGATGACATAAATATATAGAAAGCTATTAACAGAAAGAATAGTAAAAGGAGCGTATGCGACAAGACCACCACCAAAGAAGCAGCAACAGGACAGATTGAAGAAGAACGTACAGACAATAATAGAGAGATGTATAGTAATGATTTAGTGATTGGCACATAGAAGACGATTCGTTATGTATGTATATAATAATGTTGTATTTCTTTCGAATCACCCTGTTTATTTGACTAGGGTCTAGTATGTATGTGGATAAAAAATGCAGTTACGCATTCATACCGGTAAAGCTGTTAACATAATGTCCTTTTCCACACCCTCTTACACTTGTTAACAGAAAATATGACATCAAAAATCGTATGAAAGACGACTGCATAATAAATCCGCTTATGTGACTTTAATGCCTTTTGGAAAAATATTAGACACCGACGTATTTGAAAAGTTGGTTAAGATACCTGCATATTGTACTACAAAAGCTTAACATGTCCAAGTATATGAAAGAAATATATAAGACATAACAAAACTCTCTCCAAGCATGTTGAAAAATCTTGACATAAATTCATTCTAAAAAGGCTGCTAACATCTTTTTTGTGTGGTGGAACAGCAAAGCTACATTTACCAATTCAGTTAGAGCTTAGAATCATCTACTTTTGCAACGCGGCAAAAGAATTGCATTAGCAAGTATGATGATCCCCATTTGAGTGTTCTCAGTCTCTTCAAATAAAAATCAAAGGGAATTTTTGCTCTGTTTCACCGCCGGGGTCATTTAGTTAATATAATTTCCGTTACACAGGCTAAAAGGCTGGCTGTTTTCAGCAGACAGGTGCCTACGTCACGGTTGGTCAGGTTGCAGAAGGAATCGGGCCGATCGGTGTGGTTAATTTAAGGGCTAACGAAATCGAGCAGATGAGGGACCAATTTGGAGTATCCGGAGAAGAAGGGGCAGCAAGTGAATAGGAAGTCGAGTTGCACGTGACAGTTTCTTAGCAATCAGAATTACGAAGAGTCCAGCCAGTCACGATTCGTCGCCCAGACCTCGTTCTTGTGATCTACTTCCGCCTAACGCCTGCGGAACGGAAGAACATCGATAAATTACCAAACCTTAAAGTTGTAACAGTCTGGTGTGATAGGCCCCGTTCGCTCGATGTATAGAAGAACTTCGACGTGCTTACTTGGGCAAAGTTATTGGCCCATGTAATGGTATATTCAAATCACTTTCAAGTTATGGATATCAATATAAAAAGTTAAGCTGTAGGAGCAAATTTCTTATACGAGCAGTATGTATAACCTCTTTGGCGGCGTCTAGGATACATACTTGACTTTCAGATTTGTTGGAAAAACTTCGTATTTCTCTCGTGCTCCTTGCATATCTTAAATACAACTGCCACCTGCGGCCACGTACTTAGCTAAATGGGAATTTCTAAATTATTTGCGCGTTCTCCCGCTCCGACTGTTTATAGAGGGCGACGTTTTCTTCCGATTAGATTTGACGCGATTAATGCAAATCAGGCGGTAAAGTGCAGAGCCCCGACACATCGCGAACTTCTCGAGAAAAAGTTATAAAGCGAGAGGCACTAAAACGACCTGATTTATATCGAATACATGCTAAGAAAGTGTAATTTACTTGGCTAATTTAACATTAAATGTCAAAGGCAGACGGCGTTCGTCTGCGGCCGAACTTTGCGGGAGTATTTTATTCGCGACAGCCAATAAGAAAGCGCCTTGTTCCCGCATTCGGCAGTGCGTTTATTCGGGTTTATACAGAAATCGCACTGATAAATTATGGAGAGCCGTTGGATCAATATGTACTCGTTCATCGAATAGCGGTGACTTACAAACGGAAAATGCGGGATATAACTTTAATTGAATGAATCGAAAATAGATTTTGGGAAGCAATTGTGACGGAACGCGGAATTAAGGCAGAAATTGAGGAGTTCGCGGATATACACTATTCGACAAAAGTGAAGTTTCAACCTATATATTCAAGTTATACAAGGAGGCACAGCTGGTAGATTAATATGTTTGAGTTGCACTTTTCATCGCTACATTTCTACACTTATAGCTCTTTGCAATTAACATTGTGCCAGACTTTCATACCAAATCTTCGACTCGTATTCTCTACCTCTAAATTAGCACGAGACTACATAAGCACGTCGTCTCCACTGTTTTGCTAATCGGCCAGCTAAATAGTGGAGACGGCGTGCAGTTGTTTAAGAAATTACTAAAACACCACTAAATACAAAGGGCGCCAACGAATCTTAATACAACAAATGTGATCAGATAGAAACGAGAACTCATAAACTCCAAAACGACAGTCAGTCGCCAGATAATTCGAGATAAGAGGGTCGTAGTAACAAAGTAAGATAAGTGCTAAATCGTAACAGAGTAAAATATTCAACTGCAATGTCGTATAACAATAAGCACTCAATAACACAGTATAAAATAGCCAGTACAGGAGTATCTACGCATAATTTCTAAAGTACTCTTGATGCACCCAATAAACAAGCTAGAATAATGCTACTAGCCCAGATATCACCGATCCGCCTCATAGGCAAACAACCAATGATCAAATATAAAAGTGTAGAGCTACGTGAAATCAACAAACCTAGTGCATAAAAGGTTTAACATAAAAAAATTAAACACAAAAGCAACGGTAATGTTCAATGAATTCTGAAGGAACTCAATCGAATCCTCTAACAACTCGCAACATGCACGAGGACCTGAATGGCACCGCTTGCGCAGAAGTCAGCATTGTACACAAAAAGTTACAAACACAATTAAGTAATGCTCAACTCACCATGTTTTTGACCCTATCATAACGCATGTAAACCAATAGCGTAAATTAGAGCAAATCCGAAGCAATGATGCACCAAAATGGCGTAGAAGACAAGCTACCAAAACGTCACTACACTTTCCAATATCCGCCTACCGGCGCGGCTTGGACTAATATACCAACTTCGACTTAAATATACGGCGATAAGTCAAACTAACCAAGGCTTTGTGAAGCGATGGCCAGCAGCGATTTGTACTGTATTACTGCATGAACGGAAAATGCAAAAAGCCTGGCGACGCACACACGCGCTGAGTAACCAAAATCATTCCGGCAAACGGATAACGCGTCGCGCGTTATATGAATATTAGCTCTAAAGGCGATTTTACACCATAACAATGTTATACCATTATTAAGCATCCATTAACAGCCAACCGCTGAACTTATTAGAAAAAAAGTAAACTAATTATTTATTCTCGTTTATAAAGCTATAGAATAGACAAACAAATTATGAACGTAACATACATAACCTACTGGGTATATCGGTATATCTACAAAAGCACGTGGATATCACCTGACTGAGCAACGACCACCAAATACAACATGTTGTGATCGATAAGCGAGCAGCAACTGGCATAGTGGATGTAAAATACAGAAGGGGAGCATCTTGCGGCTCAGATCTTCTAGTACAGACAAATTTCAGATGTAAGATAATCAGAAATAACAGGCTGAATTATCAGAAACAGCAAAAGCTACAATTGAAACAACTGGAAAACTCGAAGAAACAACAGCGATTCTAAGAAATCTTGGAGTAAAACTCCAAAGAACAGGTGCGACAGCGAACTAAAGGAAACGACCATGAAAACTGCTCAGGATGTAGTAGAAATGCAACCACGTCAAACAAGAAATCGATGGTCTGACCAAGACTGTGAATGAACCATCCAGGAAAGTAACAAAGCACATTAGAAGTATATATCCATATGCACACGGACAAGAGAGCAGAGAGGACAATATGAAGAAAAGATGCGCATTGCAGTCAAAATGTGTAGCTGGAAGAAAAAGAATTACGAATATGAACAAATACAGGTCTCAGACCTATTAAAAGAAGGAGAAGAAGAACAAATACAAAAAAAGGAGGAAAACTAAAAGAACAACAAAAAGAATGCATAATTATACACTTAAGAAAGCGAGAAAAATAACCATTGAATCTGAAAATATTCAGAACGTCTAAAATCACCAGCTTCAGCAGCTTATAAATACACAAAGGGAAAGATCAAACACAACAACAGAAATTCCAAAACCAACAAAAAATTGGAAGATCTCTGAACTCCTTACTTTAGAAGAAGTTAGGATTGTCATAAAGGGACAAACCAATAATAAGAAGCCGGGAAGAAATGAGGCACTTTCTAAGCTACTAAAATATCAGGGAACACGGTACTTGCAAAGATATATGGTGCAATAGTAACCATATGGACTAATCGAAATATTCCAGATGACTGAAATAAAAGTATAATATGAAAAAGGTGGAGGATCACGCTACGAAGGTAGTACTTCTAGTGTGCACGGTCACTTCAAGTGTCCTTATCAAGAAGGTTTCAGGCTTACTGATCCTTGTAGGGTACTCTTTTGAACATTGCCTTGACCTGTAGGCACAAATTAAGTGAAGGTAGTCAGGTACTATAAATTAATAGCCATACTGTATTTTTGACTAGTTTTTGTTTTGACTTTGATTTAATTGCACTTACTGAATGTTGGAAAATATCTAACTATCTCGATTTTCAACTTCTAGGATATGATACGTTATATAATCATGGTAACTTCAACCAAAATGATGGTGTGATTGTTTTTATTAAGAATAGTTTCAACAATAATTATGAAGTTGTCAATATTGGCCAAATTAGGTCTTCGAATTTGTATCTCGTGTAATTCTAAGAATATGTATGTAACAGTTATTTATCGACCTCCATCTACTAGCATTGATGAATTCAACAATAATCTGGAAATTTATCTTAGAGACTACTGTAACAATCATAATGAAATAATATTAACATTAATATTTTGCAACACAGTTTAGAAACTACTACCTACTTAAACAATTTATACCAGTAAAGTTTCTTATCTTGCTTAAACAGATATACCAGATTTCACAATGAGTCAAAAACATGCATAGACCACATTTTTATTAAAAGTAATTTAGAAAAACAAAATATATTTCCGATAATATTAGAAACAACAATAACAGATCATTTTTCTGTAATTTTGAACCTCAAAAACTTTTTTAAAATTCGTTGACAAATGAAACTAAAGAAAATAGTAACAACGTCTATTAATTTTGAAAGATTAAAAAATAATTTATTAAATGAATGCTGGTGTGATCTGTTTGTGTCAGATGATGACCTAAATCTAATAACCAATAAATTTGTAGACATGTTATGTGATTATCTAAGGAAAAGCACAATAAAAGACGAGAAAGTTGTAAGGAATACACACAGAAGACCATAGATAACTAATGGACTCGTAAAATCTATGTAAGTGCGCGATAAACTCTTTAAAAATACAAACGTTTTAATGATCATGAAGCAGCACTACTATAGCAGTCTTTCTTGATCTCGCAAAAACATTCGATACCGTTAACCATAAAATTTTATTAGAAAAGTTGTATGATTTTGGTATAGGAGGCACAAATTAATAACAAGTTATCTTACGAAAAGGATACAGTATGTTAAGGTAGCAAACAGTTTAAGTGATCCTTTGGAAATCAAACATGGAGTACCTCAAGGTACTGTACTTAGTCCCCTATTTTTCATTCTTTATATTAATGAACTATTGTCACTAAAGTTAAAAGGAACGCTATTGTAATTGCGGATGATACAGTGGCAGTATATACGGGAAATGACTGGCTAACGTTAAATGATATAGTCAGCGAAGATTTAAATAACATAAAAACGTGGCTTGACAAAAATTTACTTACAATTAACATTACTAAAACAAAATTTGTGCCTTTTACCTCATATCAAAATAATTTACCTAACTATAATTGTATTGTGTTACACAAAAAGGAATGTAACCAAAACGATTGTAAATGTCTTACCCGTGTAGAAAAAGTACAGAGCGCAAAATATTTATTTTAGATAGTCATTTCAAATGGGATATGCATGTGAGTCATTTAGTGACGAAACTTAGAAGCGTTTGTTATGTTTTTCGACATCTAAGACAATTTCTTCCCATACATAATCTAAAACACGTATACCTTTCATTAGTTGAATCTCACTTAAATTATGGCATTTTTGGTTGGGGAGGAGTAGCCGAAACCACGGTTAGGTGTCTTGAGATTCTTCAAAAGTTGATTATAAAAATAATGTTTAAAAAATGTAGTAGATACAGTACTGATCAAGTATTTACGGAAACTAAATTATTAGATATATGACAACTTTATTGCAAATCTATTCTAAGTAAGATCCATAAAAACACATCTATATGCACGGACACATACAACATCATAGTTATTTAACAAGAAATAAACAAAACAAAATTTTAAATAATCCTACTTGTAAAAAGAATATTGGTACAAGAAGCTTCTTACATTTTGCAGTTAACCTCTATAATATAATTCCAGATATCTTAAAAATGCACTTTATTGGAAATCATATCGTCCTTATATGTCTAGCGTAAAGTGTTGGATTTCGCAATACTCTAGGATAGAATTACACAACTTCTTTAATTGATTTTTAATTGATCTTCTATATTGATTTTTAATGATTTCGAATTATATCTTCCTGAAATTCGTGTGCATTGGTTCTTCTTTCTTTGTTGCACTATTGATAATCATTTTGTATTGTATTTACTCTTTTCTTTCTGTTTACTAGTTTTATTTATTGATGTAGTTTAAAAACTTTGTTACAGGGAGTTTAAAAAAATAATAAACAGGCGCTCAAAACACTCTTAGTGTATATTATATATATGTACTCGGCACGCAAGCTTCTTCATAGCTTAAGCGGAGAGTCATTTATTTATTTATTTCTAATTCTAAATATAATTCAATTTATTTAATTTCCTATATGTATATAAATTAGGATTGGTTTAATTAAAATTATTATTATTATTATTATATCTTTTCAAGAGTTCCACATTTCATGACCGAACATTAAAAATTTTCAGAAGTATTTTACCACAGACATATTTTATTATATTTTCTCACAATTCTTCCGCATTAGAAAACTGTTTGAGTCCATTAGTTATTTTCTTTGCCATAACAACTCGAATTCCTCCCACAGTTGCACTACAACGCAGCACGGCTAAAGGAAATAGTTTCAAGTCTTCTTTTATTCTAACTTATTCCAGGCGTTTTGCTGGACTCACATTGTCGGTCACAATGGTTATGTGTGATAATTTGAAATATTCCAATAACATCATTCTTGTTAAAATTCTCTTCATCCATTAAGCTAGCAACTTGTGGAGGTATAATATGTACTTCTGCTTCGTCATCGGAAAGCTCCTCGATGAATGCTTCTACTTCATATAACGTAAGCGACCAGGAAAGTTCATTATGTGGCAATTTTTGGTTTTTAATTATATACATATCTCTTCTCTTCTTCTTTTTGAGCCGTTATCTATTCGTCGGCTATAGGCCTGTCTATTAATGTTCCTTGTTCGATCTTGTTCAACTTGGTACCAATTCACTCCTGCTGTTTTTTTAAGGTGATCGACCCATCTTACCTGCGGTCTTACTACACTTCTCTTCTCTCCCAATGGTTTACATCTCGTTAGTTTGCCACAAATAGCAATATGAAATACCTTCACCTTGAAAAACAATTAACTAATACTATACTTAAATATAGAAATATAGAAAATAAACCGCCTCTCTACTTTTTCTTATAGATTTTCTATGGGACTAAGGGGGGAGGGAATTGAGAAGATTGTAAAACACAAATGCCATGCTTCGAAAAGCAGCGAAGTGTGTTTCTGGTGTTGCTAGATAATAAATCTTAGGCACTTCGCAGTCTGCTTAAGTCAATATTACATTTTCCAATGTGTTTCTGCACACAAGTCACTCCATGGTACAATTAATAAAATAACTTGAACCTACACCATTGCATGAAAACAACCCGAAACTAGATGCACCAGTCTTCTAACACATTTCATTGATTGGAATTGAAAATGCCATACCTGGTTTTGTCACTAAATAGGACTTTTTTCCAATCATCGGCTATTCTTGGAGAAAGCAATAGGTTTTTTGGCCGGTATTTTACTGAACAGCTTTCCTTTCACTATATTCGTTCTTACATCCAAACCATTAATTTCAGCAATACTTGTTGAAACCTACTTCCAAGCGCCACCTTGACTAATTCTTCTTAGTTTCTTTGTCTGTAAATCCATGTTTCTAGGTGTGCCAGTTTTGGAACGTTGTTCTAGACAGTTATAGTTTTGACGTTCGTCACTCCTTCAATCAGTGCAAGTGTTTCGTATTTGAAAGCAATAGCAAAACATTCTTAGAGGATATTTGACCATCTGATTGATACAGCTAGCAGCCAGTTTTCTTCTCGCTCCAAAACGTGATTCTCGTCAGCGAGACATACTTTCCTTCAGTCTTCTACAGTCCAACTCGTTATGTTTTTAGGCGAAATAGCTTCTGTCTCATCGGTCTTTCAGTCAGATGTTGCTTCTTCTGAGTCGAGCAGCTCTTCATCCGCAATTCTAAGAGTTGTACGGGCAGTTGATTCATAACTTTCAATTCTAACTTTAGATAAGTGGTATTGCCGATCAAAGTAATTTTTTCTGGGGTTAATATATTTGGTAAGTTGTTATTAAAAAAGTAAAATCTTAGGGGGTTGTCTTTCTCTTCCTTCCACATTTATTTTTCGCTTCACTGCAAACGTTCCAGTTTCCCCGATCCGTTTCAAAATCATATTTAGTATCCTCAGACTCACACCACATTCTTTAGCAATATCCCTTTTTAGCCATCGAAGTCTATTGAATCTAAGGTCATAGTCCTTTCTGGGGGACAGGGACCGAGGATTTAATGTCTACCCTGAACCAGTTCTTCGTTGCGATCTTACTACCACTATCGTTGCTTAACTATCGAGGCCGTTTGACTGGCACTGATAGTAATTCGCTATGCAACCAGCTGCTATCCGAGATACTAAAATATGGTTAATAAACCACTCACTTACAAAGAGATATTGAATTAGAGATGTCATTAAAGTAACATAACTTTCAATGTTAACACAACAATGTTGCCATATGCAAAGATGGAAAATAATGGATACTATGTTCATATTAATTCCCACAATACTGTGAGTCTGGTCCCATGCCTGTCCACGTCGATGTAGTGTAAGGCAGGATCTGCAGTGGGGCGATTGATAAGGAGAGCAACCGCTCATTAATTATCGCTCGTTCATCCTGCCAACGCCAGAAATGCTGCTATCGATTGAAAAATGTGCAACTTAACCTGCCGTTGCACCCCCGGCGTGTCTTGCACCAGAAGGGGCCCCAGAAGGGGTCGCACCCCGACCTGGCGAAGTCCCACCAAGAAGCGGCGAAGTAGCAATCAGTATGCAAATTGATAGCAAAACACTGACGGTGTTGCCCGGACTCGGAAGAGACTGCTTCTGTAAAACGCTTCGTGATATTTACACAGTTATTATGACAGACGGCGCAGATTTACTGGAGCATTGAACCGTGAATTGGATTATATACTATGCAATTCGCACACAATTTCCTTACTTCCTTCCTTGCCCATCCCGAAATCAGGATGAGAAATAGCAGGAGTTAGACGTGCGACGAATCGCAATGCAGTTATCTTACCGGAGACTACCGGCGGAACTTTCTCAAAAATAAAATAAATTGACGTATTAATTTACTTTTAGGCGCCTTTACTAAATCTTGTTACGCCTAAATCTGTTACTTCACTCGCATCAATTTTAGTATCGTTTTATTTGCGCTAAAAGTCGCTTTAGTTTCGGGCCGCGTAAATTTGTTACCGCGGCTTCTTTCAAACGCCTTCCAGCTTTTACTTTAAAATTGATTGCTGTATTATATGTTCTTATATTGCAATACTTTTCTCATATCACCAAACTTACACTAGTTTATGCTTCACAGTTTGACTGGAGTGAACATACAGTGGACCTAATTTTCCAGAAAGACACACATTTTTAATTTCTAATTGTTTCAACAAATATTGATACAGCAAGGAATATCTCAAGAAGACGCTAATCCGGCGTTCATCGATTTAATCATTCGAGAAAGGATTCCTCAGTAAACGATTGACAGTATAGAAACAATAGATTACTTAGGTTGCATACAATACGCCCGATCTGGAACACTCGTGTTGTCTATACTACCGATTTTCTAACAACTGTGTTAAACACCAACGCATGAAATACTACCAAGTGGTTTTACCTCCAATTATACATTCTAATATTTTTCAAAATATGGATTACAGCCGACTGATGGAAATTTCCACGACATTGATTTGGTGTCGATGGAAGTGAATTTGTAGAATCGAACGGAAATACCACCTATCTGCTTTATTTGTAGCATAACAGGTTGTCTAAGCCCTACTTTCACTTGCTCATAAGCTACAGTCTGCCCCCTGCAGATTAGCCAACGACATGTCCACAAAGTGCGACAAGATTGAATGTCATCAGTAGTGACTGCACAAGTGTATATGCATCTAGTATATTTAAAAACTTCTCGACATGTTTCTAACGGTAACAATCGAATTATTCAATGGACCGGATGCAGCTCTGCTAAGAGTCTTATAAGAAGTTATCATCTGACAACAAGATGCAATTATTTATAATTATTCCGTATCTCTAAAAATATTATTTAAATTCTTCTCGAGTAAGATCCACGTTTCTCTGCCACAATAGGCTGTAATTTAAACAGGCAAGATTGCATAAGTTACCATTTTAAAAGAATTCCAATGTTGGTATCGACCGAAACATAATATTGACATATTTTTATAGTACAAACTATTGGATATAGAAATATGAAGATTTTCAAAAGCTTATAACATCAATTATTTCATAAATATGCAGTACGTTTTGCCCAATTATTAACATCGGTAAAAATACAAGTTCGTGCAACTTCGATCGAATGCGGTCGAAATTGTTTGCAGTCGTTGCCAAGCCCAGGCGGTAGTAGTTTACGTCGGTGGTAGTTCCAGTCGGATGTGCATCCACATCGGTTGTAATCCAACTCGGTGGTAGATAATCCACATAGGTAGTAATTTTAATCGAATCTAAACCCACATCGGTGGTAAATCTGCCTTCACCGGGTTTTTCTTACAACTGATAAAAGTTATAAAAAGTTTGTGTTATAACTGCAAAATCAATATAACATTGGCCATATCGCGCAGTGGGAAAAGCATCAAGCTTGCAATAAGCAAGTCCTCGATTCGAATCGATAGACAAGGAACTTTTCCGCAGTGCATCGGACCGGTACTAGGTCTGATAACCATTCACCATTGGAATACAATCAACGGCACTCTTCCTGTTGTTTGGGAAGGAGTAACTTGACCGCACAACACAGGATATCCTAGCGATTAAAAGGTAGAAGATGTAAATTTAAATTCAGATGGAATCAACACATGAAATGCATAGACAATAAGTGTCTACCAAAGTCATTACAAAACTACTAGCCTTCACGAAACAAAAGTATGTGCAAGCCGAGAAAACGTTGGTGTCTTGAACCAAATAGGCCGCAAGGCTTAGTCCATAAACATAGAAGAAGAAGAGGAAACATTTATATGCACATCCTTTACATAAATTTAACAAATGAATTGATAATTTGATTCAAGTAACTTGCTGCTTTGAAGGAAAACGGTAGAGATGAGACCTTTGGATGTGTTTGCTCTAGAAGTTATCACTTTGATAATTGCCTATATATAAGCAACTTCTAAATGAATTTTTTAAGTTAATTCACGTTTATATCTCTTGTAAGCGGTAAGTGATCTTCCTACTTTTGTGAAATTAATAAACCTGTAAAGCGTAGAAATACTAAAACTTATTGCTGTAAAAAAGCTTATCAATACATACCCCGTAGTCTCTGCTGCAACGTTGCAAGTTTTTGTTAATTAAACTATATCTTGTTAGGATGATGTCATTTATTTGCATGTAATAATAATAATAATTTTTGTTTCATAGTTCTACTTTATATTAAAAAATAGAAGCCCGAAGATTAATACACCCTCACCGGATATTCCTTTTTCTGAATTATCACTGAGTCAAAATGAAATTCAGGACACTCTTTCTAATCTCGACGCTTCTAAATCTAAAGGCCCTGATGGTATTGATCCATATTTTATAAGAAATTGTTCTCACACTTTATGTTATCCTCTACAGCTTTTATTTAATAAATCATTGAAACGTGGTGTATTTCCAACTAAGTGGAAATTAGCTTATATTACGCCTATTTTTAAATCAGGCGATAAGTCAGTGGTAAGTAATTAGGTACCGACCTATTTCGAAGCTCTCGGTATTTGGAAATGTATTTGAAAGCATTATAAAAAAATACTTAATGTCTTTTATGGAAGCTTGTATAACTCCCAATCAACATGGATTTTTAGCCAAAAAATCAACAGTAAGCAATTTACTTATATTTTCAAATTATCTTGCTGAAAGCTTCGGGGAAAGGCTTCAGGTCGACACGGTGTATACAGATTTTAGCAAAGCCTTAGACAAGGTCAACCACGCATTACTTGTTCAAAAACTTTTATATTACGGCGTTACAGAAAATTTACTGCAGTGGTTTACATCGTATCTCACTAACAAAACGCAGATGGTTGTGGTAAATGGTTTTAATTATAATCTTCATTACGTTACTTCTGGTGTGCCTCAGGGCTCCCATCTCAGACCAACTTTGTCTCTAATCTTTATTGATGATTTATTATCTATACTGTCATGTGTTCATTTGTTCTTTGTAGATGATCTTAAAATATATCAAGTCATAAAAAACCAAAACGACACAAATAAATTACAAGTGGATCTTAACACGTTGTCGACTTGGAGCCTTCTTAATTGCTTGCCCCTGAATATAAATATATGCTGTTATATTAGATTTACTTTCTTTCTTTCTTTCTTCTGTTTATCCTTGTACCCTATCTGGGTGTCGGATATGAGATCCAGTCCTTCCATTCCTTCCTGCTCCTTGCCATTTTTTTCATCTCTGCCACTGTTTTGCCTCTCTTTATATTAATTTCTTCGATTCTTTGTGTCCAGCGCTTTCTGGGTCTGCCCTTCTTCCTTTTTCTTTCTCCTGGTGCTTCTATGATCTTTTTTAGTAGCGATTTTTCTTCTTTTCTTATTATATGACCATACCATCTTAGTTGTTTCCTTTCTATGAAGTCCATTATTCTTTCTTGTCTTAAAGTTTGTCTTATTCTTTCATTTGTCTCTCTGTCCCATTTTGTAACTCCCTCAATTCTTCTCAGGAACTACATTTCTGCTGCATTGATCTTGCTTTCGTGCTTTTTGTTTATGGTCCATGTCTCGCTGCCGTAAGTTAGTGTTGGTCTCGCTATACTATTGTATACTTTCAGTTTCACTTGCTTGTCTATTTCTTGTTTTTGTAATATTGCTTTGTTTATAGCATAATATACGTTCCTTGTTTTCTTTATTCTTTGTGCAATGTCGACTTCTATTCTTCCATCATATGTTATTACTGAGCCGAGATATTCCATTGCTGTAACTACTTCTATTGTTATATTAGATTTACAAGAAATTTAAATTGTTTACAATATGACTACACGATCGCACAAGAAAGTATCCCTGAAGTAAATTTTATGAAAGAGCTTGGTGTTACTTTTGATTCTAAATTAACTTTTATCAAACAGATTGAAAACATTACAAATGAAGCAAATTCTATGCTAGGATTTATTTTAAGAAGTACAAATTCTTTTAAAAATATTAATACATATAAACTGTTGTACTCTGTTTACGTTCGATCAAATCTTGAATATGCAAGCGTAATCTGGAACTCTTGTTATGCAATTCATTGTAATAGAATAGAAAAAATCCAAAGAAAATTTGTAAGGATTACTTGAAAACGACTCAATATGGACTTACCTAACTATGCCAGTAGATTGGAGACTGTCAGCTTAGCGACTTTGGATAATCGTAGAAAGTGTAATGATGTTACTGTTCTATATAAGATTCTAAATAATATGTTCAACTCTCCGGATTTAATTTCATGTATTATTTTTAATGTGCCTCAGTTCAATACCAGACATTTTCAACTGTTCAAACCGGAATTTGCTAGTTAGTAGCAATGTTATTTTAAACTCACCGTTTTGGAGAATTATGCGATCTTATAATCAGTATGCTGGATGTATCGATCTTTTCTGCATGTCTTTCCCAAAAATTCAAAAGTCTGCTAATGCAAAATCTTTACATTTGTTTTGTTTTTTGTTTTTTATTTATAGTTTTCTATTCTAATATTATTGTACTACCAGTACCACAATACTGCCGTGCTTGGCTGGAGAGTAGTATTTCGATTGGGGAATATTGGAGATGCTGCTCTTTGGCTAAGTACGGCAGAATAATAGTAATAATATATTTGTAATTAGTATCAACCTGTAATTGGGTTTTTACTTGTTGGTTGACCATGTGAGATTCTTCTAAATAAATAAATAAATAAATATAAGTAGCAAGATAATTTCAAATGTGTAGTTTAACAGAAAATGGAGCAAGGGAATGACTACACTAATAAAATTAACGTATGAAGAAAGGAAGAAACAATACATAACAAATGAAGGAGATAAAACTAAAAATTACTAAAGCAGGAAGAATTGCTTAGTACTTCATCGATCAGCAGAGTTCGAAATTATGACCTTGAGATTGTGGAAATGTATCAGTTATTGAAATGCCCCGAACAAATAAAACAACAGAATAATGCACGAGTTTTGCATAATTATTCAAATTTGGCTTTAAAGAACAGTGACGAAATTACTTTTGATAAATCAGGTACATACGATACTGAAATAGGTAGACGAATGTACCAAGTTAAGGTTTCTAAGATACCTGACTGGTTTATTGTTAAAACGAAACAAAAAACATTTATGAAAAGTTAATCATAAGTGGTTTATTGCAGAGATTGGAAACGCGGGACTGCACAGAAAAAAAATTAAATTAAAATAAGAGCGAAAATGTTGAAAGTCAGCAAGAATATCTCGGTGTGATTGAATAACCAACGAATAGCAATTACAAGCAGATTTTTACTGATCCCAAACTGTGTATTGCTCACTTGATCTACTATTTGAATATAAATTCGAAAGTGTATTACACGAAGGAAGATCCATTAAAGTAGTGGTTTACTGCATCTTTTCGCATTTGATTTTCACGGACAGCAGTCTCATAGACTTTATTGAATAAGAGGTATTATTTACCTTCAGCTTCAACGAGATTAAGTATCTCTATAGATACTTCATGTGGCCTTGCTGCACTAAGGAATACTGGAAAGGAAGCAATTGTAAAAGCATATTTTACTGTAATCTACAGACAAATCAGTGAAAAGATATATGTATAGAAATGATTGGAAAGGAAGAAAACCTTGAGAAAGTTGGTGATGTGTTTCTCTATATATACGAGAATTTAACTATTTACTTGCAAATATTACCGAATAAGAAGCAGTGTGTTAAAAATTTCTGACTAGTATGAAGGATACTCCAAAATATCGAAAGACTTCGATGGTACCATTGCCGGCCAGCTAACTTAGAAAAGATGGGAGGTCTCCAAATACCGCAATTCATTTTAATTATTAAAGGCACCACCAAGTGTTTAATTGCGATCACGGTGCACAGAATGTCTAGAACTCATAGGCTCAAGGAAGGTAGTCCAATGCCAACTAATTCTGAAAGAAAGCCACACAAAGCATAATAGTCAATCGGTGATACTTGCATGTAATAGTCGGTATAGTGGTGCATATGAATAATAATTAAATACGTTGGGTACCCCCAAATCGCGCATTATGCTGAAATAGCCTGCCACTATCAAATTGTCACAGGTAATAAATTAAAATTGCTAACAAACTTATATTAATTTAGAAAAACAAAAGTAAACTACTGCTTGCAAGTTAAATATCTGAACAGCCAAGACTGTGTATTAATAAAATTAAGCAGTGCTAAAATTCTGGTACAATCAACGGAGCAATAATTAAACATACACACTTAACGATTTCTCCCGCACTGTATTTCATCCCAGAGCATTAACTTAACTCTGGGCCGACGAATGCGTCACACCTGGTAATTGGGCCAAGGCCGCTCACAATGCGTTATTCGCCCATGAAACACAAGCTGGTTAATAACCCATCTAGGAAGAACGTTACACCGGGAAAATCATGCAGGCGGATCAGCGATAACCTGAAGTCAGGACAAAGATCCAAAAGTGCAAACAAAGTTGGCCAAACTTTCTGCTAAACAGGAGTTGCTGTGAAACAACGCGCCATCAGAATAATGTTGCTCAAACCAGGAGATGAACCAAAGAAACTGCACAAAGACTTATTTCTATTTAGGCCCTGAACACACGGGGATTCCGTATCCGAGATTCGGTACGCGGGATGCAGAATCTGAGTCTATTCAGACACGGCGACTGAATCTCAGACGCGGGCCTTCAGTCACTTGCAGTGCCGTGCTGTTATGGACCTAGCATTGCTGTTCTTGGTTTCTGTCGAATTAGTCTAGAAGTGCTGTATTTAAAGTCAGGGATTGGGCTCTACTACGCTAATAAAGTTTTCATTGTCAAATAATGTACGCTCTATGATCGTTGTATAGTAAGGAACGCCTTGCTTATTCGATTTAAATAGAAGTTGAAGAAAATCTGCTACGCCTATGATATGATATCATATGTTCTGGCTGGCAAAAGTAGGCGTGTCCAGGCCCTGATACACGTGGACTATATGCTCCACATGCTCCAATGGTAAATCGGTATACGAGATACAAAATGTGTCGCCGGCGGCCGATTTCCCTTATCTCTCCAGTTCGGCCGCCGGCGACAAATTCTGTATCTCGGATACCGATTTACCATTGGATGATATGGAGCATACGAGTCCACGTGTACCAGAGCCTGGACACGCTTACTTTTGCCAGCCAGAACATATGGTATCATATCATAGGCGTAGCAGATTTTCTTCAACTTCTATTTAAATCGAATAAGCAGGGCGTTCCTTACTATACAGCGATCATAGAGCGTACATTATTTGACAATGAAAAATTTATTAGCTTAGTAGAGCCCAATCCCTGACTTTAAATACAGCACTTCTAGACTAATTCGACAGAAACAAAGAACAGCTATGCTAGGTCCATAACAGCACGGCACTGCAAGTGACTGAAGGCCCGCGTCTGAGATTCAGTCGCCGTGTCTGAACAATACTCAGATTCTGTATCCCGCATACCGAATCTCGGATACGGAATCCCCGTGTGTTCAGGGCCTAAGGGCCACGACTTCTCCATATACCGATAATATTGCTTTCGTGATCCGTCAAAAGGCAACGAAACCAAATTTCTATGTGGACGTTCCGGGCCATGAAGTCGTTTAAATCGCGTGGGACCAAATATTCTCCATATCAGACCAAACTCACTGCCTCAAACAGGCTCCGGAAAATGACGAACGCAGCAGCGTCTTGCTTGCTTCACAGCTTAGCGAGGAGAAAGGCCACTCCCACAATGCCTTTCAGAAAAACAAAACACCTTCGGGCGAGAAGATAACTCGAAGAGCACATTGCCAGACAGCGAGTTTACACCGACCAAACACCTTCACACTAAAAGCAATTTTACACCGTAACGAGTGTATCTACGTATAAACATATATTTCTTTACGTTAAGAGGTTAAATCAAATTTATTTAGAGAATCGGATCAATTCTTTTTCACATATCATTCGCTTTCTAAATTGGTTGAAAGCAAATGCTGTGTGGAAAATTTCCCGTTGCATTCCTCACTTCATAATCCTAAACGACCGGTTTATTATTAATAATTCTAGTTAGAATCCAAGCCACTTTCTAAGAATATGAAGTAAATTATCTATATACCTGTAGATTAACTCTTAACACTTCTTCGTTTAGTGAATTTCTAACGCTGTCTAATAACTTGTGTTCGAACATTTCTAACTAGTGCCGTGAATAACAGCTTCAAGAATATTTTAATTCAAGATCGCTTGCTTTCGTTTTATTACTTTAAATATGCAGTAGTGCAGGGTCCAGGTACAGTAATGAGCTGCGCATTCAATTTGGACGAGATCGCAGCCCATTTAATGGAGCGATGAGTTCAGCTACAGTTTCCACATCCAGGCCACGCTTTTCTTTTCAGCGTCCGCGTAATTGCAATATTACTTATTTTTTAGCTCGGAACTACTGGCGGAATCCACCCGATATTTAGTGGTAGTCGGAGAAGTTCGCAAAAATGCTAGAACGGTTAGCGCTCCATTTGTGTAATTTTTCCGTGCTCGAGACGTCAGCAGCTGTAATGGTCGCTGAGAACTGGGAAAATTGCGTAAAAATGTACTGCTGCTCAAGTCGGCGCTGGCAGAGGCACTTGTGTAAGATATCTTGTAAAATATTTTGCGCAGTCGTCAGTGTCGTCTATATAAAGTCAAGGGGGAATTTAATGGGGTTGCGCCTGGAAATCCCAAAACATGTAAATTCGGGACGCTTCTACATTATTTGCCATTTTTAGGAAGTTCCGGTTATTGTTTGAACAGTTGCATTTTATTTAAATACGATTTCTAACTGAATAAGAATTAAATGATGTGGGAAGAAGGAAGTTTCTATGGTTCATAAGCTTCGCCTCGTTAAGAAAACTTGCTAACTTTAAACTTTTAACATTCAATGCTTCATTTCTAAAGGAAGCTCTACTTTGCCAAATGTAAATGTTTCCTGATAAATATTTTAAAAAATAAATTATTTCCCACCTTTTTCCAAACAATTTGAAGGTACACAGCTCAGTATAGAAAACCGTCAATCGTTCTAAGATTGATTCTCAGTAACAAAGCAAAATGGTGCTCAATAAAATGTAAGAGTTCAAAACAACCAAAAATGGGTGCCTGCATGTTGTAGTCTTAACGTTTGTTTAAATCTAACATTATAGGGAATATAGCGTAGTAGTAATCGCAACATATATTTCCTATTCATAGCGAATTATTTTGCAAGGAGTCTGATTTCAATCATTCATTAAAACTTTTGGTACGTTGCCTTTAACATGTGGATAAATTCTAGGCGATGCTATACTTTAAAGATCTAAAGAATTGAACATGTCTTTCATGTTGATTACAGTATGGTATAAACCAAGACTCTCAGCTACTACTGGCGAACGACTTCCGAAATTGGACCGTGCCATTGTTGAGTTAGAACAACTCAGTGTTTAGCTGACTTTCGTAAGGAGCTTTATCTTCTGCAAAGACGAAGAATAAAAGAAGACGATAGCTCATAAGAAAAATGAAAGTTGAGTGAAGAAGTTCGTGATGGATGGTTTGTTGAAGTGAGGACTTTGCATATGGAAAGAAAAGCGTACCCTTAGCCTCGATAATGTTTGTAAATTTCAATGACTTTGCGAATGCCTGTGCTAACAGTGGAATGGGGATTTGCAAAAATATAGAAGTTTAATCAAAAACAGGAGCGAGAGACTCTGCAAACATATTTTGATGACACACTACTCAATGTATCCTTCACTCAAGTGAGAATATTTGAGATATTGCCCGGAGATTTATGCATCGATTTATTTTCGAAGAAACCTCCCTATGGAATCGGTCACGATAACATCAGTTCGCCAATGGAGAGGGCGATTGATGGCAAACTGTATATCTCTAACATGAAAACCGTTGTCTCTCAGAGCTTTCCAAATATAATTCAAATCTGCGTGGACATTAAGGGGTTGAGATGTGAAAACCATACGGTGCAAGTGAACTGATAACGGTAAGCTTCTGTGTGTGATATGATGGGAATGTCCAAGTACAATAATGAGTTGGCAAGAAGCACATCCAAGAAACGGAAAAATCCTTAATTTGTCTTCTGCAATATTGAATTCTTCAACTTCAACAATAACAAGATTCAATCCTAGAAGTCGTTCGTTAAATAATGACAATAGCCTTGAAAGCCTTCGAAATCAAATAGCTAAAGCTGTAACTACAATGTTCGAAACAGGGAAAGCAGAAGACCTAAGAAAAATGTGTTCAAGATATTATATTATCGGAGGAAACGTAGATAAAATATAACTTTACCTTAAACTTTATCTTGTCCAAAAGCAAATTATACTGTCTCCATAACATAGTCAAAATCATGTGCTTATCAAAAATACGCTCTGCTTCGTAACAGGACTAAAACCTTAATGAGCAGTAATTCAAGATATGAAAGTTTGGCATACACACAACCTTATTTTATGAAAATGCAAAATTTAAGTCCCTTTTTGACAGTGATACAATAGCCATTAAAAAAATGTATAACGAACGAATGGGATTTTACATTGTCACTTTGGTGATTATCTCCGCTGGATTCTCTGACAGTTTCCAACAACGAAATATATTCATAACCTAGCTGTCTGTTAACAGCAACATAAATAAATTATAAGAATTCAAAATTGCTCCTACTGAAATCTACGGTTGTCACTTCAACAGATAATTTAGAAATAACGATTGCGACAGCGAACTTTATTTTCATCTCATGCATTTAGCGCCGGGCTACGTTACTGTTTATATCCAAAGTCTTAGTTTCTGAATTCACGTATTAAGAGAGAATTCACACGTTTTATGGATTGAAATGGTGGTAAATCCATTATGTTTGTTTTGCTAGTACAAATCAAACGAATTTCAGATATCGAATAGCAGCCCTTACTACTCTATTCTTAAATTTTTACAATTTAACTAACATAAATAAACAAAGAAGTCTCTATTAGAAGCTGAGGTGGAGAACAAAATTAAAGATGCACAATGCAGGTTTTTGATAAATTTGGGTAAAAACTATATTCGTAGGGCAAATTTTAGCTCTTTTGTGTAGCTTTTCTCGTTCTTCTTCCTTTTTTGTTCTTCATTATTACAAATACAGCAAATAATCGGATTATCTAAAAGCTAGTTACTTCTTTATTTAATCAGTTGCGGTCTACTAACGAAAGGTGGCACTAAAGCTGTAGCTATAATTTGACTGGTTATGTTTATACCAAGTATTGAGACGAGCATTACAGTAGTATTTTATAAACTGCGACATTCTCTCGCATTTTACTGGGAAGTAGATTTTTCGATCATAACTTTTCTATAGTGGAATTTAGTAATTTCCCCTTTCATATACTGGGTATAGAATTCGGTATTTTTGTCACAATTTTTGTATGTCTGCCATGTTTCTATGTTGCTTATTATATTTTTTTATCTGCAATGTTCTATAATAATTGCCTTGACAAGTGCTCAGTGATGAGCACTCGTGCAAATGACGAAGTTGCTTAAATTTTGAGTCGGAGCACCCCGGTAAGCGAAAATAATCTAAAACGTTCCTTATTCTTTATCATTGCATTATACATTGCATATTGTGACTTGCTGCCTGGCTCCAATGATCACCATTCCTAATCAAACACGCATTATCAAGCGTTTACAATAAAAGACGTAACATTTTCAACGATTATCTTACATAGAAGAAAGCAAAAACTTACTTTTTAGAATTTCATGACTAGCAACGAGGGTTGTTAAAAATTTATTTAAAATGTGAGCATCTGTGGTAATAATAATAACCATATTCAGAAATGGATGCTTTGTTGTGAAAACAGGTTGGAACGACTTTTCTAGGTGATGCAATCAGAGTTCTTTGCTTTGCTGGTAGTGGCAGATAGACATCGATGAATGACTAAGAGAGATAATTTTGCGCCAAAAGGAAATCCTTTTATTTTAAATAAAAATATATTAATACACTTTTAACACTGTAATCATAAACAGGGAGTGTGAAGTGTTCGCTACCCATGGGTTAGAGCAACAGAAGCTCAAAAAATCAATCGATATTGACAATATTACACGATAACTCACTATTTACCGTCTAGTGATTTGATAGCAAATCGATTTTCTTTTTACTGTTACGTTTTTCGAAAATAAGGACAATCTTTTTGACTAAATGCTAGATTTCCACCTGGTATTTACATAAGATAATAAATGTGCTAACGGAATATTCAGAAGAGATACAGTGAGAACCAAATCTTTTCAATTTAAACGAAAGAATAGACCAATACGGGAATAAGTAGATGGGGCATATTACAAGAATGGACGACTGCCTTATACTCAAGCAACTTATAAGAAACAAGGAAAAAGAAGATTAAGAAGGCCGAGGAAACGTTGGAACGAGCAACTGGCATAATAACGCAACGCCCCAATTAGGATTAATCCTAGAAGCTGATGACGGCGACGAAATATTCATTATAGATTGTTAAAGAACAGTTAAATCTGGTTGATACATAACGTTGCTGACTTCATAAGTGTCCGTATGTATATTATAAATAACCAAACAGAAGCAATTGGTTAGATGCAGATGCAGGTCTTCCACGACTGTAATAATGTTTCTTTAGATTATGTCAACTCCATCACCACACACCGGTAATTTTGTCTTGACTTTATTTTCCAACAAGGTAGCTTTTTGATGCCTAAGGAAAATAGTGAATGATAATTAATCGGCAAAACGAACTCATAAAGCAACGTTAATATCTCGGATACTGAAAATAATGCTAGGAAACCTTATTCAGAATGGGAATGAGAAAAAGGAAAAAAGCATGCCTCAGAAGCATAAAAGACTGATGGGTATCTCGAGAGCAAGCACTCTTTTCACAATAACAAGGAAGAAAGAAAGATTTTGTAAAGAAAACAACCAACTCTAGTTTAAATGGCATCTGTAGAATAAGAAGAGGAATGTTAAATGATGAAAACTAGTCGTTTTCAAGTACATTTCTATTATAGAGCAGTGAGTACTGTACAAGATAACAATGTTGAAGAAGTTGACTGAATTCGTTTTGCAGTTTGGCCGACTGTGATTCACAGTTCAAAGATTTTTCCAAATGGTAGTGTATAAAATGTTAGCAGTTAAAGTTCAATTTTTTTTATTATAAATGTATTCGTATTCTTCCTCCATCCTCTATACAGAGGAGTTGTGACCAAAAATGATATGATAATAACAAAACCGACAAAATCATATGATCTATGGTGTTTGAAAACAGGTATAAACTACATCTAGCCACTGGTTTCTGTCTTTAACTAACTTAGTAACAGTTGTTAAAAGTTGTGCCAGTGGAAGTATTAATTTGGTTTGATGATCAGGTTATACAGCGTTCTCTAGGTCGTTTACTGTCAATTTTGCCTTGAATAATGACTATTTCTAAATTACTAGAGCTTCGTCGACCTATATGTCCCAAAAATGTTATCGTTCGACTCTATACCATATTGAATAATGTTCCGTCCAATGCATTCATAACATACGTCGCCAACATCACATCCCGAAAGCACCAATGCGTCGCGTATAAGCTTATTTAGCAAGCCATCTCTCAGCAGCATAGGAGAGTATCGAAAAGACTACAGTTCGCACCACTAACACTTTTGTTAAGATCGTAATGCAGAAATAGCATTGCGAGACCTTTGACGACGTCACAGTTTGATATTTTTTTTAAGTTCTGCGCAATTATTAGGAACTCTTTTCTTCTGTCTCCAGGCTCTGAAGGACTATATTATCTTATACTCGTCCTGGTCTGTCGCCATCACATACATTCTAAGAGGGTGTGTTACAGGTAATCATCTTTGATGGATTACACAAACTTCTCAGTGTTGACCAAGTTCATCATGTACAGATCGGCACCGAAGTACCCGTGATCTCTCAGAGCCTTTAGAAGATAGTATCTCACCTCTACGTGCTGTCTCATTATCTACGGTCGAATGTTCGTTTTTAGTTTTCTGGTCCAACTTGCAGTACCATCCTGCTGCAACTCTTCTAGCCACCTAGGGCCCCGTCTCTTTTCGAGCTGTACCGTTAACCCCCTCAGTTTATTTCATCTCTATCGCCAGCACCTGTACGCGCTTAAGATTATAATCAGTGCCTATCTGTGTACACTTTTCAGTATTTCCCTGTGCTTCTTAGTCTGCATGTATGCGCTCCACACCAGTACAATATAACGGACTTAACTTCTTCGTCCAACAGAAGCACCTTCCATATTTTTGAGTTTTTTCAGCCTTTTTTGCAAGATGACCAATGCTCCGTCCCATGTACGCACATATTCCTATTAATAATAAAGCTTATGTACTTTGGGCTATCTTGAGCTATTATCTGTGCGGCTCCGGCCATTACTAGCACTGTCTGCTGTTTTCTATTCTCCGCCAATATGATCATCTCTGTTTTAGGTGGGCCAAGTTGCATACGCCTTTTCTTCATCTACACCTCTATTCCATATAATGACCAGTTTACATCCTTTTCAATCTCGCATTGGCTTTCTCCCGAATATTATCAACGCCAGCTGGCCAGAGAAGTTTCTTACGGTAGGCCCAGCCCGAAAGCTTAGTCGAAATACCCATTCCATAAGATGGGACCGAAAAAAAAACACCGGGCTTACGAATCGCAAATGTATTAAGAACAAATTGATATCTAATTCAGTGGTAGTAGTAATGGTATATCAGTCACCCAAAACCACAAGGATCGTATACTACTCGTTAGGTCCCGAGTGGTGTAGCTTGAACAAGCGTCCACGTTCGATCAGCAGAGTTAAGCAACGCTGTGTCTGGTCAGAACTTGGATGGGAGTTCCACGGCTGCATCTCTCGGCGCCTCGTGGTACGGCTATCACGGAAAAAAGTTGGTCCCGGCGGTCATACAACATCATGACAGTCGTTAGTGGGGTTGGAAGTCCTCATAACTGCACAGCGACGCCTATAATTGGCCTAACGGCTGTTGGCTGAGTGCAAATTAAATAAATAAATAAATAAATAAATAAATAGTTAAATAATAATGGTGAAACACCAACTACTAGCTATTCTCAAAATTGAAGGTTTATCAGTAATATATATGTATATAAAATATAGTATAAATAAAACATGATCATCTTCTATTCTTTCACAATAAAGCTTTTCAAAGTATTTCTTCCAGACAATAACAACTTTGTTATGATCAAGTACAATCTTTCTTGGTTTTATTGCCCAAGTGCGTGGGTTAAATTTATTGTAAATATTTTAATTTGTCTGTATAGAGCATGCTTCTTGTACCTTCTGTGTGCTTTTGAATGTTTTTATATGTTTTTGTAGGGTAATGATTGTCCTAATCTCTTCGACATGCATATAGGATACCCTTAATTAACTTTTTATACTATTGCAGAGCATTTAGTGTGATTGAACCAGCCGCTATCAATTTCCTACGTTGATTGACCAACTCTAGCGTTTATTAATAACATAGGAAAGGCTTCATATCTTGAAAAGTAGCTAACGTTTTTATTTTATAAACTAACCGTAAATATAAAATCGCAATTGCTTAATTTAGTTCAACATTACAGAACTATCAGGCGTTTTCACGTTCCATCAAAGCGTCGTGCAACTCAAGCGGGCTTCTACTTGTTCTAGAATTATTGCGGGAAAATTCTTCACCAGATTTATCACCTATGAACATTAGCTCTGGCATTACTTTTTGAGAACTTCTAAAATTTATACCTTACTAAATCTAAAAGACTTTTCCCACAAAACATATAGGCCAACCCTCGTTCTAAATTACTTATAATCTTTCTGGAAAGGCTCCTTTTAATAACTTTCAGGCAATTCGCACGCATGGTATCAATGAAGGTGTGACATGCAAAGGAAAATCGATTATTATATTCGCCGCGATCCGGAAAAAAGAGTGAGGGAAATACATCTGGCAAAACTCTACCCGTTCACGAAACGCTCTACCTAGTTTACTATCTGTTACATGTTTAACGAAGTGGAACACAAAATAGATTATACACATAGTATAAATCTTTATTCAATCTGCGCCTGCAAACTGTACACAACAGCTGTTTGTTTATTTACTATCACAGACCCCTGTTTCTACCACTGCTATCACTACTCCTAAAACATTACATTTCCTGCCTTACTAAATTAGTGTTTCGAAATAATGCTTTCATTGTTGAGGATTGGCTGACGTATAAACCCTTTTCGTGTCATTCGCGTGAACTCACTTAAAGTTGTTGGTAATAAAGCGTAGTAATACATTTTGTTCCAGCATTTATTACAAATTTTTTGCATAATTTCTCAACTGGCTTGCTTGTGATTAAATAACACCTTTACGTATTTTTTATCTCAGTCAAACACAGTTTAAAACATTAACAAGTTCTGTAAACCGCCAATAAAAATGGGTTGATAAATGGTGTATAATGAGAAGAAAATAGCTTTTTATGTTACAACGAAGTTTTCTGATAATTCAAATGGGTGATCCTACAATTTATCTTATATAATTACAAGAATAACATTTTAGAAACCCTATTTAGTGTAAAATTTTCTCTGCAAGGACAATATTATTATAACCAAATACAGACAAACATAAAGGTAATGAAAATGCTATCTGCAAAAACATTTTTCACAAGAATATTATTACAAAGGTTTGAAATTTTGGAAAATTCATTGTAAAGCAGTAGAAGGAGAAAAATTTAAAAAAAATAACATCATTTCCAATATGCTAGGTTTACAATTATTCATTGTTTGCATCAAGAGAAATTAACTGGAGTTTTTGTATATTTCGTAAAACGTTTTTTATTTAAAAATTAACATTCAGCATTGCTTAAAACAACAACTTAGGGCAGCAAAATTGTATGTGTTTTTTTGTTCTTAGTTTTCCCGGTATAATTCAATTCATATTGAAATGACTCACGCTATTATAAACTGTTAAAACCAATGCCAAATATTCAATCCAAGTAGATGCCAAGCTAACAAATATTCATCTTTTTCCAACTGGAGTATTGTTTCTCCTTATTCACTTTTACAGTGCATTCGACAACTTTCCACGTCGCTGCGTAGATTAGGTTGCCGATATAGTAATTTTTGGATTCGCCATTTATTTTACTGCCTATGCTGTAAGACGCAGTTTTGACGCTGCTTTTGGTGATGTTTAGTAATCGGATTTATCAGATTCAAATTTAGTGTCATAAGCGTAGCCACGAAGGGACACAGGTGGACAGTTGTCCACCCCTAAACATATACAAAGAGCAAAAGACAGTTGATTTATAATCATTATTACATTTCACATCCTACAAAATTTAAAAAAAATTATAATAGGTTATACATATGGTTCTAGATAAAAACAAACGAGAAAGAAGCACACGCATACGATTCAATCCACTGTATACAATATCATCGAGCTGTACAGGCTACAACGACAAGGGTATTTTGTTTTGGGACGAGTACCACTCTTCACCTCGTATCCGTGCCAATGGCGTGATTCAAAACTAATGAACAAATAATTAATAGAAATATTTTCATTTCGAAAAACCACATTTAACTAAATGGGGCACTATTGCATACGAAAGTTTTAGGGTATGTATATATTCGCTCACGGAAAAGCAAATCCTACAAAAATCAGTGATCGCGTGACAGAAACCACAAATCAGCCAATTTGTACCTCAGGGTGAGGTGATTGTAACAGCGCGTACCTTCTAAGATTTGTGCACGTAATATTTAGATTAGCCACCCATATGTGTTAATGTGCTGTAGACAGGGACGGGAAAGAATTAAAGCTCGAAAAAATAGATTAATGGAAGCATCTGCTACCATAATCGCTGTTAATGGTATTTTAGATGTGCACCAATTGAGTAATTGGGAATGCGACGTCAATAACAGGTCTTGGATATCAATCATAACAACATTCGATTAAGCAAACCTAAAATTGAGCGCTGTAGTTTATATCCCTTAATTACACAACTGTTCCATCCTCTTTTCTCCGGACAAAAGAAAATGGCTCGATGGTATGACAGACAGAGCAAAGAAGGCAGCAGCAGCACCTAACATGATGAAAGAGATAAACTATTTATTTATTTATCGTATGGCTTGTTTACAAATGGTATGCTACTGTTCATAAAGTTCAAGAAAGCTTAGACAGCTTAAAACAGGAAAGACATGGGAGATTTCCTAATGAAATTACTAGGATGATCAAATTGATGTGGAATGATGTTATATGCGCAGTGAGCCACACAACGTATTTAAGCGAACAGATCAAACTGGAAAAAGTTATAAAGTTAGAATGTGCGCTGTCCCCTATCTTGTTTAATATATGATTGATTCCATGTAATAATAGAAAAAGCAATCACAATAACCGAATCACTGGATATCACTTAGAAAACAAGAAATGTGTAGTTCTAGAACACGCTGATGACAAATAATGCTTTTTGTAAAACAGCGTTAAGGACATGAGGATTATAGTCAACAGATTAGAAATTGAAGCGGCGAAAGCTTTTTTCCTGATGCATCGTTACTCCCCTATGTTGAAAAAACGAAGTAAATTGGACCTATAGAGAAAAAGTAACCAAAGTCCTATTGAGAAAAAGAAAACAGCGATGGATTGGGCATAGTCCAAGAAGAAATAACGGAAATCTAACTAGGCAAGTCCTGAAATGGACAGCTGTAGGAAACAGAATGAAAGGATTACTCCAAAATACCTGGAAACGTATAAAATATGAGCAGCTGAAGAAGACAGGGAGCTGAAGAGAAATAACCATGCTAGCAACGGAAAAACATATTACTAAGCTTAAACTGAGATAATTTTCTATATTATGAACAAAAAATAGCTATGACAGAAGAATTATCATTATTTCATACAACAGATTCATTGGCCTTACAGGTATGTCAGATCTGCTTACTTCACCCGAAAATATTACCTGAAAAAGGTTGTTCTGCGATGAACACGTGCCTTATTTTATATAGGGAGTTATTTCAAATAGGAGAACTGCATCGACGTCCTCATCCTCATTTTAAACATTCTTACTGTACGGGCATTGGCCTTTCGTCTCTGAGGAGGTTCAGGTATTAAAACCCCCGTTGCCAAATACGGATTGAGCAATCACAGTGAAGTCGGCACAAAAACGTTGTAGCTGTTGAAGTTTATGGTTTCGAATCAGAGTTTTTGCCATCGATCCAGAGAAGAATAATTTCCGAAAACATCTAACTTGCTCTGACTGCTACCTCCAAATTTGAACGTCATTGTAATAAATTAAATTACAGTCTAACGGAGTAAATATCACAAAAGGAACTTCTTGGAAAAAGCGGGGCAAATAACATGCACCTTCTTTAATTGTAGATAAAATTTCTACGAAGAAATCATTAAAGGAGTAATGAAAATAACAACCAGAAATGGTCAAATACAAAATAGTGCTTAAAGAGTATGTTTGTTGAATTAACAGAAGAGCATAGCAAGATATAGTAGAACATTTGTTTTAAAATGCGGTGAATTGCTTTATATGAATGACCCGGGCTGCCATATCATGGTATTTTTTAAATAAACGTGGCAATTAAAAACGTAATACATTGATTCTGCAAGGGAAGTGGAGTTGAAGACATGGAAGAAGCAAATATTTGAGGAAATTGGTTTGGGCATAAATCATCATACGTAGAGATGAGCGGGTTAAACAACATCATTCACTGAAGCATAGGCTTCCCAAAATAGATGGTCTGATGATATTCGAAAAGTGGAGGGAAATACTGGGTAAGAATGTTGAAGAAGAATTAGATAAAAGCAACAGATCTGTAAACGTAAAACTTCTTTAAAGTACTTGTATTACAGAATATTACAAACTATCATGAAATATCAAAGCGTGTTTGATAAGATTGTTTAACAATCGAATGCTGCATATGTAATTGGAGTGCAAATAAATAGACAGAAGAAGAGGTTTGTATTTCGTTTGTTTCAGTACGTTTGGCTAAAGTCAGCGCTGGTCAAGACAAGACAGTTGAGGTTGAGTAGTTGACCAGAAAGCATTGTCGGCTGGCAAGAAACCCAGCTGCTTACTTTTGAAGTTGAGCAAGAACAATGAAGTTTTCTGTATTGTGATGTGCTCTTTGTTCCGAAATGTAGCTATTTTGCGAAGCTTTGTCCTGCCGTATTGGCAAATTTCCAACGATTGTCGCATCTGCCAAGCTTCCACAAAATGCTACGATACCATGATGTGCTAGAATAAGTTGGATCTGTTGCATTCTACGGTAACTGGCCTCCAACTTTTGCATGTGTTTATACGTAGTTGACGTTGCGAAATAAATTTTGGTGCATATCCCCGGTTGTAGTGCAGGAACACTTCCAGCGCTCTGCACTGGCGAATCGATATGTTTTCCTCAGTGGAATTTCCTCTCAGGACGCGGAATAGCCTTACAGATAACGCGTAGGCATAATTCTTAGGAATCGTTTTGGGATAAATATATATATATTTGGGTTTAATTACATGTATAATACAATATGTAATATAATACATTAATAATTATACAGCTGGTCGCTGCATTCCCAATCCCAGTCTCCATGCTACCCGGTCCTGCGCCATTCCTTCATCCATATCCCGGTTTTCAAGGGCTCGTCGTATTCCCTCATTCCACGATTTTCGGGGCCGACCTCTTTTATTCCTCCCTGGCGGCTTCCATTCGAACACTCGCTTTGGCAATCTTGTCTCATTCATCCTAAGTACATGTCCAAACCATTTCAAACTTTTCTTTTCTATTCTGTCCACAATTGTTTCTCTTGCTTTCATTCTGTTTCTAATTTCTTCATTTCGGACTCGTTGTAGTCTTGATGTTCTGGAACTTCTGCGTAAATAGTCCATTTCTACTGCTATCAGTCTACGCTTTTCTTCTTCCTTCAAAGTCCACATTTCACATCCATATGTCAGAACTGTTTCCAACATTGTTTGTCCGATTCGTTTTTTATTTGTGTTGCTTATGTTCTTGTCCCACCAAATACTATTTAGGGCTCCTATTACATTCCTAGCCTTTTGGATTCTGTTGCGTATTTCCTGGCTTCCAATTCCATCTCCATCTATTGTTACTCCTAAGTATTTAAATTTATCCACCTGTTTAATTTGTATATGGTCATCCATAAGGATTTCAAATTTCGCGACAGTATTGACCGCAAGATACTCCGTCTTCTCTAAACTCACTTCTAACCCCCATTTCTTATACTCTTTGTATAATCGTTTTAACATGAACTCCATATCGAAAGAATCTTGGGCCAGTATGGCTTGATCATCGGCGAAACTCATTGTATAGAGGTGTATGTCATTTATAGGTAAGCCCATTCGTTCACATGATTTTTTCCATCCTCGTAAGGCTATTTCCACATAAATGTTGAATAAAATAGGAGATAGACTACACCCTTGTCTAAGACCTTTAGTGGGGTATATTGGTTCTGACAAGCATTGTCCTTGTTTGACGTAGGCTGTATTATTTTCATACAGTTCTTGAATGATTTTAAGTAAATGGTCGTTCACACCAATTTCCTTCAGTGCATACAGTAATTTCTTTCTTGGGACGCTGTCGTATGCTTTTTTTAAATCTATAAAAGTAACATGTACCTCTTGATCCCTACTCTTTTTCTTCTCTATTAGTTGTTGCATAATAAATAAATTATCCATACATGAGCGCCCTGGTGTGAATCCACTTTTGGGATAAATGTTATCTTAATAGTTCGTTGAAATTTCCTGTACTATTTTCATTTGTAAAGCGCAGTGCAGTTCGGTTAATTTTGCAGCTACGTACGCATTTTAAGATTTGAAAATAAGGTGTGGTCTACATTCCAGAATTGGGCACCGCAATATAAGCATTTTCAAAGGTTCAACTCGCTGAGCTTAACCCCATACGCATTTCGCTTAGCCAGGAGATCTTTTGTGGTGGGACCTTTCACTTCATTACAGGCATTTAAAACGGTGCTTGGGCAAAAACAAGGTATAAGTAATTTTAATTTTCTGTGCGAATACTTGTTCTTATTTCAGTTTAAGGTAGGCACCCATCCCGATGAACTACTAAGCATCCAACAAGCTTGTTACATGTGATGTATAAAAAACGTATGTTGATGACTATTATTTTATCTAGTGTAACAATGCCTTTGAATAAGGCAACATTCTAAAAATATGTTAGGCATACTACCCTTATCAACTGACTACCTTTTTAATGCGTTAAAAATAGAATTTATTCGATTTCTAATTACAATGAAGCATTGTGAGACCCATCAACTATGTACCTCCCCAAACGAGTGATTTAGTTACAATCTAGATTGGTAATTTTCTGAGTAAATTTGCTTTCCAATTCTGTCTTATTGCTCATTAAGAAAAAAAACAGTTTATATGCATATTATTACTGAACGGTGCTAAATGTCAGTTTAAGTAGTGTTAGCGTAGGATGTTATGATTCAGTACAGAGATATGTTCACATCAAGATATCGATATAACCGCTTACTGATAGCTTCATTGCTGATTTAGTTGATATCATTGCAATATTATGATACTGTTATTTGGCTCCCAAATAGTTTCGATGCTGATACTGAAGCGTGAAAAATTTCGAACATTTCGCCCTAGCGTCGGCATTGCATAAAATTTACTACAGCGCTCGGTTTAACCAGAATAATAAATCTCGTTAAAAATACGACATAAGAGTGCTTCCTAAAGCACTAAATTACGAAGAGTGATTCGTGATTAGCTAATGAGAGATAACCAATTAGGGAGCAGTTCATTAAGTAGAGCTAACTTTGTTATCTTAAATAAAAATGGGGCAGTTGAACAATTCAAAATGACAAATGGTGGACAAACTTCGATTTCAAATTTAGATATCCCTTTCATCCCATTTACCTCATATAATGTTTGATAAACTACCTCGACGGTGGCGATCGTTGGTGGGAAGTAATGCGAGTAACAACGTGCACGTCTGCTTAGGTAATTGGAAGACGGTAACGAGTAGGTGTTTGGAGGCAGAAGTACTTGTGTTCGCTGCTAGCGCACTAAATTAATTTTGATATACTAATTGTTCACTCTTGTGGCACAGCAGTGCGTAATAAATGATAAGCGCATAAGCGAGGATTATTATAAGTTCAACTTCCTGAGATTTTAGTTTGCCACTCTGACGTTATTGTTTAAGTTTTATGTGGAACCTATCAAACCTGTAAACAGGAACTGGTTGCTTTTGACTAATTATGCTGGTTTTTCAATCATCAGTTTCAAGAAACGTGAGATGTAAACTTTAATCCAGTTTAATAGTACTCACTCTGATGAGGGAAGATGATTTGTCATATACTGTAAATGGGGGGGGGGGGGGGCTTATAAACTACAGCTTTCTAATTACATTGAATTTTTAATATGATACGTATATCGTTCTCTGGCATAGGTACCAATAATTTCCATAATTAAAGCAGTCATTAGCTCTCTTATTTTTACGTTAAACAGGATAAAATGGTAATGGATATCTGAAAGTTTTTCCCAAATTGAACATGTATGTATTAATCTGGATGATGATCTCAGGCCGGTATGGATGGTATGGTAAGGTACATAAAAGCTGTGGATTAAGGATATCAAATGGAAAATTAAACATGTCTAAATTATGGATTACATTGATGAGTCAGCCTTAATAAAACAATGAATATCAGCTACAAAGAATACTTTATGTATCCAACACAACATCTTAAATGTTTTACCAAAGGTTAAATTAGAGATTAACTAGATATAACAAGAAACCATCTGCTAAAATTCAATTAGGTATCTAGATGTTACTACATCTAACAAGTGATGGCAACATAGAACAGAAAACATTTAATCAAATTCCAAAGGGTTTCATCAGCTATAGTAACAACTATACGCCATCAAGACCAGGATCTGCTAGACTACTGTTTAGTTTGCCATGATTTATGCTATTAACAACAGGGTAGAAGTTGTCTGTACTCCACAACTGTAAATTTTTAAATCTATAAAGCCTCGGCCAATGGACCAATGGAGAGCAGTGAAATGACATATTCAGGACACTAGGAAATCAGAACAAGAAAAAACAGGAACTAACATATACCAAAAAAGAATGGGAGAAGTTTAGAGAGTGAGGATAGAAAACCAGAAAAATTTAAATCTTAGAAGATATGGCTGTCATTTAAGACTCGATAAAGTATTTGCAAAATGAAGACTTTTTATGAATTAAAAATTAATGTGCAATAATGCTCAATAACTCTTTATGAAAACACGATACCGTGATCCAGGAATTGTGCAGTGTAGCAAAGTTCAGCCGTCTAGTTCGTGAGCACAGCAGAATGGGGTGGGTTTTTCGAAAGAGCTACTGGTTGGAGACGGTCCAAACCCGAGGACCTACAGGTAGCTGTTGATGTAAATTCATAAACCACATAATTGCTTCTATAAAGCAAGAAATAAAAATCAGAAATTGCTGAAACCCAATGTATATTAACACTCTATACAATCAGCTCTAAAACATGACATACTATTTGAATCAATAGAAATGTTTAATGGCCAACGTTCACACTAATGTAATCACCAAAATAATTAATTATCTTATATATAAATCGATAATGTAATATATTTCAATGTATTTTTAGTGTTGTTATTTTATCTGAAGGGTTTATTTTGTTCTCATTGTAGTTTTCGTGCGTTATTTTTATTCTAAGTTTTATCTGATTTTGTACTCGTTGTGACTGTAAAATTGTTATGCATATACATAGTTCTACTGGCAAATAATTAGAATAAAGACTGAATTATTTTCCTACAATTGCTTACACAAGCACACGTCTCCCAACCGTAACTGAAAAGCAGGCGATAACGGAGTACGGATGCTAACATTCTCGCGTGAACTTAATTTACTTAGAAACGGAGATTTTAGCACATAAGGCTGTGTGCTTTAAAATATTTGTACTACACTTCAATACGTGAACTAACTGTCTACAAACAAAAGATCAAATAGTCAGTACTCCCTAGCAAATATCATTTTCGCGTACAAGAGTCCCACGCCTAAGCAACTGAACGCAAAAAAAAGGTTGAACCACGACACAAATACTGAATATACTTAGATCTAATTTTCCGTTCCCAATCGTACTGAAATTAGTAAGTAGCAAGCTACAATCAGAGTTCGGCATACACACAAGATATATTTCTAAAGTACTACTTCTCGGAGTACTAAGGAGGACTCCACACGATGAAGAGTCACAAAGGAAGTTATCTGATATATTCTAACTGCATGTGGCTGACCACAAAAAAAGCCACAGGACTTATTTATCCTAAGTTCGCTGGTGAAGCTGCCTCGACAAAAGTGCGGAATTAGAGTTGCAGGCTTTTCCCGGGTATGATGGTGTGGAATCGTAAGAACGAAAGGCCTTCGGACGTGCGTAGCTGAACGGCTCTTCCAAACTACTAATACATTCTTTCTCGATATGTTCCTCATGAGATGGCATCAGAGCCCCAGGACGAAAATACATACACTACGCTTTTCCTTTTTTCCACCAAAAAGGAAAATGTCTGAAATATTCCAACACCTTCAAGTGGCTATAGAAGCGTCCCTAGGAGAACTTATTAAAAGGTGGAGGACGGCTAGAGGTCAGTTTGTTGCTAAAATATTCTTGATAAATTTCATCGGCTGCATGTGCTATACATCAATGTTGCTTGAGAAATTGCAAGATATCGGAGGAATTAAAAATCCACAAAGAACATCTTAGAAAACATTTACACCAAGGCACCGGCACTGATCTGCACAAGATGACCATTGGAAACCGCTCCTATATATAAGAAAATATTTTAAGAAATTCGCGAGAAGCCGAGTAGCGCAGATGGGTAAGATCTTGCCTTGCATTAAGCAAGTCCTCGGTTCGAATCCCGCGAGGGTCGAAATTTTCCGCAGCGATTTGAACTGGGCTCGGTGAGACCATTCACAGTTGGGCACCAAATTAACTGTGCTTTACTCAGAATTACAGACCTAAGAGATAGAGTAACAGGGTCAACATAAACCATACAGACACCTCACGCAATGTTTGCTGTGCAAGCATAAAAGGCGCGCTCCAACTTTGTATCCCGAGGTTATCGATTATACATATATACATTTTAAGAAATTCGCTAAAATTTCTGTACTTTCGAAGGTTACACAACAATAGACCAAGGGGTTATGCAACCAAAGGTACCTCAACGAGAAAGCTGCGGCACAACTGTCGTCATTCCAAGTAAATTATATTTGTAAATAGCTACCTCAACACATTTCCTGGACGTTTTTTAATGTCAAATTAAGCATAATTTTTAAACGTAAAGTACTGGCTAAAAGAGATAAAATTTTCGTAAAATAAATTTTGTAACTTGTATCTTAATTTTCTCTATAAATATATAGTTCCGCAACATAACTGTGTCAATTACTGATACACACGGAACATCAGAATTTAACGTAAGAACGCAATATTCAAGTGAAGCCACTTTTAAATATTTGAATCTCGATGCAAAATGCTAGAATCGCCTGAGATCCACCTGAGGCTATTTTGGAGTTTTGGGTATACACAAACTTCCCATAAAATTAAACATTGTGGTAAAGTTAACAAATGTTTCTCATTAATTGCGCAGTTTTTGGACGATACTGCATACCGACCTAGGTTGTCTTTTGCATTTCGGCAATTAACTGTTTAAAAATAAATGACTTCACATTAGTAGAATAATATTGTTTCGGCAGGATAATTTAAGAAAACTATGTCGCATATTTTGCAAATATAACAGCAATAATTAAGTTCCTACCGCTTGGGGCTGCTTTTATAAAACAGACCGTATAATTTTCTGAGGCTATTATCTGTTCATATTTGCAGCCGATATAACTAAAATTTATTACTGAAGTTGAACAAAATCCTTTGTGCACATCAGATAACGAAAAGATATGCCGGATGGTCTGTTAATCGTTCCGTAACATATCTTGTTATCTTTGTAGGTAGTGAATATCTCAAACAGAAGCAATTTCATTTAAACTGTAATAAAAAGTGAAGAATATTTTTAGCCAGAGCAGTTAAAATCTACCACCTTTAAAAACTCATGTGAAAGTTGTTACTGTAGTCGATAACATTTCCTTGTGACATAAAATAATATAACATTACTCGGTTACTTTAGCATGTCCATTGCTCAAAATTCTAGCAATAGCGATATGTAATCAATATTAAGGTCACGTCAATATTGATAACCAAGTAGAACAGCCAAATAAGCCGCATCATATGAGAAACCGTTTTAAATTTAATTTCAAGAAATTAATTGTCTAGCAGAGCGCGTATGGCCGGCTGGTAAAGTTCTTGCGCTAGCAGTCGGCAGGTAGTGGGTTCGAACCCCACACCCGGACGTTGGTAACATCGAGTAAGCGTATGGCAGGCCGGTAAAGCATTTGCATTTTGGGTCTGCAGGCAGTAAGTTCGAACCTCGCACCCGGACATTTGGTTACATCTTAAGCTTTGCTACCATTATACCAACACCTTCGAGGGTCGTGACAGCTATTAATGGGCATTCTTCCTTATCGACGGGGTGGACTATCCACATTTCCGGGCTGAATATGGCTTAAAAACCACAATTGGTGCGATAGTAACATGCTATCAGCCTATACGTAGTATTAAGAGGAAAAAGAAGTGCTCATCAACTATAATCTATAGAAGAAAGTTACCCTATTTCTAGTATTGCTTAAATTCAATTTAACTTTTGTCTATAAACTATTTACTCAACTTAGTATTTAGCAGTTTTTCATTTCTTGCTTTTTATGCCTATCTTGTAATATTCCCAGTAATAGTATTTTGATACTTTGCTAATTTATTTTCTTCCATTAGAAACTAACTGCATAATATTCTTATCCTTTTCTTTCAGTTCTGCCCAATACATTATTTCGAGCATTCAATGATATTCTGGTGCTGCTTCTGAGATACCTAGTGCATCTTTATGGTGACATTTTAATTTTACCCGTGATATCTTTTTCTTTAATTTGTTCATGCAGATTTTTCCATTTTTCTTAACTCGGTATGTCAAGCTCCACTTTTCCATTTCTCTCATAAATCTTACTTTTATGATTGTTAGCTAATTCTAATATTTCGTCGTCATGTGGTTGTCGTTTTTCTTAACCTCTACCTAAATGAGTTTCTTCACCATGTGCTGTTCACTTGCTGTAAAATGAACAAGTTTTCTACGCAAGATCGTCCTGGTATGAATCCACTCTGATCTTCACTTATTTTAAAAAGCACTACCATTTTAAGTTTATTGTCTGTAATTTTTTGGGTTTTTCTGTTACCTTTTTTTATAGACAGGTACAATATACAATGCACAACGGGACGATCGTGTAATGATAACATCTTCTCAATAAAACAAGTAACGGAAAAAGAAAATTAAAAACTCTCCAGACATACCTAATATTTACAGATTTAGAAAAGGCGTTTGACACCGTTCAAGTACAACAACTCTTCGAAATCCTCGAAAAATCCAACATCAATAAACAGTAGATATTCACCATTAAGGAGATATACAAAAATCAAACGTTTAAGACCAATAAGGCATTACGACAGAGATGCTGTTTGTCATCCACACTTTTTAAAATATATTTAGAAAGTACTCTAAATAATTGGTAAAGAAAATGTCAATACATGGATATCCCTATAGATGATAGCTATATGTATTCCCTCTTATTTGCAGACGACCAAGTAATCATGGCAGGAGACGGACATGACATCAAATATATGATGAGAAAATTCGCTGACGCGTATGAAGCAAATGGTCTAAAGATAAACTATAAAAAAACCAAATACTTAGTAATTGGAAGAGAATCAAGAGACCTGCATATACAAGGACATACTATATACAAGTGCGAAGAGTATAAATATTTCGGGAGTACAATATCGTCAGAAGGTAACTCAAAAATTGAAACTACAAGTAGAATTGGATAGGCTAGACAAGCAACACAAAAACTGAACTCCTTACTATGGTAGAACTATTTAACAAACGCACGAAAGTCAGAATATTCAATAGCATCGTACAAAGCATACTGATATATGGTTCGGAAACATGGGAAATATCTAAGAGAGACAGACAAAGGATTAATGCGGTTGAAATGGACTTTTTACGACGTGGATGTAAAGTGTCCAAGGTGGACCATATTAGAAAACTGAAATAAGGGAAAGAATGCACAAGAATCAAACAACGATCGATGAAATAGAAAAGAGACGATTTATATGGTATGGCGATGTACAAAGAATGGACCCCCAAAGATGGCCAAAAAGAATAATAAATTGGATCCCACTGGGAAAAAGAAAGAGAGGCAGACCCCCAGACACGTGGAACAAACAAGTGAAACAAGACATGATTAACAGAAACCTTTCAATTTTTCATAGTCTTTACTGCCTCACCCGTTTCTTCTACAGTAATAGTGATTATATTATTTGTTGTTGTATGTGGGTTTTCATTTTTGTCAGCTTTAATACAAGGTTCTGTTGGTAGGTATTATTAGTATAGTGGTCTGCTAATAAGTATAATTCAGCATTATTAATTTTACTTACCATCATCAAAAATATTCGTCCAGGCGAAGATATGAGTACAGCTTTAAAATCGAGTTAGGAAGATTGGGAAGAACACTAAATCCAAGTGGCAAACAAACATCCCCACATTAAAATTGTTTGCTTTAATTTATATGTAAAACTGTTCGTCAAAAAAAGACAGATTGAACCAATATCGGAAATTATGTATTCCACATGATAGATTTAGTTGATCTATTAAAGGTTTTCAAATATTATTTTTGATTTTCCCTCTTTTACAGTACATCCTGCACTTTTTACGTCGCGTATAGTTTTTGGTAATTTTCGAATTGAAATTTCTAATTTGAAAGTTTTGAGTATACAACTGTAAGATGCATCTTTGGAACTCATTTTAGTAATGTTCAATAAACGCGTTTATTCTGAAAAATCGTCTATAATATTGTACAGATTTAGTTTCAATTGTTTGGTGAAGTGCTGCGCCCGTCTGATTAAATTAGGATTTTATAGTATGTGGAAGTAAAATAACGCGTGGGCCACCCAAAAACTCTGGCAGTTTTCAAGTAACTCCTATATACTTCACGTAATCATTGAGGGGCCCTTAATAATTTTCGAATGCTAAAGGAGGCATACGTTGGTATCCACCGTCTGTTGACCTACACATCCCACGCTGAAAGTAAAACTACCACCTGGTAGCACGAATCCATTTTGGCCGATTGCGATTCCTACTGCCTTTCGACGCAGTGGTCGATGAGCGCAGACCAGATGTTACTTATTGTAGATCCTTAATTTACGATAAGTTCTATAACTACTAAGCAACCATCTACTGTTTATCAATCTTATTTGCTTTGCGTATTTCCCGGATTTGTGTTATATTTTCGATTTGTCAAAAATATTAGACGGGTGGTTTTGCTATAATCCTATAATATATGCGCACTGTCTAGCGATTGTGTGAAGAAAGCACTCTGTATGTTCCAAATGGAAAACGCTGAAAATGTCTTCTTTAATTTTTCTTCTTCTTTCGATAAAAAGGATGTTTGATTATTTCTGGAACGCATATCGAAAATTGTATTTTTGGTATGGTGGACTTTTACTTTTCTGGTCATAGCTTTATCACTTCTAAGAATTTTTTGTAGTTTGTGAAAATGTTATTAGAACAAATGTTCAACTCAACGTTTTATCTGCTCAAAAGCATAATTAAATTTGGCCAGCAGTTTCTATTTATTTGTATTTTTCACCAAAAATATTGATACTGAAGCAGGCTTTGATTAAGGTTGCAAGATGAAGTAAGTGCCACCTGCAAGTAATAGACAAACATTTCCAAGAAGAGCACACATTAAAGTTGTTCGGTTTAATTTGTACGGAAACCCGGTTAATTTCTATTCGTAACGCCGCTTATTGAAATGAGTTAGTTCTGGTTTATTTTCTGTTAAACTGAATAATGCCTTCATAGTTCTGTAGATTTCGATTCATAAAGCAAGGTTTTAAAAGCATGGCCAGGTTTGCTATTAGACAGAGATAGTTCAGAAAACCGAAAGAATGTCTGCAGTCCGCAGAAATTGTATCGTCGAAATTTCCGCCGCCATTAATAACGCCTGCATAGTTTCATGGGGAATTATCTTTCTTGTCGTCAGCCACACCCCGAGCCAAGATAAATACATCCCATCTATTGCATATTTAATAATAACAATAATAATAATAATAAATGCTTTTATTTTCTCGGATACAGAAAAAAAGCGTCCGATTTTTATTCGAGTTGTGGTTTTGGTACTACCACATTGCTCAGGCGGCGAGCTTGTAACTCGTGGCGTAGGCCATTCTTGCGGTGCCGTTATTTGACATTTTGCTTTTTTATCTTGCCATTGAGTTAGTTGCATCGAAAAGAATAAATTCAGCATGGGGTGGTGGTTAAAAATTGAGAACTTTTTTTATCGTAAAGTTATTCTTTAAGTACGACCAACAGCCGGATCAACCTGGGAAGCTCCTTAATAATTACAAATAAGGAAGGGTAAATCTGGTAACAGGTACCGTTAATTAAGTTACCCTTCGAATTACAGTTTGTGGATGTAGCTGCTAAGTGTCTTTTCCCTTGCAACTTTTCGAGACAATTCCGTGTTGACTCAGTCCATGCACCATCGCTGCTTTTGCCTAACAACATCCCCAAAAGCCAGATTCATCTTCCAATCATCGAAATGTGTGAACAACGCCGCACGCAGAAAGGTGATCTTTGCAGTTAACCATTAATCGTCCCGCCCCCTGTTTTAAATCCTGGGGGGATTAATGCGGATTTAGAAAGAACTTGTGGCGCTCCAGGCAAATAACACCTTGTATTTAATCAGCTACTCCTTGGCGTCTAGTCCCATCACCTTGTCTCAGCTGCATCTACCAGAGCAGCTTTTTGTTACATAATGCTGGAGTGCGTAGCTTTTCGAGTAATCGCAACATCCAATTGTTAGCCAAATAATTACAAGACCCGAGGGCCATTGTATCAATTTTTGGTTTGGTTATTTCCACCTTCTCAAAACCTATAAACCCATAAAACTAAAATATTTTGAAACCAAAAACCATTAAAACTTCGTTGAATTATTTCGGCCCATTACAAGATCCAGCCAGAAAAAGCTTGCAAAATCAGTGGAAGGATCGAACAAATCCGAATCGGTAATTTAAGGGCCCTGTTAAATAGAAGTATTATCGTGGAAGCTGGGAAATACAAACGGGGAACGAAAAAATCGTTTGTTCTTGTTAGGGTATATGTTCCACTTACTTTTTGATAAAGCGTCATTCAGAAAGCTCCGTTATATTATTAAAAGCGTTGCAGGTGAAGTTTAATAAAACGAGTACTAAAGGGAATGTTTCAATTAATCTCAATTGATTTTTAGACGTATAATCGGAATTCTGCGAGTCTCTATTAGCTATTTCCGCACTGGGCCCGTATCTTGAGCTCCATTTATCATTATAGCCTGTAAATTTATAGAGCTCTTTGTACCGTACTTCGCAGAGTGCTCGAATAGTCGAGTAACTAGGATTTAAGTTTGAATATTCGTTAAGGTTTAACAACTCTCCCTTATCGTTTCGTTAATAAACTTTAAATCATACTGCTGACGCCAAGAATTAGATTGCGGGATGAAGCTTCGCCATTGCAGTTATCGCGCTACATCGGAAGTATTTTTATACGCTTTCGCGCGGTTTGAACATGTTTCTTTTGGCATTATCCCCCTTTAGTGGTAATTGTCTTCTTTCCAACTTTCAAATGTTCTCATCACTTTATTTCGCTCTTCAATCCACTCGGTCTATCGCTTATCTCATCTTATCCTACTTCCTTTCTTCTTAAAGCACCGGCATTCGTTCCTAAATGTCCTTAAGCAAGGCTCCTTTGATATATCTAGTCTATTTGTTTCCTTTCTAGTTTTACTAAAATTGCACCGATGGTTATATTATCATGCATCGTAACGGCTCGCGAGGAACGGGGACGGCTTTATTCGGGAGTTATTTATGCGAACGCGCTCCGTTCGTTACTCAAGTCTATAAAATTAAAAGCGAACTAGTAAACTAATTGCCGGTTTGTTTTCCGGAGTCGAGCGAGCCGCTCGCGAGAATTATTGTTGCTGAAAAATCACTCGTCTCGCGGTTTGTCAATTGTTTCTCGAGGGCGCGACCCTCACTACATGTGGAAAACCAAACTCGAAAGTTGAAAAATTATACTTCGCCCCAACGGGTGTCGTTCCGAAAACAAACTTTATGAAAGAAATGCACAGGTGTAGTTCCTCAAATAATAGAGGAACTTTCTTTTGTGGCCGGGGCACAACTTCTGGCGAGAGCGAATAAAAAATAGTCCGTTTTTAGAGCCATTTGTTTATTTTTATTGAAGCGATTTTTTAAGCGCCGAGAGAATTTGTACCGCGCTTTTTATTTTTCTGCATTTCTTATGTATGGTTCAAAAGCACACCTCCAGACGTAAGTACTTACTTACGCCGCGCGGCGATATATAAGAAGCGAATGTTATTAATTTTCGCGAGCAGTTTGTCGGTGTCCTAAATGGATCCACTTGTACAACAGCTTTGTAAGCAAAAATGAAGTGTATTCAGAAAATGATAAATGTTCTTAGCTAATTAACTCGCTTTGTGTAACTTCAAAGATGAGTTATAGCTTAAAATTGGTTGAATGTAAACACTCCACTTCGTGTTAATTTAGAAGCCTGTTGATTTTCGATTTAAAGTAAAGGTATAATACTTTCCGAGAATAATCTATTTAGCAGCAGCGCGACGTCTAAGCGTCTAAGTTACAGATAATTGGATGAAAAGGGGTAGTTCCAAGAGACGTCCGCGAAATTCGAACTAGTTAGCATTTTTCGATACGCTAAGGTAGGTACTCTGTCTCTGTCTCTCTCTCTCTCTCTGTCTCTCTGCCTCTCTCTCTGTATCGTGCTCACTCTTACTCACTCTCTCTTGATAACTAAATTATTGTCGTGATCTCTTGGCTGGATCATTTAATCTTTTCCTGGAGCGATACCATGGTGAAATCTATGGTATGATCAAACCACCCCCAAACGTCCCAATTTTGCCCTGAACTCAAGTTTTCTAAGATGTCATCTTTTGTTCTAATTAGATGACCAAAATACTATGTTGGTGGTGGCATCAGATTTTTCCAACCGTGGTCACCACGTGAGGTAAAAGTCCTCTGTGAGAACCCCTTAACCTAAAGTGTTATACGAACCGTGCTGAAGGGTGAATGGCACCAGGTGCAAGTGCTGTCTCTAACTGAGCATGTAGTGGGATGAGCATCTAAGCTGTAGTGAAAGCGACTCATCTAGAGGGCCGCCCCCAAGGTCAAAGGTTGGAAAGTGGCAGCTGGCTTTTCAATACTGAATACAGCCGAAATCAAGCAGATTGGAACGGCTGTGTTGGAACCACTACTTATACCATGTTTTTTCCCCAGGAGAATCATGATAATGGCTACAAATCTAAATAATGATCCGGAGTACGGGCACCTCTTAAATCGACCAGGGGTGCGACGAATTGCCCGGACAGCCGGTGTCAAATATGAGAAATCATCAGTCAACATACAAGTTTGGAACATAGAATATCAGAAGTATGTATGAACCAGGAAAGGTCCATAACATCAGCAAAAAAATAAACGAATAAACGGCAAAACTGGGCATTGCGGTGGCCGAATTCAGAAAAATGCATAATTGAAGATCACATTGTGTACTACGCAGGAGTAGGTAGCCCTCAGAATCGAAATGGAGTTGTGATAATTGTCATCAAAATAGACAAAGCCTTACTGAATTTTGTCCCATTCTCCAATAGAATTATGATGCTGCAGATACAAACTAATCCAACGCATATTAGCACAGCAGAGTATGAAGATAACATCGTTGAAAACCTCTATATCAACTTCAACTACCTAATGCAACAAACCAAAAGAAGTGATACTACAATCATAATGGGTGACTTAACTGCGAAAGTCGGGTGCGGCAGCCACGTATAGGTACTGGGGAAATACGGACTTGGATTACGAAACGGTGGAGCGGATACGTTCTTTAAACTTTCAAAAAAACACTTCCATATACATGAAACTCTCCAGGAGGCTCACAGCAAAACACTGTTCGCAATTAAACTGACTACATCACGATGAATCGACGATAGAAAATGCCATAGAATTCGTTGAAACATACACAACTTGTAAGTAGCACAATTTACAATCAGACTCAACAAAATAATGAAGCCCAAACATCTAAAGGGAATTGACTTCAAAATCAAGAAATAGAAAAAAAGATGTGTGTGATGATCGTAAGTAAGTGTGAACAAATGCAGATATATCAAACTCAAGAATTATCGATTGAAGAATTATGAAACGCATTTAAAACAACCATACATGAAATAGGAAGATCAAAACTGAAACAAAACAAACCATTTAAAGGGAATAAATGGATGACAGATGGCATCTTAAACCTTATGAAAGAAAAACGACTAAACAGATACCGAAACCCAAACAAATATAAAGAACTTAACAATGAAATAAGAGAAAAAATAAGAAAATCAAGGTCCAAGTGGTGTATGCAAGAATGCGCGAAAATTGAAGAATGTGAAAGAAGGAACAATACCTTCCACTTACGTAAAAAGGTCAAAGAGGCGCTGGGTTTCGAAGATACACTACTGCGGGTAGACCCACGAATTAAGAAGAAAACTTAACTTCTCATATTGACTAAAAACCAACCAGATAAAAAGAATATATAGAGGAACTCTTTGCTGATAACCGAAATGTTGATCACGGAATGAAACACGCCTCAATAGCACCACATCACAAGAGAAGAAGTAGAAAGAGCAATTGAAAAAGCGAAGAACAGAGAAGCAGTCGGGCCGGAAATACCAACCGAACTACTAAAATTATAAGTGGATCAAGGTAAAAGGTTGTAGTGAACCTATTCAATTCGATATACGACACAAGCAACATCCCATTAGACTGGTAAAAGTCAACTTTTATTAAAGTACCTAAAAAAGATGAGACCAAAGAGTGCAGTGACCGTACAATCAGTCTGATGAGCCACTTCCTAAAGATCTAAAGTGTGATGACATGAAAGAATGTAGTGCAACGTCGAAGAACATATTAGAGAAACGCAATTTGATTTCCGTGACGGTTTACAAATCAGAGAGGCTCTATTTAGCATTTAGCAGATGTAAAAACCAACGTACGTATGTATTGGCTTTATCGATTTCGAATAGGTCTTTGATAAGTCAGACACGATAAACATGATAGACATTTTAAGGACTACAGGATTTGATAAGGATGTTAGAATTATAGCCAACCTATACTAACAGTAAAAGGTCTGCGTTAGAGTGGGAGATAAAACAACAGAAAATTTTGAAATATAATCAGGCAAAGGATGTATCCTCTCACCGCTAATTTTTAACATATACTCGTAATGGATAATTAAAGAAGCACTAGGGAAAATAGAAGAAGAAGTAAAAGTAAATGTGTCACTAAATAATCTGAAATATGCAGATAACACTGCACTTATGGCTACTAACAATTTCTAATCCAAAGTAAATTAATGTATAAGCTTTAATACTGAGTAAATGGACTACAAATACTTTTTGATAAGACTACAGAGACTTCCACGAAGTATGTATTAAAGGTAAATACCAAGAACACTAAATATATGATAGTCAGCAAAGATCAGCGCCCGATCGTGGTTTCACATTCACAGAGTATAATAGTGCGGACTGACAATTTCACACACTTGAGATGTACCATCAATAATAATTCAGACATTAAGTGCCGCACTCGTACTACTTACATTTAAAAGAGTACGTTGTGTTCACTGTTTTGCTCTATGGCGTAAAAGGATGGACACTAACTGAAACATTTTTTTAGAAAATTAGAAGCATTTGAATTATGGGTTTACAGACAGATGTAACATATAAGTTGGGCCGATCGGATACGAAACCAGGAAGTGGTGGCGAGAATAAGGAAAGGCAAAGAAATTATTCGGATGATTAAAATAAGAAAACTATCATATTTCGGACACATACTGAGGCATCCACCTTACATCTACTTAGTGAAAATTGATAGTACACGAGTAGGAATACAACCACTGCGTACTCGTTTTGTTAACCTGGCTGGGCTTCAGTCTTTGCTACAGTTTTGAGTGGCCCTCTTTATAAATTGAGATATATGTAGAACAGCATTTAAACCTGCTGGAGCACGATAGAGGCACCAACAATGTCAACAAACTATGCTTGTTGATGGCAAGTGAACAAGATAACCTACGAAAACTATTACATAATTACATCACAGCAAAGCTATATAATATGGGAATTTCGACATCAAAAACAACAACGACGGTTATAACAAGAGAACCTACAAGATACAAAATAGAACACCAGTCGGCCATATAATGAAGTTCACATCCCTTGAAGTAAACAAAACAAGTGATATAAATGTAACCTCTGAAAGTCAAAAATAAACTACAAAAGCAACTCAAATTGTAAGACGTTATATGGCAAAACAACCATAAATCTGTCAAATAACAGTAAATTGATAATATACACATATACATATACACATAATGGGTCCTCTTGCACAGCTTGAATGCTCAGTGTCAAGGTTTATTTTTTTTATTCTTTATGGGCTATTCTTTTCTTCCATATTTTTCTATCTTGGGGGATGTTCTTTGCTTCCTGCCATGTTATTCCTCTTCCACCCCTTATAGCATCATTCCAGTTTTTTGTTGGTCTTCCTGTTCTTCTTTTCCGATCCAATTTCCTTGCCAAATTTGTGTTGCTAATCTCTTGTCGTCCATTCTCCACTTTGTCCCAGCCCTGTCCTCTGTAAGGGATTATACATTTAGATATTCTTGTATTACTGTGTTTCTTATTTTGTCTCTTCTTGTTTTACCTAGGAGGGCTCTCATATATTTCATCTCGTTGGTTTGCAGCTTTTGTTCCCGTTTCTTTGTGAGCTCCAAGGACTCATTAGCATAACTTCAGGTCGGTAGGTATACGGAGTTATAAATTCGTAGTTTAGTGTTAATACTTATTTCGCTTACATTGGAATACTATTCCATGTCGTATGAACAGCTTATTATTGGCACTCGCTCTCCTGTTTAGCTCTTCGTTTGTATCGTCTTTTTCATTTATTGTAGCTCCTAGATATTTAAACACTCTTAGTTGTTCCATATCTTCTCGCTCTATTCTATTCCTTATCTCTTCTTGCGTTCTTTCTATTACAATCAGTTACTTCGTTACTCCATTTATTTAACGCATTTTGCAGTTGTTCTGTAGTTTTAGCTATCACGATATCATTCGCATATGATAACGTATTTACGTGTATTGGTTTCACTTTATAGTAACACCAAACATTTTTATTAGTCTGCCTATTGCACTTTTTTATCAGTTTATCTAACAGCACTATAAATATATATGGCCTCAGAGCTCCTCCTCGTCTGACTCCTCGGTAATTTACAAAATCTTCAGATTTTCCCTTACATGTTCCTACATAATTCCCGCAGCTTCTGTGTCTGCTTCTTATAGCGTCTAGTAAACACTGTTGAAACGTCCTTTCTTTCAGTACTTTCGAGAGCTTCTGTCTAGGTATTCGGTCGAATGCTTTTGTCAGATCTATACATTATCTTGTCGCACTCCATTACTATATTTGATACGTATCTCACTGTATATTATAGGCTTTATGCATCTGTTCTTTCTAAATCCACACTGTGCTTCGTCAGGTGTGTTCTCTATTTTTTTCTCACCATCTCTTCAATAATTGTTTCGTAGATTTTACGTGCTGAGAGCGAGATCGCACGATACTGGCGCTTGCCAGTAATTCGGTATTTATTTTGCTTTCCGTGCCGTATTTATTACTTTTAACAACAGTTGCATACTGTCGTTTTCTATGAGTTTAATCATTTTTGGAGTTCAATTTTTGCTCGTGTACTATTAGTAGATGGTTTTGCATCACTTTCCAGGAGTTCCTGGAAGTATTCTGTTCATGTAGGCATGACCTCATCTTTATTTGTTAGTTTGTCTCTATCTTTATTTTGATATATTTTATTGCCTCACCTTTCTTCTTTCTGAAATTACACATCACCCGATAAAAAATTGATTGTTAATAAAGTTTTGCTCCATCTTTCCACGATCTTTTAACTTCACCCTTTACTCTAGTCCACTGTTCTTTATATGCCTCGTATTCCTGTAACCTCTTTGTATTTAAGTACCTTTTCCTTATTTTCTTTTTGTCTTTACTTTTCTCTTTATTTCTTTTTCCCACCAAGCCGCTTCTTTAATTTTACATTTCCGCATACTTTTTCCGCTGCGGCTTTTATGCTCTCCTTATAATTATTCCACAATTAGTGTACATTTTCACTATTCTCTGAGTGCCGCATATGCTAAATGTCCGATTCTACCAAATTTTACTCCCCTCGTCTAAAAGACGAAAGAAGTATTGTAATCGCGAAAACCTTCCGAAATTTCTTCAGATCTTCACGCTGGTCCTAGATGACGAAAAACAGGTTTTCTCAATTTCGCCTGTCTGTTGGCGGTATAATTCAAAAACTATTTTTTGAACGCAGACGATATTTTCCATGCAGATTATATGTCTACCTGGCATGAAAGCCAGAAAATATTGGACAAATACACTGACGGGCAAAATTATTCGATCACATTTTTTTATACAATAATGCATAAACTATTCAACTGAAAGTCATACTAGTAGTCACATTTACAGCGTAGACATATCTTTTATTTCAGTTGATCAAAGAAAGGCCATTGGCGTGTTTTGCGATGGTGAATACTAATTAAAACAGATATAATACAAGGAAACAAAAATTTAATTGGCACGGTAAAACATAACAAAGGGGTACAAAGAAACAAAATCGAACAATTTTTTACGTTAGTATTTAGTATTGCCTCCTCTAGCATGGATACCAGCCTGTAAACTTCTAAGCATGTCATCTGCTAAATTTGAAATTAATGCTTGCGGAAGATTGTCCCATTCTTCGACCAATGCTGCTGTCACTTCTTGAAGGCTATCTGGTCTGTGTAGTCGGGCTCTTATTCTTTTTGCTAGCATGTCCCAAACATGTTCAATCATATTTAGGCCTGGACTGCGTGCTGCCTAATCCATCCAAGGAATTCCCACTTTCTGCAAGTACTGTTGTGTTACGTTGGCAACACAGAGTTCCCGTCGAATACAACAAGTTCTGTTCTATAACGAGCATTTACACCTGCCCAGTCCATCACTGACCCACCACCGAATGATTATTTGGGGACCATGGTACACGGTAAATATCGTTCTCCTGGTCATCTCCAGACCCTTTGACGACCATCCGGTGATGGCAAGGCAAACCTAGATTCGTCAGTAAAAAGTACCTTGGACCATTCGCCTCTTCCCCAATGCTCGTATAAGTCTTAAGCGCTAAGTTTTATGGTGCGGAAGAAGACGTGGATCTTTTGCTGGTCTTGTAGCAGATAATCCTGCTTCTGTCAATCTTCTTCTTACCATACATTCGCTTATCTGAACTCGCTTAGCTTCAGCGAGTGCGTTTTGAAGCTCCGGAGCAGTGTCGGTCGGTGATATTGCGTAATGACCGTAACAGAAAAAAACGATCATCTAAACGGGAGGTTGACCTTCGGCGGCTTTGTCCAGGTCTTCTGCGGTACTGATTTGTTTCACGGTACCTCTTTTCAATTTCTGAAACGGTCGATTGTGCTACACCTACTCTTCTAGTCACAGTTCTTTGGGACTACGTTTCCTCCAACAGAATAACGATTCTAGCGGCATTAGCTTCATCCACTCGCATTTTAAATGATCTAATCATCAATTTTTACTTCCCTCGTCTAAAAGACGAAGGAAGGAATCACGAAAAAATTACCTTCCGAGATTTTTTCAGATCTTCACGTTTCAAGGTCACTAGATGACGAAAAAGGGGTTTTCTCAATTCCGTCAGTCCGTCTGTCTGTCTGTCTGTCTGTCTGTCTGTCTGTCCGTGTGTCTGTCTGTCTGTTGGTAGTATAGCTCAAAAACTATTTGTTGGAGGAAGACGATATTTTGCATACATATTACATATCTACCTCCTATGAAACCGGTACAATTTCATACAAATATATACAGGGTGAGCACCTTAAAAAAATAAAATTTTGTTTATTTTTGGATTAATTTTGAAATAGAAGGAAGTAATAACTTTCACATAGGACAGGCTTTACATTTATTGAAAATAAGACTCAACCGATAAAGAATAATGTCACAAAGAAGTAAAAATGTTTCAACCATTACACCGTGCTTTTCAAGAGACGCGCGCGCCGGGCTTTTCCCGAAGAGACGCGGTAGCGTAGATGGAATTTCGCCGTACTTATATCCTCTACGAGATTCCGTTAGGATCGAGCATTCTGCAGAGCTGCAGATGCGGCGGGTTCAAACCCCTGCGGGATAAATTTTTTTTGAAAATGTATTTAATTTATTAGAAACGTGAACATATTTGTACTTCTAACTTAATTTGATTTTTAAAATTATTTAGTGTCACAATGTTGACGATGGTAGTTCTGGGTAAAGCCTTTTACAGATTTTTTAGTTAACAATAAACAAACAAACGAAATTTTGTACTTACATAATGTAACAGTGACTGTTTAATTATCGCTAACAATCCTACAAAAAAAATCAATTTTACTAAAGGAAGTTTTAATAAGCTCTTTGGCAGCTCTATCATCTAACGTTACTCGATTTTTTCATTGTTCTGTCATAGCTCACTATTCTGAATAATGATGTGACAAAAGAAGTATAAAAACATTGTATTAATAAATTAATAACTTTAGAAATATTAAAAAAAGTGATCTGATAATTTTGCCTGTCAGTGTATATACAGGGTGAGCACCTTAAAAAATAAAACTTTGTTTATTTTTGCGTTAACTGAGAAATAGATAAAAGTAATAATTTCCGCATAGGTCAGGCTTTTACACTTGATGAAAATGGGGCCCATCAAATACAAAGTAATGTAAAAAAGTCAAAAAGTTTCAACAATAATTCCGCTCTATTAAATACAGACGAGCACCGTAAAGCTGGGAGAGGTCTTCAAAGGGCCTGTGGATGAGACGGTCGGTTTAAATTCGCGATCACAGACGCTGTAGTTCGAATCCCATCGCCGGTAATGTTTTTATTTGAAATTTTTTTGGATTTTTAAAATTGTATATTGTCACAACGTCCACTTGCGAGGGAAGTTTCAAGTATTATTTTCCAAATTTTTGTTACTTTTTCACTATTCGTTATTTTATGCTCTTCTTTATACCACATTTTCATTGCTACCGGGTGGTGGCCACTGACTATCTCGTATCCCCTTTTTACCCACACGTTTATTATGTTCCTCCTTCTATTATTGATTTTTATCTACGGGTAGGCTGTGTTCTCGTATAGTTGTCCATGTCCATGTGTTTGAAATAGATATTTGTTACATTTAGGTCTTTATTTTTGCAATACTCTGTCAATCTTCCTCTTCTCCAAATTATTTTATCACCTCTATACATCGTTTATGTTTATTTCCCACTATGCGATTACTATTATCTCCCTCTCTGCGTTTTCGGTTGCCTTCTGTAATATTTCGTAGAAATACTCTTTCTCTTCTGTGAGAATATATCAAGAATAATTAAATACATAGGAAGAGACGAAAATCACTAGACGCAAAGGAGTATCACTGATGAACAGATACAGAAGGGCGTAAATAAGAAGATAACCTACATAAGGTGGTGAATTGGTCAAAAACACGAAAAACATAAAGAGAACACTTTGAAAGAATCAATAGCAACAGAACGGCCAAACAATGTAAGAATGGTATTCCACAAGGAAGAAGACCACCTGGAAGGCCACCTAAAAGGCTCGGTGAAATAGCGAGGCTAGACATGCGGGATAACATCTTAATCGTTAAGAAAATGAACGAAGAGAAGAAATCTTTTGTAATCTTGAGGTGATTCCTCCTAGTTTGCCATACTTTGTCAAATATTTTTTAATATTAAGTCTATTCCTTTGTTGTTCAATATTTTGAGCATAAATGGTTTTTCATTTTCTTTTTGTTATTTTATCATGCGTGTGGTGCATATTCAGTTTCTTGTTTTAGGATGACACATTCTTTCTGTTATATAAAATTTTTCTGAAAAGGTGCATTAAATTGAGTGTTATTTACATGTCCAAATATATATTGTGAATAGAGAACCACAAACGTATTCTTTGACCTCAGTTTTTGTTGGCTTGGCTTTCTTTGAAACATGTCGACCTGTGGAACTTGCAGTACACTGATAAGTTCTGCAGTGGTGTTTGTAAACTTTTTCTAACAAGTATCGTGTGTTGATTTACGAACTGAAACCATCAAGTTTGCTAAACTTCCCAATTTTCGCTGGTTGTGCATTAATTGTGCAAACCATTCCCCATCTCTGGCAGTGGCTAATACTAATACTATGGATACTGTCCTTAAAACTTTGGCATCGATTCAACCCGATATGAAATGGATTCGAGATGATGAAAAAAACCATTACGCAATCCATGGAATTCTTCGGGAATAATATTAACGATTTCGGTGAAAAACATTGCACCCGAAGTAACGGAACGTAAGACCCAACAAATACACATTTGGCAGTTACTGTTATACAAAAAAAAACGTAAAGGTTCAGAGTCATTTCAATTCCCTCAACTAAGGGCGTGCTATTATAGGGCCTTGTGTCTCTCTTGATGCAAGAACGAGAATTATAGGATGGGTGAGAGAACGGGTTGGTGGAGCATGGAACAGAGGCAAGAAAGGTGGAGAAGTACTGCCCCGGTTTTCGCCTCAGAGAAGGTACACTGCTGAATTAGGAAAACCACCTAAAACTTGAATCAGAGCAGACGGCCACGGGAATCGAACCCGCGACCACCCGAATGCTAAGCAGACGTGGTAACCACTAGTCTACAGAGCTTGGTGCACTGTTATATAGACAGTAAATTTGTATTTATTTTGTATCAGAATCGCTATCGTACTATTTCTTATTAAAATAATAATATAGAGCTAAATAAATAAGTGTAGATTTAGTTTTTAAATAAAACAAGGATGAATCGCTATTCCCCAGTGCGTTACTTAGAATACATGATAAAGATTGCGGTACGTAATTAGTCTTAATCAACGCATTTGCGAGCGGCGAAACATCCCAAGAGATATGGCGCGAAATTACTTCTATAGTTAGACATAGTGTAGAATGTGTGGAATGGATTTATATTATTCCAAAATTAATCACAATTGTGGTACTAAATTACTGTAATTAGGGTATATTCCAGATGGCGTCCAAAACGATAACATCTGATTACGTTAGAGCAGACGATGGCATGGATTATTGTAAAGGAAAAATGTTGTTGAACCTCATGGTAAATCAAAAACTATACTGGATGAATACCTTTTTCAAAAATGCACACTTATGGACATGGAAAAATCTGGACAATACTACAAAAAATATGATTGACTCTATATTGTCTAACAATAAACATATGTATATGCCAGGATATCACTGTTCTAAATCAATTAAATACACGTAGCGATCATAGAATCGCCAGCGCAAGAATACAAATTAATATCAGAGTGTAAAGAAAGAAATTAATTAAAACTCACAAGTGAATCAATGCACAATAAAGCAACTGAATATATAACTAAACACAAGACTAACGCTTAGGTCTATAGAAAATTTAAATTTAGACTAACTAACTAACTAATATTAAATCAGATATACATAGAGCGGGTCTAGGTGAACCTTTTCTTCTATGGAATCTATTTTTAATTAACTAGTTATTTTAATAAGCAGTATTATGTGCGATGCCACACAGATAGTCATATATGTTATTGATGTCAAAGTTTTCAGCAAGTTGTTTGATTCTCTGAGCAGTCTCTGTACTTTTTACGAGTACTAGTTGCTTCTTGTCCGCCTACATATTGTTCGATTCGCAATTCTTGAAGCCCTTGTTTCCTCTGGATTGCTTCAATAAATGTCCAGATATTCGGATGATCTGCAGAAATTTGTTGTTCAAAACCTCGATGCCAACCTTCTACTGAATTGTTGGTTTTTGGCAAACCTTGAACTGCTGCATCAAAGCAATTCCATAAAATATGTGAAAATCGAGGCCCTCGGCGACGGTGGCGTCGCTGTGGACGCCTTATCCACGTATCTTGGAAATAATCGACAATTGGTTGTAACTCTGGTGGCAGAATATCGTCATCGCATAACATTTCAAAAGCTTCACCCACATATTGCGTAGGAACAAATGCTGTGGCAGAAAGTAATCTCACTTTCAAAGCAAAATCTGCATCTGTTTCTTATCTTGCTTTCAGACCATGTGATTGGATTTGGCGATAAACACATTGGCAAGAATGGAAAAAACAACCACGATGCATCGATTGGGGGAATGCACTCACCATTGCATTGATCATGGCAGGTTCAAAATCCGTCATAATGGTTGATGGTCCTAGTAAGGGTTGCAATTCCTTCACTTCCCTTAATAATCGATGGTATGATTCTTCTCTTTTGTCTGGTAGAAGTGCATAGATCAATGGTAGAGCATTATTTTGCTTTAATCCATGAATGGCAAACAATTGGCAAAAAAGATGTGGCACCGTTTTAAAAGTACCGTCGGCATCCCAATGATCCGACTGTGCTAGGAGTTGAAGATTTCGTCTCGTACTAAATATTAAAATGCGATCTTCTGCGGGACCGGAATCAAATAAAATAAACGGATCCCCACGTTTGGTGTTGGTAAATTCTTCAGGAAAAGTAATAGCACAACGTTGAGTAGGTAAAGCTGGAGCAACATTCTGCTTTTGGAGAATACTTTTTATTGTCATTTTTATAACATCTACCTTTGGAAGTTGAGCTGCACCCGCTTAAGTAACTGTTGCAGTAGCATTGAACACAATATAGTGAGGTGCGTCTTGAGTATTTTTAGCACTGTCACGGATGTTAGTCATAACTTTACTTGCTTCTACATGTGCTGCATCGGCAGCATGATTATGATTATCACTGTTTTTAGTCACTTGATCTTCGACTGTGATAACACGTCCACCACATTTTGTTTTTTTGTAGTTTTTACACCTCCAGTAAATTGTGATATCAACTTTTCGATCTTCCTAATATAATTGACCATCCACGTATAATTTTTTCTTGCCCTTTTCACTATTTATAAACACTAACGGCATTTTTAATATTTTTGTTGCTCTTCACTCAAAGTAACAATTGTAAGTAAATAATATTCGTAAGGCCTAAGGCTTTTATATACCCGTAACAATAATAAGTCAGCCAATAGCGATTAGCAATTAGCTTTGGAACTTTCGAATTTTCCAAGATTAAATACAATTATTCCACCAAGAATGTTTAGTTTAAGTAGCCCATAATCAGCCACCCTATTAGCGACAAGCAACAACAATTGCTGAGATTCACAATAATAGCTTTATAATTCTTGAAGAATGTGCATTCCTTCCTCTAATTTTTCGTTAAAATTATAGACCAACTTCAGAACATTCACAAACGATACGAATTGCATTTATTTCGATAAATTTACCATTCGGTCAATTGTCATTCGATAAATTGCTTATACGATAAATTGCTTTTTCGGTAAATTGTTTTTCGATCAATTGCATTCGGTCAATTGCTATTCGATAAATTGCTTTCGATAAATTGACCGCACACCACATAGAGCTACCAAGAAAGTATGCATGCGAACAAGGACAGCCCTAACCACTAAAATAACTGTAAACACTATTACACTGCTAGAAAACAGAAGAAAAACGAATCAAGATTCAAACAATTACAAAGAATCAAACAAAGCTGTTACGAAAGCGACTCGAAATGACACAGGAGCTTATAACACAAAAATTATAAAAAGACAATTGAAAGCAAGACGAATATGATGGTTTGGTAATCGAAGCTATCAATCGGCACAGCTACTCAGCTAGAACAAACCGAACAGAACGAGCACCAAACAAAATTTTGAATGTGAGATCAGATGATGTGGCTGAGGTAACAACAGAACAACATATGAAACTGGGAAAAGTCTCAGGATGCTGAAACTTGGCGAAAAAGCTATAGAGCAAGCACTTTTAACTTTAATAAACCAACGTTTACAAGATAGATAAATTCAGAAGTAATACTTATATTCAAGGAAGGAGATATAACAAACCCGAAAAGTTTTAGACCCATTAGTTTGCTATCCACACTATACAAACTTTTTACTAGAATTCTTATCAACTGTCTAGAAAAGAAGTTCAACTTTTATTAGTTCGTAAAACAAGCCGAATACCAAAAAGGTGTTAGCACAATTGACCATCTACAAATATTACGTGCGGCAATAGAGCACGCACCGAATACTACAACGTTCCGCATTCATAGACTTTTATAAAGCGTTGGATTTGATTGCAACGTAGTCGTTCATGGAGGCTATTGACAATGTTAGAACTTCGGATACATCCACAAAAACAAAGATATTCCAATTAACTTAAAACGCAAAGTCTACGACACATGTATTTTGCAAGTATTTACATACGGTTCAAAAACAAGGGCGATCACCAAACAAAACTCAAACCTACTACGAGTGTCACAGAGAACCATGGAATGGACAATGCTTGGTGTACCTCTAAGAAATAGAAAGAATGAAGACATCAAGAAAAGAGCAAAGGTAGTGGATATTGTTGAACATATAGCAAAATCAAAATGGAGATGGGTGGGACACGTAACAAGCGAAGATAATAACAAATGGACAACAACAGTTGCACAGGGGAGACCGAAAGATACTAAGAGAGGTACAGGAAGACCAAAACGCAGATAGGTAAACGACATCAAGCAAACAACTGGAAGGTACTGATTCGAGAAATCTCAAAACAGAGAAGAATGGAAAAGCTAGGGGAGACTTATGTGTGAACTAATATGGGTTAAGGAAGAAGAAGAAGCTGTAAACAACTTTAGGTAGTGTCTCGTAACCTACTTTCCAACTATCTGTCCTATCATCTTTCCCCAAACTTCTTCTAACCATATCGTTTTCACTTTGTTAGATTCAGTGGTTTACCTCGTTTCTTTCAATGACTGTTGACTATATAGTTGACGTTATCTTGTATAGCTCATTCCTTGGTGTTGAGCATAACCTATTTAGAGTATTACCACACTTAGGTTAGTTATATCCTAAGAGTCTTTCTATAACTGTCCTTTCCAAATGTTTGCAAGAGTTATCTATCGTTTACATTAGAGAGAATTGGATGAAAACGGGCAGTTCCGAGCTACGTCCGCGAAATGCGAACTAGTTTGTTAGCATTTTTCGATACGCTAAGCTAGGTACAACTAAAGCCATTTCCTCTTTGTTTGTAGATTTAAAGCGACAAAGAGGCGCACATCAAAGAGGGAACGAGTTTTAATTAAGTTAGCCGTTGGTTTGCTGAAAATGCACGGGCCATCCGGGCACATGATTCCAATATTCGCTTCCAGTCGCTTTCAAATTGCGCTAATACCTGCACTTAGAGTTCCCGTAAACTCGGTTACTAAATACGTCGACTGAGACCCGGGCCGAGCTCGATATTATGGTAAGTGCGAATCTGGCGTATAAATGATACTTAGAATCGGAGCAGGAACGGTGAGCATGAAGTGCCGATAGGTACCTAATAGAGTGGCAGTGTTGGATATCGACTGGCTCGAGCAATCTACGAACTTCGACAACTGTAGAGTTAATCAAGACGTACCTAATTACAGCGATTTCTGTTATAGCGGGGTCGGTCGAGGATTAGGGTGCTCGGGATGCAATTGCGCCGGAATGTTTACTACAGCGTCAGTTAGTCCTCGAAATAAAAGCAGCGAGACATGGTAAAAGCGACGTAAAAAACGGGCTGAATCCTTGAGGAGGCATAAAATAGATTATCGATCTCCGCTATCATTCTCTTAGCGCCCCATGTATACCACCACCGACTCCAATATCATAATCCGCCCTGTCCGGACTGATTTACTCGCGTAGCTGCTGACCTGCACTCGCCACGACCCCAACACCCGTTTCATAAATTTAATCTGTTCGATTGGTCTGCGCCGAATAACATGATGCACTCGAGGTGCGAACCGCCAAAGTTGAAAAGGTCGCCGTCGACAATCCGCGGCTTCTCGGACAGCGCAAGGGCGGCGCTGCTGACGCCGTTCAACATTGTCCTCACGTCCATGAGCTTAGCGGGCAGCTGCAGGATCAGCCGAAATCACTTGAAGCTGCCACCAGCCCCACGTACACCCTACCAGATGCCCTGGGAGCCGCACGTACACGCTGGTGCTGACTGCTGCTGTTCCCCCCCCCCCCACACACACACCTACATGACGCCGTACACCGGCTCCGGGTGCTGAAAGTGCCGTGTTATATAATTTACGCCGAACATTTACATAATTCGCCTTGTGTTTGATATTCTCAACGACGCATTGATGAAATGAAAGAACCTGTCAAGCTATCGTGTCGGCCACAGGCAGCTGGGAGTAAAAACTTTTGGCAAAACCCGCACTCATGAAGCAACTCAAACCAAACACATTCCGTCGTACGCATAATTTTTCTTTTGTTTGCAACCTATCCATAGGACAATAAAGACATTTTCAAACAATAATCATACATTCATGAAGGGTGTAAATGTAGGGGGCTGCTCACTGGCTTCTACATCTTAGTAAAATCTTTGGAATTATTTGGGCAACGTATACACAACTTTACATTCTAAATTTCTAAAATATGGTAAGTTATAGATCGTACTCTATCTATATAATTACACTTTTAGTTAAATTTAGTTCCTAAATCTGTTGATTTCTAACGTTTTCACCGATCAGACTGATTACAAATTGGAATGAATGAGCACCTTCTACAAACCTGAAGTGAAGATCTTGTCTTATAATATTGTTTAACGAACCATGGCGCATCTCAAGTGTACATACGATTTTAGCAGGGAACCACTTCAGTAACTCCAAGTAAGAGATCGCGCCCCACACTTGAATGCCGTAGGCCCACAAAGGTTTCAACATACGCTTACGTCTTCTATAAAGAGTTTTGAGTTTAGTCCTAACAACTACTACATCCCATTGACTTTGATTCCTTGTTGCTTCCTATTCTGACAGATATGAGTCTTCCAGTGCAAGCGATGGTTAATGTACAGCCCTAAGTGCTATTTACCTGCGATTTAGTTTTACATGTGGGCTTCTCAAACATCAAAAGTAAATATTGAATGCCAGAAAATATACTTAATCCGATGGAAAAACGAAGATCATTTAAAGGCAGCAACAATAAAGAAAAATAAAAGTTTCAAGAACTCAGACAGTAGAAAAATGTGAAAGCATGGATGAATTAATTTATTTGATATACTTAGAAAGCCAACATCCACATCCAGATGATCCAAACAACATCATACTAGACGAAAAAACTGATAAATACGTACAAATCTTACCTAACATCACTGTGGTTAATATAGGCGTTAACGGAGACGACCTTCAAGGTCTTATAATTTAAATATATATAGCTAAAATTAGAAGATCCACTGGTCCTAATGAGTACCCCATGCACAAAAACTCGCTGATGAAGGTAATATCGACCTTGTTGTAAATCTGCTTAACTGAACAAATATTTGTGAAGAAATACGTAACTAATGACTGAAACCTACATTAATAGACCTCCCTAGACATAGGCAATAGTTAATAATGTTATTCCAATAAGATATACTTACTCGTTTTTCAACAAGTGCAACAAATCTGCCTCACATACCTGGGGTTGTATTACACGAATAACACAGGTAATATTGTACTTACGGCATACAACTGTTCGTAGTGTATTGGCACAAAGAAGAGACTTAACCTAGCCCCACAAAAAATGTAATGGTGTTAAATCGCACGATTTTGTTGAGTAGTTGATGTCCCCATTTCTCGAAATAATAAATCCTTCAAACTTTTCCTTCAATAAAGTGATTGTATGGTACAATGTGTCACACATAGCGCCGTCTTTCTGACACCACATGTTGATTATGTCCATTTGATTCAAAGTGTACCAAAACAATCTGTTATCATGGATTTATACCGACCAAAATCCACACCAAAGGGTAACTTAGTTATTATAAAGAACCCTGTTGAATTTCTTGTGGGTCACGCTCACCCCAACTGCGACAATTGTCCTTGTTTATAAAGCCCTTTAATCAAAAATAGGCTTTTTCGATAAATATGATATTTTTTCCAAAATCGGGATGGCCAGGGCTTCTACTGAGACCAAAATGCTACCATTAGAGTGGACGAAGAGATTTGCGACAAGATAGGGGTACATCCCATCACCTCTGCTCTTTAACATATTCTCTGAAAACATGTTCACAGAAGCTTTTGCGAGAAAAAGCTTGTGCATAGCTGATAAAGGACTATCCATTAACAATATTCTTTATGCCGATGATATCTTTCTGTTATTCACCAGCTTAGAAGATCTGCAGTTGCTTCTAGATATAGCAGATGATAAAATTAACAACTTGGAACTAAGACTAATCGTAAAGAAAACGAAGTGGTGGCCATCAGTAGAGGTAGGACCACTGGCGGCTGCTCCTTAGAGGTGCAGCGGCGCTAGTCTTCCAGCCGTCAACAGTCTATATATCATTAGAAAACAGTAAATATTCAATAATTGAAAATATATTTTATCATTTATACTACCATTATAATAGAACAAGATTTAAGTAATGCGATCCGGAGGTGGCTATTCGCTACCGCTTAAAACATGTAAAACAACATCCATGAAGTATGCAAAAAATCTAGTTCAAAGCTCTCTCGATAACGTTTTTTTTAAGCACTTTATGTGGAAATTATGGGAGAAAACGCTCAAGCAGGAGAATTGAGGTAAGAAGTTTCAATTTGATGCAAAGGCCAACTGCGCTGTAACCGAGAACGTAGTAAACTGGCGGGCTGATTTACGTACAAACAGTGCTCTCGAAATGTAATGCAATTCGAGGGTTAAGGCAGCTTCCTATAAGCAAATATGGTGAAATCTTAGACAATGAAAATGAATGTATTTGAGCTCTGAGCACTGTTTTTGTAATGAATCAGTTTTTGTCGGTATAATTGTTTGCAGAGAATTAAGAAGTCGGGCCTTTATAGATTTGATACTTTCCATTGGTTAGGTATTCCTATAACTCGCATAAGTAAGTATCCTCAACATTATTCTTAAAAGCCTACCGTTAGCTGGAAAGGTTAAAATGAAAAAATCGGTAAAGGGCCTTACTCAGAACTTTCCTCGGAAGTGGACGTTGTGACGCTAAATAATTTTTAAAATCAAAGGAAACTAGAGGTAAAAATATATTCATATTTCTAATAATACTGAGACAATAGAAGGAAACACTTGATAATGAAAATTACATCAATTTTCAAGTAAAAAGACATTACCAGCGGTCGAATTCGAACGGCAGGCGGCTGCGAATACGATTCCAATGTTTGACGGGATATTGCAAGCACACTCCTGTTCCGTACAGCGCCATAGAACATTTCTCGCGTCCGTGCATCACTGTTGCCTTAAATAGAACGCTTTTTCGTTGACCCATTATTCTATTTTACAGCATTTACTCTGTATGTGTTCGGTCCCATTTTCGTCAGGAGTAAAGCCTGTGCTATGAGCAAATTCTAACTTTTATTTATTTCTCAGTTAACGCAAAAATAAACAAAAGTTTATTAGTACTCACGCTGTATATATTTATCGGTTTCATGCCAGGTAGATATATAATGTGTGTCCAAGATTTCGTCTTCCTCCAACAAATAGTTATTGAATTATATCGACAATAGGTAAACAGACAGGCAGACAGACATAGAGACGGAATTCAAAAATCCTGTTTTTCGTGATCTAAAGACCCTGAAACGTCAAGATCTAAAGAAATCTCAGAAGGTAATTTTTTGGCGATTACAATACTTTCTTAGTCTTTTAGACGAAGGAAGTAAAAACTTGGATTAAATCTCAATCTGCAAAATAAAGTTAGAACTCGCAAGTTTACGACATTTTTCTATGGTCATTTACAAGAAAAACAAATGTCTTTGTGGATGTGATGCATGCTTTGTTTTTTCAGTATTAAATAAATGATCGTGTTTCCTGTTTTAACGCTTACGTATTTCTGCAAAAAAAAAACTAGGATAACTTTTTGATTCATTCGTCATGAATTTTTATTATTTTAGTTGATTAAATGACATCCACTGTCATGCATTTAATTCAAACCTGTCATATGTCATATCAAATTTTAATATCAAAAGCTACAATATAAAAAAAATTATAAAACGAGATAAATGTGCAATTTACCAAATTACCGAATTACCGTTTTCTACGCAAGAAATTATCGTATATTTTAAAACTAGACTTACTCTAAGCATGATTGGCATCGTAGGAATGTAGGTGAGTCATTAATTATTATTTTTTGCTCAGCAATTGTTGTTAAAAATTAAGAGCCCCCTCCAAATACAATTATCACAAGCAGCCACTGGGTAGGAATATTGTTCGGAAACAACCGAACATGCTAAGAGTTAAACGATTAAACAAACCATTAGAAATACTTAATAACATCAGTAGGATGAAATTGAAATACCTTGGGCATGTCGTGGAAAATGAGAAATAAGAATGCCACAAGTTATTATACGTGGTAAAGTGGTAGCAAAACGCGCACGAGAACGCCGAAAAGTATAGTGGCTGAAAAACCTGCGACAATGGCTTAAGAAAAGCACAAAATCGCTCTTCAGGAAAGCCACGGATAACATACTAAATTGTGTTTCTGATCGTAATCACTCTATCAGAGCCACCCACCCGAAGAAGAAGAAGAAGGTGCACTTATTAGTACCACTAAAATTCGCACATGGCTACTTAAAATCATCGGAAATTAATTAGGCTTACACATCAATATAGTGAAAATAATATTCGTGATATGCAGCCCCTTAGATCATACCACTACGGTCCTTTAGATAAATGGTAACCAGATTGAGCTAGTTGGCTTTTTCAAGTAATTTTGGTGCTTTATAACTGAAGATCCAAATTAAAGTTAAAACCTGAATAGCGATCGCTCGGACCACATTCAACAGAATGAGGCAATTACATTAACCTTAAACTAAGTGTTTAGAAACGAAAAAATGATTTTGAACTTCTATAATTAATTGTGCGTATATTTCGTAACCAAAGGTTGCAGATAGAAATGCATGACAAGCAGTCAGCACTTCTCGACTAAACTGGTGAATAAACGGCAATTATACCGGTTGTTATGAAATGTAACACACCAGTAGAATGTCAGATATCTTTCTGTGTTCACGAACCTCTACCGAACGAGACCAAATCTTTATTACATTCCTTGTGTGAGGCGTTTTGGCATTTCATCCTCAACCAACGGAACCAAGTCTGTACCATCTTTCTTGTGTGAGACCATTTGTTTGCATCCTTTTACATTCCTGCACTCCTAAGACTTATCCTGTAATTGTCCACTACAAGCTCCACCCTGAACACTAAGAGAATATGCTATGTTAGAAACATACACTCTCAAGGTACACATAACGAACCGCTTGGAAACATTCTACTTTTGGTTAAATAGCAAATGTTTTAGAGATAGCATGAATACATCTTGAACTGCTGAATAGGTATAAACGAAGAAAAACAGCTTATCTCAGGCATGTATTAAGAGCTATTGCAGCTTATCGTGAAAGGTAAAATTTTAGGGCCATCGAGGAATTGATAGGAGGTAGATATCTTGACTGAGAAACAAGCCCGAATAGACTCGTATTACCTGCGCATAACAACTGTTTAAAATACCAGAAGATGAAACTGCCTACGTCGACATTACCTGCAAATTCTGCAGTTTTAGTGAAATTTCATAGAGTTAGATCTGTCTCAAATGGGCAGTACAAGATAGGCCCCATAATACTACCTTGGGGAGCCATGGAGGTGACAGGGGTGCAGTTCCGTGTAGGCCTCTTCGTGTGTAAGTCAATAGTGTCTCGAACTCGAGTATTTTATGGAAGTTATAAGGAAGCTGCTGCTTAATTTTATTATACAAAAGTCCTGACTGCCAGACTTTAACCTGGCTGACATCTAGGAATACCATGCAACAGTGTTTTGTCCCTCTCAGTTCCTATTTATTTTGCGCACCACGTACGCTGCTGGTGCTGACTGCTGCTGCTCCCCACACCCACAAACACCTACATGACGCCGTACGCCGGCTCCGGGTGCTGAAAGTGCCGTGTTCTATAATTTACGCCGAACATTTACATAAGTCACCTTGTGTTTGATATTCTCAACGACGCCATGATAAAATGGAAGAAACTGTCGAGCTATCGTGTCGGCCACTCAGTCAACCGGGGGTGCAGGCTTTTGGCAGGGCCCGCACTCACGAGGCAATTCAAACAGAACGTCATTCCGCCGCGCACATATCATAAAACTTTGATTTTATGCATACATTCCGCGTGCGGACGTTTTCTATCTCCGAAATAAAAGATCACAGACAAGATGACGTATTAGCCTCGAACACCGAACTTGTCTACACGGTGAAGATGTACCTATAAGTAGCTTTTCGTAAGCCGCTTTCTATTATCCCTTTAAAATTTTAAATTGATACGTATTTCTATTAAAGTCGCATCCATAGACGGCATCTATAAAAGTATATTCGTATGGAGCCCGGCAAGCGATCCTTTGTTAGGCTGACGACGCTTTAATCATGCATTTCCAACATTCAAGCGCAGCACCGTTAATCTCAAAGGCAGTCTCTTTCACCTAGTTAATTCATTGTTAAGTAATTGTAATTGTATCAGCGCGCGACTGAAAACAGTGTATGAAATGTTTTTTGTTTGAAATTGCCTTGTAGTTAAGTGGGCCCCTAGATACTATTTTTTCAAATATTGACCTTCGTCTAAACTGTTTTTAAGAACCTTTTGCATTTTCACTAGACATAATTTCCTTATCATTACATCTATATGTTAAGGTTAGCGTGATTAATTGAAAACTATTAATAATTAGTTGAAAACTATTAATAATTACCGGCAATTATTAATACCAACCAACCAGTTATTATTAATACTTACCGGTAATTATTAATACTTGACGCATTTATTACTATGGCCGTAACATACACAATCCAGATCCTCTTGTACCCATATGTGGCGAAATTTTCGGACATGTTTTTCCTATCTTTAGCCATGGTTCTTACGTTTTGCTATGTTTTCCTTCTCTTCTGTAATATATTTGCGATCCTGTGATTCCTGGATTTTCCTCCGCGGTTTTACTCATCTGCGCTTGCTTCCCACAACCAACTTTATTTATTTGTCATCCATTCGTATCAGACAACCAGCGCAATTTAACTTCTTTTTATTTGTTCTTTCTTGATATCTTCATTTATTCTTTTTTATTATTCTATTAGCTCCTGCTACTTGTCTCAGATACTTAATTTCCGTAGCTTGTCCACATTTTTCCATCCGTTCAAGTAATTTGTTTTAATTTTTTTCTTTTTATTTCTATATTTCCGTTAAAATTTTTATTCGCTATTGGTATTACGTTTGTATTCTTCATATTCACTGTTAATTACTTCCTTTTACAATAAAGGAAGTATTGGATTCAACAGATCTTCACGTTTCATAGTCCCCTGAACCCAAAAAACATTTTTTTTTCATTGGTGTGTCTGTGTGTGTGTCTGTGTGCGCGCCTCTGTGTCTGTCTGTCTGTGTGTGTGTCTGTGAACAGAATATCTCAAAAACTAAAAGAGGTATGCGTTGAAACTTCATAGATAACTTTTGAGTACTATGTAGATGCGACAGCAAGCTTTTGAAGAAAATCGCATAACCAGAAGTAGGTGTTTACTCTTGTAATTTTTTTTAACTTTACATTTTTATTACATTTTTAATGTGTATTGATGTGAGATAGGTGATTTTCCAGTTGAATACTTCTAAAATGGGTTTCTTTTGTTTTTTTTAATTTTTTTTTTATTAACTCCTATTTTAAATAGAACACCCCGTATATTATTACATTTTTTAATTCAGCTTAAAATTCTAGAGAAAATTTGTCTCTTGAACTAAAGCTCTATTTTGTACCGTTTTTGTAGAATTTGTAATTTTCGACAAATTCTTAAAAAATTTTAAATCATATTTTTGGCTAATTATAAGGGCACTGTAAAAGGAAGGTGTGTGCGTGTATCACACCAGATTTTTTTTGTATTTTTCAGCGCTTTAGTCCAAACTTTAGGTTGTTCTCCAAGTCATTTACACATTTAGCCTAGTACCATCAGAAACTGCGCATGCCTCTATTTGTACTGCAATCATGTTTTATGCATCATCACTTGCATCATGCTGTATGTCAGGCCATAGCCTACTCCGTATTTTTGTCCCTTACCTCTTTCATTACTTCACCCATCACCCATATAAAGATTAGTGCACAACACCCCAACCTTTTCTAACGCCATTGTGATTAGCAAACTGCTTTGAAGGTTCTCCCTGGGTTATTTTGCTCGCATTGTACATACTTTTAATTGCATCTATTAGACTACTATTTATTCCCTTGTTCTTTAAACTTGTCCGTATTTCTTTTCTGCTGACTCTATGTAGGGCTTCTTCCATATCAATTCTAGAAAAATATTTGCATCTTTTGTAACTGCTTTCTTTATTATTTGTTGCAAAGTAAATATTTGGTCTCGTAAACTATGGCCTGATCTGAGTTCGCTTAATATATCTGTAATGTCAGTTCTATAACTTCTCTTAGGTTTTTCTTTAGCACATAATTTGGCATACTCTTGTTGCTATAGAAAGTACATATATTCCCCTGTACTACCACATTCCGTTGTGTCTCCGTTCTTATGTGTACGGAGTATTATATCTGTATTCCACACCTTGAGTATTTCCTTTCCCTTCCATGCTAAATGTATGGTACTTTGCAATGATTGTTTTCCTTGTAGGCCTTTTATACCTTTAATAACTCGGTGTTTTGTCACATCCTACGGCTTTTCAGTTTTTCAGTTTTGCTAAAGCGCCTTGTACTTCTTGCATGTTTATTTTTATATCTTCCCTCTTTTCTTGTACTGTTCCTCCTTCCTTTGTGTTTATGTCTCCTTCTTTTTTGATTCTCATTTGATCGTTTAATTTTTGTTGGTCATTTAATACTCCTTAGAATATTCTGTTCACCCTTTCAATTATTTCAGGGTTAAGGATATCCATTCTGGTTTCTTGTCTGCTTTAAATTGGTTTCCTAATTAGTTCTCGTATTCTTTAATATCTTATAGAATACCCTTTGGCTATGATTACTGATTTCTTGCAGTTCTCTTCAAATTTCTCTTCACCAGTGTTTCCTTTTCTTTTATTTCTTTTCTAATGCCATCTGTCCACCATGCGGTCTGTTTTCTATTGTTAGTGGTTGTTATGTAGCTGCTCCTTCCTTTATTACTTCTTTTAATTTTTCCGATGCTTCATTTATAGGTATTCAAACTTTTTTCTTATATATCATACTTATAAAATTCCTTCTCTCTATATATATTTTGTTATGCTTATCTAATGTATTTCAAATAACACAGTCATTATTGATACAAAATCCAATTAATCTTCTTCCATTTTCATTTGTTACATTTGCTCCATGTTTTGCTATTACTCGCTAGTGTGTGTTATAATCATTTCCCACTCTCGCATAAGTCACGTCGTAGTATTAACCTGCTCTGGTAATTGTCCATTGCTTTCTGTTGTTGCGACCATAATTGATTTTTCTAGTTTTCCCTTACAGTTTTCCCTTACGTCTTCGTTTGGAGTATACACTATTCCGAATATCTTGATGTCTGTTTTATTTATATTCATTGCTGTTTGCACCAATCTTTCATTAATAAATTCCCCTTTTTTACCCTCTTGTTTTTCACTACCCATCCCTGTATTAGTGAGCTTCCGTCTCTTAAAAATTGCATTCTATTACCTTTTTTTAGTTTCTGTTATGGTTAGTACTGCATAATCTACGTGACTAGGACTTTCCACTATTTCAGCCTCATTTTCACATATTTCTCTTACGTTCCATGTAATTATTTTCAAATTTTTTTCCTTGCTTTCTTTATTTATGTTTACTGTTGTTTCCTTTTCCTTTGCCCTGCCAAGTTGTTTATTGTTTTCTTCCTGTTTCTTTACAATTATTTCCTGATCCTTAATCAATCCTTTATCTATATCAGGTCCAGTTCCATTTTTCCATTCTCGTTTTCTTGCTCTACTTTTTTGATTTTGTGATTTCTAGGTTTTCTTCTTCTTCTTCGCTAATGCTTATGCCCTTTCAGGCGTCGGATGTGGGTTCCTTGTCCTGTATCCATTTCCTCCATTCTTTCCTGTCTCTTGCTAGGATTTTCATTTCCTGTACCGTCTTTCCTCTATCCATTCCAATTTCTCGGATTTGGTCCATCCATTTTCTTCTTGGTCTTCCCCTTTGCCTCTTCCTTGGTTTTCCCATCTCCATTATTTTTCTTGTAATTCTGTCCGGTTGCATTCATACTATATGCGCGTACCAGTTCAGTTGTTTCGCTTTTATTTTTTCCATTATTGGCTGTTATTTCTCTGATCACGTCATTTCTTACCCTGTCCCATTTAGTTTTTCCAGCAATTTTTCTAAGGTGTTTCATTTCTATAGCATTTACTTTACTTTCGTTTTTTTTCTTAAAGTCCAGTTTTCACAGGCGTATGTAATTGTTGGTATTGTTATTACATTATGTATTTTTCTTTTCACCTATATGTCTATGTCTTTATGGCCTAGTATTGTTTTATTTATTGAGCAATATAATCTTGTTGATTCATTAGCTCTGTTTGTTAACTCAGCATCTATTTTTCCATTCTCCGTTATTATACTTCCCAAAAATTCGTATATTGTTACTCTTTCCAATAATTTATTCTTGCATTTGATTTCTTTGTCAATTTCTAGGTTTTTTGTATCTTTATTCCATTTCCACTCAACTCCATTTATAATATTAGTTTATAGTGTCCAATCTTTACTATTTTACCTTTATATTTTTTTCTGTCTGTTATTTATTAGATCATCATCCAACTTAAAATATTTTAGTTTTTATTTATTCTGCATTACTTTACCCTTGTCGATTTTATTCTCCAATTCTAGTGCACACGTTTTAGCAAGCGTTTACCTGCTTGGTTTCTCAGACATTGAGCATGAGCAGTCCCGAATGTCAACATTCTTAAAAGGATTGTCCGGGAGCTGCTTTACAAGGCCCGTGCTACAAACATATTAACGTCATTCCCAGTTACATAGATAACTTGAAGACTCTACAAAATAAACGGTATCTACAATAATGTACTTTACACTATTATATATGTATATAAATATTTATCGCGTTCGCCCTCTGAATATCATTTTTTTAAATATATCTAATGTAATCGTTACGACAAGTCAAAATATATTTTAATATTATTTTTGATCAAAAATGTTTGTAGTATGCTATCAATAGCAGTTATTACCAGAATAATGCAAGGTATGAGAATAAAGCAACTTTTTCCAACTTCAAATATGCCTTTCCCAAGAAAATTCCATGCTTCGGAAACATATTGCTCTGTGCTTTGGATTTCCGTGTAATTGATGGGTATACTTAGGGGGATTGTGCAATGATCCTTACTCTCGAACCACATATATCTATCCAACTGCTCCAATTTAGCGTATCATACCTGCAGAAATATCCTACCAAAACTACGTGTTGCTATTAAAACCGAAGAAACGTTCTATGAAAGTAGAAAATGTAAGCAGCTGCACTTGCGCCCCAGAAGTAAACAGCAATATGCTCCTCTACACCCTGGGATTTGTGCAAATGAAAATTACTACATTTTTCTGGGCTGAACAAGGTTTGAGTCCTTACGATTTGTTGACTTTATTTGTGGCGTGGAGCCTGAATATATAAGTGATGTTACCGACGTGAAGATAAACTGCTCTGATATGCATGTAAATCGAAAATCGTCAGTGTGTATCAAAAGGAAAATAAGCACAAGCGAAACACCTTTGTTGATACATAACGATGTTTCGCGCATTGCGATATTATCTGGCTTTCTGATCGATGGGAAAGTTGTGTATTGTAGTGACACGCATTCCAGATATTTGTTGCTCCACGTAATTGATAAGGCACATCATCATTATTTATTTTTAAGCAGCATCAAAAATTCTAAATTGAAACCAGACCTATACTGACATAATGTCCAATTATGTATATACGTATTTAGTACATACATAAACGCCCCTGCAGGGCTCACGTTTACAAGTTCTCAATTTCCGCATACCGACAAAAGCGAATGTGTAAATAAAGACCAACATTAAAGATATGGTAATTGTAATGGCCAGGACTAGAACCTGACACCAATGTAAATAGCTAGAAACTTAGAGAAAATCCCTCTTACCTAAAAAGGATTTTGGAATGTCAACGACTTCCAAGATAAAGTCGTACTATAAACCTTTGTGCTGCTGCTGAAAGGTCACCAGGTAAAACTTACTAATTACCACATTTTACAAACTTTATTTAGGTAAAACCTAATTAGAAATAAAAACGAAAGGATCGATCAGTATGAAATAATATAGAAAATAACCAACACCCTGAACGTAAACGTCGTGGTTTTAGAAGGCTGCAGTGGAAAACCAGGATTTTCTAACCGATTCAAGAGTATTTCTTGTATTTCACTTTTAATCTATAGCTTACCCTGCAGTAAATCTGAAATCCTCTCAAACCTTGGGTCCACAATGAGAATTGCTACTGATCCAGGTATGAGTTGCAGAACTGGAAACGTATATCTATCACGTGCGGTAGCATGAACGTACTTTCCTCTCTGAAATCACGGGGCAAGTCACTGTAAGGATTCTGTAAATACTGCAATGCTGTAAAGAGAACCGTTGCTAATACAAATAATTTCCGCCAGCTTGATCACATCAAGCGAGACAGCTGAAAAGCTTTTACACAGTTTATGATTACTCGGTCACTCAACATAAACTAGCAAGATTAGTGGAGTTTGAAGTGTAAAAATGTTACGCATCATGTGATACCTGCAACATCAGCATTTGGAATTTCTGATAAGCCGTGGAAAATATTATTTTCAAGTTAGAATAACTTCATCCAGAAAAACCCAACAAGTTTAATCTAAACCTGAAAGTTAGATGTTATGTGTCTTAGGAAATTTTATCAACCTGCACAAAAGTCGTGCGAACGCACATATGGTGGCAGCTGTTGGATTTCACGGTTTAGGCTTGTTGCAATGCAACTAAACCGGCAAGAAGCCTAGTTTCTTGTTCCTGGATATATGTTTTTGTAAATACGGGAAATTCCAAAGGATTCCGTTGCCTGGAATCTAATCACAAGGAAGCAATTGAAAAATAGCATCTCGTACACTGGAAACACGAACGTTTGTGACGCAGAAACTAAGTGAGTTGTTATATATGATTTCGAAATAAATCTACATAAATATGTAGTACGATACTTACCGACGTATTCTATCCAGTTTCATGACATATGTACTTAGCTATGTAAATGTTAAATTGTAACTGTACAAGCTGTTGTGCAATAGTGTACTATCCCAAATCGGACTTGTGATTTACTCATCATTAACTAATTCGGATGGCATGATTGACATGTTATACCTGGTAAACAAACTGTCCAACAACAGCGCCCCGGAAAATAGTGAAAACCGCATTAATTAAATTCGGCTGTTCGATATAATTCAATAGGTAAGTGCGCCTATAAACCGACGATGTCATTGATTTTTGTAACATCTGCTACCTCGATCCATTAGTCAGCAGTTTTCCAATCACCATCGGGGACGCATCCACCGAGTGTAATTATGCTGTCCGCCCGCCACCTTCGTAGTATGAATTGGCGGTTTTATATCCTGGTCGAAGACAGTTTTCTGTGCATTAGGATGCTTTGCACCCACCGACCTAGTTGAAATGGACAGATGGATGCTGCGCCACACTGCATTATTTTTCAAATCAAAACTATTATTGCAGTTGTGGGCTGCAAATCACATAGGGCTAGCTCTTATGATTGAAATTGAAATTCAAATATTAATTGCATATCCTGTTTCCCCGAACGGCATAGCGAGATTTACAGCATCTTCTGGGTGCACGTTGTGCAGCTCTTTAGCAAAAGGTGATCAGAACCTTAACTTTCTCAAACCCTCTCCGCGATTGTTGTCGTGGGAAAGGAACAGGCAAACTCACTCTAAAAACACTCACTTGCGTTAACCTGTACACTAAGAAACGAGCAGGTATCGGTTGGATCAAATAAAACAATATACCAGTAGCAGGGAATAAATATGAGGCTTTAATAATTGTACTGTTTGAATACAGTTAAATAAAATAACTGCATCAAAATAAATAGCGTCCTGGACGCATAAAAGTTAAACCAGGCTCGTCGATTCTAAAAGAAGAAGCTGGAGAAAAAATTTACAATGCATAATAATGTACACAAAGATTAACCTGGCTTGCTGAATGCAAAACGGCGCGGGGCTGACATCTTAATAACATAAGCAAAAGCTACATTAAGCAACAAGCAATAAAATGGTCAAAATTAAATATGAAGTCAAACTATTAAAATGTTGGCTCAAAAGCGAATTGCTCGTTTAACAGCATAATAATCATGTGTCAAAAAAAAACAGTCTACTAGACAACAGCCTATTAGGTGCTGGCAAAAGAAGTAATGTTTACCTGGGAAATATATCTCAAGTCTGTCTATAAGCAACATAAAACACAGCATGTACCAATAAAATAATATATAAATATATTTTACTGGTTGCATTAAGCGATAAAAACAAAGTTCCCTTGGTACTATCGCACCCACAGTTCTTAGTTGATTATAAACATTGTAAAATAGAGCTATCTTCGTAACGCAGGTTGTCCAGAGCAGTACGGTGTTCTGAAATCGGGACATATCACGGAACAGGAACCAAGTACGTAGGAACTCTAGATGCGATAGCTAAGACGTTCAACAGCAAATTCAGCATGTGGGCCCAGCGAATACAGCAAAACTGGTTTAACGAATTATAGCGTTTCCTAACGTATCCTAACATTTTCTAAGGTTTCTTAACGGGCCTGAGATTGAGAGGGCCCACGAGCACATGCAGTAGAAAAAATCTCTAAAGGGCTTTACTAAGAAGTGTCCTTGCAAGTGGAAATTGTGACACTAAATATTTTGAAAAATCAAAGGCAACTAGGTGGAAAATATCTTAAAGTTCCTAATACTACTGAAACAATAAAAGAAAACACTTGGTACTGCAAATTACACCAATTTGCAAATAACGAAGGTATTGCAGACGGGATTCGAACTCAGCGCGATTTCAGCGCCTACGGAACGAATTTCCATGGGAAAAAAGCAGTCCATGCGCAGCGCACCCGTCGATCGCATCCTGCCACGGAGCTCTGCCCCATATCGCCGCGCAGCAACTGCATTACCTTCAACAGGTTACTCTTGTCCATTTTTGTTTTTTTACAAATTACTTTGTATCTGTTGAGTTCCATTTTTGTCTGAGGTATGTGCAAATTAATACTTTCATTTATTTCTAAGTTAAAATAAAAATAGGCAAAGTTTTATTTTTTAAAGATGGTCACACTGAATATATTTGACCCACATTTTCTCGGTTTCATGCCAAGTAGGCATATAATCGGCATGAAAAATATCGTCTTCCTCCAACAAACAGTTTTTGAGTTATACCGGCAACAGACGGACAGAATTGAGAAAACCTATTTTTCGTCATCCAGGAATCCTGAAACGTGAAGATATAAAGAAATCTCGGAAAGTGATTGTTTTGCGATTTCAATACTTCCTTCGTCTTTTAGACGAAGGAAGTAAAAATTAAAGGAATGGGATTTCCGAGCTCTTCAAGGCACAACGAAACGGAACTGCCAATCTGGCTCGCAGAGAAGCAAAGAGAAAGTTGTTCTAAACTAATTCTTTTTGATAGTTGACAGAGAGAATTTTTAGTAATATATTTTGTTTTTTAACTTCTACAGTGAAATGGTGTTTTACCAATACTAAAGATAATTAAATTTTCAATCAAAATTTATTGATAGATTAGGAGATATACATAAGAAAAAGTCGGTGCCTTTGCGAAACTGCGTGAAAGGACTGTGTCCATTTTATGTCACATATGTTCCAGTTTTGAATAATTTTCGTAAGGATTGTCACTAATCGTTATGGTTACACTTGGAAACCACGGAAATGCAAACATTGCGAAAAATCGTCGAGGTAAGTCAGCGCGATCGTGCAAGGAGTGACGAAATTCGAAAAATTTTCCACGAAATAAATGAATGGGTAGCAAGAAAAAAAATAAGTGGAACAATGACATTACAAGAATGGTGCAAAGCCGGCTGGTAGAAATTCTGAACGGATTCGTCTCCAAATGGACAAAGATAGCCGGGACTACCCCGAACAAGACGGAAGGATGCACTGGAGTAAACCGGCTTTTAGACCACATCTAAGGGGAAGAAGAGACTTGGGGTTTGTTATTTGTTAATGTCGCTTCCTGGCGCAATAGAGTGACGGTAATGGTTTGCTGTTGCTGATGCTGTTGCATCTATGGAAAGAATGTTATGCGGCCATGTCTACTCAAGTGCTTCAAGAGCACATATTTCAGCTCATTTGGTACTGCCAAAGATTGTTTTATCTACAGTTACTTTCACCGACAAAGAACACGCCTCAGTAAATGATACAGTTGTTGATGTTGGAGATTCGTCCTTTATTTCAAAAATAGAAAACTAACAGAACTAGTGAACAATGGAACTACGGCGAAACTGTACGTTCACTATTTTTATATGGTGATATTCGTAAAGTCAACTGGCATTTACATCTGAAATGTATAGAGAAAGATAGCATATGTGAATGATAGCATACTTTTCCTCCAGTGAAAATTTTCTGAATGCAAAGTCAGTTCAATTCCTCCAACTGGGGACGGGCTACTATAGGAACCTTGCGTCCCTCTTCGGCCAGTAACGGGAATTTCAGGATGGGTGAGAGAAATTAGGGGTGGAGATTGAAAGAGAAACCGGGAAAGGTGTAGAAGTACTGCCATGGTATTCGCCTCAGAGAAGGTAGTCTGTACCACCTAAAAACCTGAATTGGAGCATACGGCCACGAGAATCGAACCCACAACTTCTCCAATGCTAAGCAGACGTGCTAACACCTAATCCACCGAGCTCGGGTTATGTCGAGATTAGCCCCATTAGATTGTAAGCCAATTGTGTCAAATGGATTTTCCCAATACCGGCTGAAAATCAAGGCCTCAGCTTTCCGGCCTGACGTCAGCACAAGGAATCCGAGTTGCCCACCGAGAGCCTCTTATTTTGAAGCTCAGGGTGGAGTACAGGCTGAATAAATGCAATATTAGCCACCTCGGTTTTCTTGTGCTGACGTTAGGCCGAAGATCTAAAGCCATGTTTTTCAGTCGGTATTGCTTTTGCACGATCGCATCGAAAAATTCTGATTTTGAGTTTGGGGTGACTCAAATGAGCCCGTTGAAGAATACTGGCGGCCTAACTCACGGAAAAATAATTACACTGATAGTGGACTGAGAAAGTGTCCGTGAGTGTCTATTATCATGCACATTTTTAACTACAAAACAACATGTCGATGCTACCTCGCGTATTTCCAGAGATGAACAGATCATTAAAAAATGCTTAGAGTGATCTTTATCTCGCCACCTCTTTCCTGTTAGACATTATAAGATATTCACAAGTACATAAATACAGGGAGACGATAAGATAAATGGTCACAAAGCATACGAGGTATGAATATATTTAATGGCGAGTGTAATTGTTACAATGGTAAGGTTAAACTTCAATGAAAAAAAGAGTTTTTCCCTTTCGAGTGGTTGCCCCTGGAATACTTTTTCAACGAACTACTCTGGCTAAAAATTCGATAAAGAAATACAAAAGCATTTTAGAATTGGCTTGATATTCGCTTTAGCTTTTTGGCTAAACAGGATTTCAGAAACAAGAAAATCAGTTTTCTGCAGTTTTTACTCTTCTATATGCGACTAAATTAATTTTGACAACGAAATTGTGTCGTTGACTGTATATTTCTTCTTCATTGAGTCGTCTGGCATCAAAAAGAAACGTTTTCATTTTCCTTAATGAAGTTAATCTCTAAAACCTTTTGTGGCGTGGTAAAATTCATATTCCTTTTTGGGTATTTCGCCACTTTGAAAAATTAGAAATATTAAATATCGAAGGACACTGTCAGTGTCAAGTAATTCATTGGAAGTTGGTCGTTTTTCAGTTGCAGTGAAGAGCTAAGTTTTCTTATTTTTTGATTTTAATTGTTAATCGTTGCTAAAAAGGGCAGATTTTCCCTCGAAACGTTCGATATTTAATATTTTAATTTTTCAGATTGGCGAAATACCCAAAAAAGGACTTGATGAAATTTGTTACTGATATTCCGATGACGAAGCTGGACAAAGTAAGAAGTCAACTGAGCGTCTCCGACTAATGAAAAGACATACGATCGTCTATGTATTGTTTGATAAGTCAACGATAGTCACTATTTCTCAAGATTTTTTTTGTAGAATTATAAAAGCAAGAATAGGCCTATCTCTATGTTATGTAAAAAAACTCTAAAGTTTGGGTTTGCTAGTTAAACAATCCGATGGGGATGCGGACATGCTGATAATCAACACAACAATTGATACATCACGCGATTACGAGTGTGTAATGATTATAGAAGAAGACATTGATCTTTTGGTTTACGAGTACTAACAGCACTCTTGTTTTCTAGAAAACAACCGTGTATTAAAGTGTGAAAAAGTTAAAAGTTTTGTGTTTTTGGCAGCGCTAATCACAGAAAATGGCGATAACAGTGAGTAGATAAAGCATAGGGTAACAAAAGGGAATAGATGTGCGGGTGCTTTAAATGAGGTGTTAAGTGCAAGAAATATATCGAGGAACACCAAGCTCAGAATTTATAAAACGGTAATACGCCCAACGGTTACGTACGCTAGTGAGTCCTGGGGTTTAAATAAAGCAGATCAAAATCAAATAGAGATTTGGGAACGAAAAATATTACGTAGGATTTTTGGGGGGAAAAGAACGGCGGGTGGGAAAGAAGAAACAACGAGGAAGTACTACTTTTGTATGGTCAACCAAACATAACAAACGTGGTGAAGGCGCAAAGGTTAAGATGGTTAGGCCACATGGAAAGATCAGACGGGGAAAGAACAACAAAAAAAGTGTTACATGGAAGGCTAATGGAGGATAAAAGACGCGGACGACCAAGGCAAAGGTGGCTGGACAGTGTTAAAAGAGACTTACAGACAATAGGTGTAACAGACTGGACAACAAAATTACAAAATAGAACAGAATGGAAATTAATTGTACAAAAAGCCCTGGGCCATAATGGCCTGTAACGGCAATATATATAACAAAGTCCTTTTCACAGCTCGGTGGTTACTACACAAGGCGAAGAAATTTTTTGACTGGGAAAGGGGTTATAGCCAACACCAATCTCAGTACTTGGGCAACGATTTCAAGAGCTATTAATGGTTTGTTGAAATAAAACCACTTGATCCTAAGGTCGACGTCTCGATATTTATTTATACCATTTTCAAGACCTAAAGAGAGGTTTACAGATAAGAAGCGTTGTTTGTACAATGTAATTAGTTAAGATCTTACCTAATAACTTGTGGTACAGAACCAAAAAGGGACATGTAGTTCACAAAACATGTGACCAGATTTCAAATTTTAAATTTACAAAAGCAGCACTGAATGAAGCAAGCATATCACACAACTAAAGTAATGCTAGATTTCCTGTCACCAGGTTACATGTTAAAAATTCACAAATACATTTAAAATTAATTAATTACTACAAATTTTATTGGTTTTAAGCCATAATGGCCGTCAAATTGATAAAATTGTTTAAACCCGACAAGGTATGCAAGAAAGTTATAAACTTTGCAGATGACAGTTGTGGGCCGCGCATGCGCCTTACGATCGGCGTCAGTAGTATACCAGGGGCGTTCAAAATGGAAAGGCACTGTTCGCTGGCACAAGTAAGGAAATTTATGAAATTTAATTAAATGGTAAGTTATTTATTTATGGGAATGAAAGATATATTATAAGGAGATTGAAACAGGTTAGGTTGAAAATTATTGACCCCCGATTCTAACCAGGTTGGGGAAAATCTAAAGAAAAATCGTTATTGGACATGGCTAACAGGAGGTGATATGAAACACTGAAAACACTGAGGTTGTCAATGTCTGTTTTTGAATTGAGGGTGTTGTTACTGCCAAAAATGTGGCACATTTCAATAAATAAACGATGGTTACTATTAGATTTTGTTGTAATGATTTTGGCATTATCAAAATCCATCTCATGACCTGTACTGTTGACGTGACTAGCTAAAGCACAGGCTTTAGGTTTTACACGGGAATCTGTTTGTGTTGGGTAATCCTAGCTTTCAACCTCTGTGAAGTTTGCCCAATATAGGTGGACTGGCACCCATTACAATTTATCTGATAGATGACATTTGGGGTTACCAAAATTGGAGTTTTATCTTTCAATTTGGAGAAACAATCTTTTATAATATGGTGGTGTTTATCTGCTATTATTATGTGATTAATCCTCTTGATAGGTCTGTAAACGGGAACGACAAACCCCCTATGTACAAAAGTCTCATTTACATCAAAGGGCTATCCCACATAATAAAAAGGGTTTTCCACAAATTTAAGTATCGACCATATGTTCTTCTAATTTCAAGTCTATCACTTTCCCTACTTCTTGTATCACTGAAATGATATTTTCACCTGGGACTTCTGGAACACCGTGTACTTCAAGACAATTCATCCTGGAATACTGCTCCATATCGTTGATGTTCAGCTGTAGATGATCATTGTCTTTGCGTAACTGAGCATTTTCGGCTTCCACCTTTTCAATTTTTGCATGCACACTGCCAGAGTATTCTTCCTGCTTCTTAAAAACCACATATAGATCGTTTATTCTTTCATGACAAAGTTCTATCGATTTTGCCGCTTCATTCCGTGCAATCGAAATTGATTGTAACTTCTCAATTACTAACGCAAGTTCCGTTTTATTCGCAGCCGTTGATTGATTCCTCAAAAACGCTTTCCTCGTCATTGGTACTTTTCTAGGCAATAGACTCACTGCCACTTCGACTTTTTCTTGAGGATGTCGAACAGGGTGCACAGATCCACTTTTCCTTCTTTTCCCTTAGGTACTGTACATCATTGATAGTTAGATTAACGCATGATGCATGATATTTTTTAGCACGCAAGGAACAAGATATCTTTTGCTGGTTTGAAGCAATTTTAATGGTGGAACTTTGACAAATATTTGTCATAGTAAATGCAGTGGTAATACACCTGCACATCTGCACCTCGTCACGACCAAAACTATACTGTATGGTATACTATATACTATATTGGCATAAATTGTGGAAATTTGAAAATTGATGTACCCGTAAAACAACAAAATCTATCATATTGGCTGAATCAGTATCACTTGAAGTTATTCTGCCTTTACTCCATCTATCTGTTGTTGCAATTGTTGTAGGGAGGCGTTAAAGGTTTTCAATTTAAGACTGTAACTTATTAGTTACTATCTCCGACACAGCTGTAGCTATTTGAGATATAAAGTTTTTGTCTCGAAGTAATCTATTTATTGTAGTGGTAACGACTTCACACACATCTTCATTTTGGCTTTGTGCCAACACCATTTTTAATGCTTTGCAGATTACACCTTGTAATTATAAACTAGCACAACAGCGTCGTACAATTTCACGTCTGCACGCTACGAGCAAACATCGATAACGATAATCGATATTCCTATTTGAATCCTATTTTCATCAGTTGCGAAGTACTTACAATGCGTCTGCTAGTAAAGATTTATATGCATGTAAGCTAAACAAGGAGGAAGGGTGTTGAGCAAATCTACCCCTCACCTTCAAGGACATAAATTACTCTGAATTTAGCGGAATGTGACACGCGTGCACCTTCGACACCCCGCCACACCTCATTAAGTTGTTTATTAAAGTCTACGAGTAGTAGATGGTTCTCTTAAGCGACGACGTTCTGGAGGGATCAGGCTGGTGGCGCGTGCAAAGCGATCTGCCATCCTAATCCTTCGCCTCTGACTAGGGCTGTCACGGTAGGCAGCCGTTCTTATCCGAGCTATAACAAACCCGAATTATTATGTTACATCGAGATTTAGCCGAATAGAAACACTAAAGTAACTGCCAGGCCCGCGCTTTCCTTCATATCACCTAGCGCAACATCATATGCGAAATTCCTTTAATATTACATTTCTGCGAGACGGAGTCCTGGATCTACGGTGGGTCCATTACTCCGAAATTCCGTCCGAACCAAGCACAACTGGAGCCTCGTTTGCAGAGTCTTACCGGCTTACCGGTACAGGTCCGGCTACATCTAATTAATCTGTAGGTAATTGGACCGACGTTACGGCTCAGCAAGCCGGATCAAGGGGTGGCTTTTCGTTTTCGCGATCTCCTCGCGTTACCTCTTATCTAGTAACGAGGTTTCTCAAGTTGCCGCTTTTGTTCTCTTACTTGAATCCGACACCGAAAGAACGCTTTAAGCCACTATGTACGGATTATTTTACATCCCTCCAGAGATTTTATATCTCGCATCTACAATCTATGTTATTTGAAACTATAACTTTCGGAGCAGCAGGTGTCTAGCGCTTTTCCTCTACCATTGCCCATATTTCCAGATTTAAGCTCTCTTTCTTGTTCTGCGGCTTTAATAAAAGCTTTATATTTATCTACCCCAGGTATTCAACTCCTAAATACTGGGGCGTTATGAAGTCAAAACGTAGTCGTAACGGAGCAGCAACCTGCAACTAGTTGAGCCACTTTGGAATGGCGTGGAAAGATTACACGACTAACAAAAACATTTGATTACTCTTACTCCATTACTGAATGGAACTTCAAATTGCTGCCTTTCCTCCAAAAATTGATATTAGCTAAAGCATATTTATAGAACTCAGGAAGTGACTTATGTCATCATTGAGAGGTTAGGGGAACTTGACAGAAAGATCGCACATGGGCTCACGATAATAACCAGAAGGCTGTTGTTTCTGCTGACCATTTTGCAGAAACCTTCAAATCAAATACAATCAGATGTGACATTGAAAGTCATAAAAGATATAGCATTGGTTACTCAGAAAAATGTAGTTAATGAAATCAGAAGTTATTTAAATTCAAAGGAAACAACACGATTTTACCTGATCAGAGGTGCAATCCTGATACAGTTACAAACAAAAGGTTTGGCCATACTTCCGTACTTTTTTAATGCAACTTTCCGTTTGAAACATGTTCCTGCTATCTGGAAGGTGGCAGATGCTATTATCCTGCCAAAACCAAACAATCCATCAAATTATATGAAATCCATATCTTTACTCGCAATAATCTCAAAACTATTCGAAATAATACACTAATTCCAGGCAGTCAATTTGGCCTACAGTAGACTAAGTGCATCGTCTAGCGGATATTATCGAACGGTCTCTCGAGGAAAGTCGCTCAACCATCTTCCTGAACGCATCACAGGCCTTCGATAAAATGTGGCACTACGGTTCGATCTACAAATGTGCAGAACTGTTATCGTCATACATTTCTTATATATTATTCAAAATCAAACGAGTAGATCAATTACCTAAACTTAAAAGATGTGAGTGCAGGTATGTCTCAAGGAAGTTTATTGGGGGTCTATCCTCTGTTTGCTGTATACAAGCGATTTACCAAAAATGGATGGCGTGTCAATAGCAACTTTCGTTGATGATAATGCTCTACTTGCAGTAGAACAGAACATCGATACTTTCACCAATAAGCTACAAAGAGGAAGTGATAAAATATACAAATGGACCGGAAAATCGATCTAAATGAACTTGAATCCCTTCACCTAAACAGTACCATGAAGTGATTGATTAATCCACAATCAATAAATGGCAATTGAACCATAGTACCTTACGAAAACAATTCTAAATTTCTTGGAATGATCCTGAACGCAAAACTGCGTTGGAGGAAACATGTCAAAAAGTAAAAAACCGCACGTGGCATTAAATATAGACGGCACTATTAAATTTTATGAAGAAACCTTCAACTGGCCGTACATAATAACATTTTGATATATGAAGTATAGTAGGTATACTGCTGTGGGTGTGTAGCAAAAAGATCAACATTGTAACCATTCAGAAATTTCAAAACGGAATATAATTAATGTTCCGTGGTACGTCGATAAACAGGATATTCATCGGGATATTGGCATAAAAAATAGAGGTTGTAGTCCTTCTCTCCTCAAGTTGTCGGTCAGTACCCTTTCTCATTCAGTGTATTCCCGCTACTTTCATAATATCCCCCTGCTCTCTGGTTTTCGGTTCTTCCCATTCTTGGTCTCCATTCTGAAGCCTCTTTTGTTCTATCTGTGGTCACTTATTCGCATTATGTGCCTAGTTTATTGTCACTTGAGTGAGGCTATTCATCGTGCTATGTCTGAAACGCTGGTTGTAATCCGTACCAATCGTCAGATTTGTAAGTTTTAATCGCTCAATGAGTTCGTTTATTACTTATTAAAGTATAAGAGTACATTATAACTGTATATTGATCTTCTTCATCTTCATCGACCGTTCTCTATCACATAGCGAATATGAGCTTTTCTATGATTTCCCGCTGCTATGTAGCATGCGTTAATGTGGGTTTTATACCAATATATTCCTGCCACCGTTGTCCGATAATTTTATTATGAATCTACATTTAGTTCGGTCTCCATCTTACGATATTGTTCCAACTTCATGTTTTCTGTCATGCTGCTTGGCTGGTCCAAGTCCGTTTGAGTCGAGCCATTATCTGGTCCGTGGTCTCTTAACCGTTTTCACCATCGCTTTTGTCTATCGCTGTTTGCTTGACGGGGAGTTTTTAGTAATCACCTGTTCAACAAAAGAATCTGAACCAACGTTCTCAGAAATTTATAAGTATAAATAAAATGGAGTAACTCAACAAAAAAATGTAGTGTCCTACTATTGCTATACAGGGTGTCCATTTAGAACGTCGGTCTCCGATTATGACTTTAGTTTTTTTCCAATAAAACGTTGATTAAGGTACCCTTAATGGGGTTGAAATAGGCACATTTCAAAATTATTTTGACATAGACAGGGTGTTCCAAACAAATTGGCTTGAAAAAGTATTAATTTTTTAAATGACACACCCTGAATTGCTTTATGGCTATTTAAGCTTCTATAATTTCTACGTTCAACTCTAATTTTTATTTTACATTGCTTTCAGTGTTTCCAATTTATGAACGTTTTTATTATTTTTCTGTCAATATCAAGCTTTCATTTAAAACGTCATATTATCCCCACCTTTGAATATTTCTTTCCTACAAATTGAGAGAGTTTTATGAAAAGGGGTTATTTTAATAATACATCTGGTGCAAATTTCAATATTTTCAATCTTTATTTTATAATCTTTTTTAAATTAAAGACCCTATATTTTATTACAGTAATAAATAGAGCCCTATATTTTCTTTATTTTGACTCCAACATGTTATATTTTATTCCAATGAATGTTTGAAAAATTAAGCTTTTAGTGAAGAAACACGATAAATGTGTACTATTTGGCATATGGTTTATTATGGTGCTGGCAAAACCGATTTGGCGGTTAGCCGGTTTTCGATTAACCACGAATTTTTCATAAATCAAAGACCAGTAAACCGTTTAACCAAAAACCTGATTTCAAACCGGTTCAAGAACCAGCTTGATAACCTGTTCAGACTCGGTTTGATAGCCTGTTTAAGAATAGATTTGTAAACTGGTTAACGAAGTGGTTTGAAAACGTGATTATAAACAGGTTTAAAAGCCAATTATAGATCGGTTTAAATATTGATTTATTAATTGATTGAATGTATTTTCTTGATAATAAAAATGCAATTGTATAGTTTCCACATATCATAGAAGTTGCGTTTGTTAAAGCGGTTTATAAATCGATCTTAAACCGGTTGTCAAACTTTTGTCAAACGGTTTACAAACCGGTTTTCAAACAGGTTTAAAAACCATTTTAAAATCAGGCTTTTGGTCAACCGGTTTACCGGCTTGTAACTTCTGAAAAAACCGCGATTAACCGAAAGCCGGTTAAGATTCCAATTGGTTTTTTACCGGCAATATTATACACATACTAAAAATGTATTTTATCAAACACTCTTTGGAATAAGGTATAACAACTTCAGGTAAAATTAAGTAAATTTAGGGCTCTATTTATTCATGTAATAAAATATAGGGTGTTCTATTTAAAAAAAATAGAAAATAATGATTGAAGATATTGAAATCTGAACCAGTATTTTGAACACCCTGTCTTAAAATATCCCATTTTTTATGAAACCTTAGTTCCTTAATTTTCAGGAAATTAATATTTAAAAGTGGGCAAAGATGATATTTTAAATGAACGCTTGATATACAGACTGTATACCCTCTATGTTTTCAAATAGTCAGATACAATTTGAATTTATTGTATTAGAATTACATGTGTCTCTGTGTGTCCCAGATCGAGTGAGATTGCATGGGTAACTTTCTTATCATTGAAGATGGAGATTTGGTTAAATAGGCAATATTTTGCAGTTTCATAAGTATAAGAGATACCAAAAAAATTATATAAAGGTCACTGTTTTCTATGAGACCAATTTAAAATTGATGTCGAACGAAAATTCAAGATGGCTGCTTTTGAGGTACTCCTATCAACTTCCTTAAGTTATATGGAAGCCATATTTGATTTTTAGGTTACTGCAAATAATCTTTGTATTCTCTTTTCATGTAAGGTAATTTATGATTGAATAAAAAATACCAGTAAAACTAATTGTTTTTACATTTTAATCAAGTAGGCTTACATGGATCCAAACAAAATTAGGTGAAATTTATTTTAGAAAACATTTTTATGTAATTCCTATAATACTTAGTAACATGTTAATTCAGTACCGTAAAACTTTGAACAAAATTTCCGTTTGTTTTGCATATATCAAAAATTTCACACATTTTCATTAATTTAAATAGATGACATTATGGCTCTTGTTGTGTTACATCCGAAAATGAGCATCGGTTTGTTGTAAACTATAATGGTGTATCTTAAAAGAAATACAAAGTGGCTGTTCAATGTCACCTCACAAGCGGGGGGGCCATTTTCAACATAATGTTTAATTGCTTATAACTTGAATGCATGTGATACACGTTCAAACTGACCATTGGAAAGAGTGGAAAAAATTATATAGGATTTGATCATTAAAGTTTCAAAGTGAATATTTCACGGTACTAAGTACTTGAACCACAAAAAACATCTTGATATTACTTTTTAAATGTATAATCAAGTAGGTAAGCAGCTATGGTGAAAAACGATAAGAAAGTTTAAGTAAGGTAACCCGTCGTGTCGTCAAATGGTGTCAAGTATGTGTAGCTAACAATGGCCAGTATTTTGATCATTTCATGTGATTATCAGGATTATGTTTTATTTTTAAATAAATGTTGTTTGTTTTACTGGAATTTTTATTCAATCGTACGTTATCTGACATCGTTGAAAAGAGAATAAAAAACTATATTCGGTAACCTAAAAATCCAATATAGCTCCCATTTAACTTAAGGAAGTTGATACGACTACCTCAAAAGCAGCCATCTTGAATTTTTGTTCGACTCCAATTTTAAATTGGTCTCATCGAAAACCGCGACTTTTATATGCAACTTTTTTTCGTATCTCTTATACTTACAAAGGTATTTGACATACAAGAAAATGACAGTTTCTAGTTTTTTTAATAACTTTTGAGAGGTTCGACATTTTGAATTTCTTCAAGCAGAATTTAAATCAGAATATAAAACTGGAAAACATTGCCTATTTAACCAAATCTCTATCTTTAATGATAAGAAAGTTACACAAGTTCGTGTGTCTCCGGACTGTATATTAAAAATATTAAATTTGGGCTGGTACTGAACTGTTCTCAATGCGCTTTACAGTTAAGTTGAGTTACCTTCGTAACAATGTTTACAGTCAATTGAGTTTTCTGAACAAATAAATTAATTGCTTTAATTATGGAGTTTTAGAACAGATAGTGGGTTTACTTGAATAGATTTTCTAATTTTGCTACAATATTGTTTTATATTATTTATTGCATTAAAGGATTTTGGAAGTAAATTGTAAAATTTCTCTTCTAGATAAGTAATGTGCTTTTAGGAAAGTGTTGTTAGTCTTGGTAATAGTTACATTAAATTTTCTTTTTGGCCTTGCAAAGTCCTGGTAGGTAATTTGGGTTTTAAAATAAGAATAGCTATATATAAACAATAAACACGATTTGATGTACAACAGCTGAACCGAAAGAACGGTTGCTTCACAGAAGGAATTGGTAGTAGTGTATATAAGGTTTATTTAACATAGTTTTTAAGTTGATATTTTTACCTCTGTTCAGTTAGCCAACTGATCACCGTTTTCATCGGCTCTTCTATATTTATAATGGTGACTGATGTCAAGATGATAGCGGAGATTTGTATACATTGACGACAGTAAAGTCAGCTATTTCAGTAACAATTTGATACAAGCTAGTGTCTAACAGATGGGCAGTCACCATATGCTTCGTACATATGTTGTGACACCATACTAATAATGACAAGTGGCTTCTACTAAATAATACACGTAAATTTTACCTCTGCATCTCTGTCGTTTGTCACCTTCTACGTGAGTTTCTTCAATAATGTCTAAAACAGTAGCTGTTGGTAATATTTTCCCTATGGGTAAACGAAAAGATACATTTTCTACTACAAAGAGAAATGTGTAGATAAAGGTTTCTCCTGGAAAGGCAAAAGTTGTTGGTTTTTTGCTAACGTGAAAAAAATCGGAAGTAGGTATTAGGCATTCAAAATAGACATTTTGCAAAAACGAATCGATATGTCAAAAGTAAATCCATTAAAACAAAAACTGAGTTGAGATGTTGAGGTACTATGGAAAATGAATACAAATCCTTAAAAGTTCAAAAGCGTTGGGAATTCGCACTCAAATCAATTTTGAGAAGGAGAATGACACGTACAAATAAAAAATATCCTAGAATTATTATTTTGTCCACATAGCAGTGGGGAACATGATTATTGAGATCTAAAATAGCAAATTGCAATATTAAAGAGATACAAATAACTTTTTTGGCAATGCAGGCGTACTAAATAGTAAATTAATAACAAAATTTACATTTCTATGCATCAAGAAGATTTTTCAAACCCAAAAGTTTAAAATACAATGTATTCTTATGATTTTCAGGAACCTCCCATTGAAAACCATTTCGCTACTCTAAAGATGGAATGTTTGATTTGCACTTATTGCGTTGATATTCCTTTAGCTAGACTGCTCAGATAATTAATTGAAGAATATGTGGACTATTTCATACCCAAACAGTTGAGATAATCCAGTTACTCAGATATGGAATCGAGGAACGTTTTCCCAGGCCGACTGTTTGAACATCGAATAATTTCGTTAATTGGTCAATCGAGTTAATCGCTCACTAAAATATCGATTGACTTAGTTAAACCATTAGCACTATCGCATACCCTCACAGCGACGAGTGCTTCAGTTAAATAATGAAACTCGGAGTGCAGTTCTGCAGGTGTAATCAAATAATTCAACATAATCAAAATTTTTGCAGTAATACGTAACAGCCAATTTTTTTATTTAATAAATGATATCATTAATATAATGGACATGGAATAATATATATATATAATAGGAAATCTCATTAATTCATTTATTAATTAACGAGTAACGATGTAGGTAGCAATGCCCTCCGCCTATAGCAAATTTTTGTGGGATTAAACGAAACGTAAAGGGGTTAATTCAAACAAAGGCACCAGTCAAGGTGTAAATCATAAATTCATAAATTCTAAGTTCTTAAAAGCGTTGTGACATTGTATAACGATTAAGATTTTATCGTTTTCTACCCTTTTTAATTTAACCTTATATATGACGATTTTGGCTTTTAAGGTGCTCGAAAATAATTGTGCATTTTCTTATAATTGTTTTCTTTTTAGCTAGGGCAAAATTAAATCTTTACTTAACAACGACATGTATTTTTAGAGCCCTGCGTATATATGATTATATATACGGCGCACGAAACTGGCTTCCCTGCTAACATTTTCTTTATGCTGTACTTTAGCAGAGCTAAGGGGCAGTTATAGAATGAGATGGGCACCTGGATTAGATTATCTAATAATTGCCACAACTATGTTTGCGGCCATATCCGTACAGCATCAATAGACTTAAGCGTATAACTATGGAGCATATGTCGAACATAGCTCGTTTGAATAAGACCAATCAGTAGATAAACAAAATGTAGGGGTAAAGGAAGAAAGAGCAATCTCGTTCAAAGCAAGGGGTTAAAGGGTAATACTTTGAGTAATAGGAAATCCTACATCCTATTTAAACAATTTGTGTCCGTTCGCACACTCAAACTCCCTCTCTGTTGAATGTACCAACCAGCTCATGGCATCGGCACTGGATTCGGTGGAAAAGCTAGCACTAAGTGATCTTTCGTTCAGAGAGAAACGCGATATGTTATCGTAAAAACAAATAATGGGCTTCGGCTAAGTTTCCTTACATGGAAACTAAATCGACATTGTATTTAGTCTAGACAAGAGAGAAACTCTATACGGTAAATTCATAAAATTAACTTAATAATCTGGCAAATTCAGTAAATATTGAAACACTACACAAATGTAACACATGGTCAAAATAATTCCAATTAACAAACTCTGAAACGTTCTTGCTAGAATAGCAACTAAACAAAAATGTGTACCAACCGACCTACCTTTTTCAAAGTTCAGTAACGTTTTGAAGACAAGAATTGCCATATTCTATGTATAGGAGAGTATATGATCAAGCAAGTAATGTATGTGATTCTTAGACAGCCGGGGTGGGTACAATTCCCGGTACTACCCACTCGACACAGCGTTTTAAATATCGTATGCTCTCCGGCTATCACTCTCACACCTGCAATAATTATTATCACGCAATGAGGAAATAAAACAGACCACTGACAAAATATAAAGTTAATGGGCAAGAGGAATTAAATTTCGGCGTAGACCGCGTCGTCTTTGTAGATAAACGCCCAGAATTTGTTGGCTTAATGTGCCTAACACCTTGTGAACTCAAACAAGGGTTTATGTAACGATTATGTTCCTTTGGTGGCTCGTGAACTCGCCACCCATGATTTGGTCCGCACCTCTGGAAGACTTAGCCTTTCTACCTTACAGTAAACGCTCAACTAATAAGATAGCGGGTGTTCTAAAACGATGCAACATCGAAACTGTGTTTACGACCAGCGACGTTGCTTCGGGTAACGGTTTCTGTTCAAACTATTGTTTGTCCATGAAATAAGACAATTAAGTGAAATCACACGGACACAAAATTGCGTTCAATTAGAATATAAAAACTATTTCACATGTGTCAATTAAACTAAACTATTTGTATACAAGACAGCTAGTGTCGAAGTATTTTTATGCAAACGTCGTGTTTTGTGCTTATACCAATAGTAGATTTTGAGTTCAAAAACAGCAAACACGACACACATTGAATTATATATGAGGACTTCTAATTATTTACTACTTCAGTATACATCTAAACTCTGAGGTGTATTCATGTGTGATCAGATACACGCTACAATTGTCTAAGGGGTAGTTAGGCGTGGCTACTTCAGTCACATCTTATAGCAAACAAAACTTTCACCTCCTTCAGTAAAACAACCTGGTTATATAATTATACAATTTGTGCTCCGAAGTGCGCCCTGAACGAGTACAAGAAGTAATCCACGGAACTACGCAAATCGAAGGCCTGCATAAATTCAAGGAGCATCGCAGACAGTTTCAGATCAGTAAAAGACAAAATATCAAGTTTGAAAGTAGCTGGCGTATATCAGATTTCGTGTTCTTGCTGCTCTAGTTACATTGAACAGACTGGTCGTTCCATTGTTCTAAGACTTTGAGAACATAAAGGTTATTGCAAATACAAACGCATTACAAAATCAGCCGTAGCGGAGCATACTTTTACAAATGGACACACCTTAGAATCCGAACAGGCCAGAGTACCTCACTACTTTCCAAGAATGGTACTTGAAGCCATAGAAATAGAAAAACATAAAATAATATAAACAAGGAAGATGGTTCTAGACCTAGTAAAACTTGGACTCCTGTCATTTTCGGTCTAAAGCATTACAACCACTTATCGTCAGCCGGTCACGCACCGCTGACTCAAAGTGCATTGGCCTTGAACGACCAATCAACGTTACGCCGTTCTACATGACTAGCACAGAGGACTATAAATACATCCACGCCGTCCTCCAGCTCTTAGAGCAACTTTGACTATGATGATGCAAGCTGCAATGTCGATATGGGTGCACAAACAGTGAAAAAGTGGCTTGTAAGAGTTCACAGGCCACCAAAGATTATAACCGTTACATAAACCCTTGTTTGAGCACACAAGGTATTAGGCACATTAAGCCAACAAATACTGGGTGTTTATTTACAAAGACGACGCGGTCTAAGCCGAAATTTAATTCTAATATTGACAATTCGAGTAACCGCGAAAGCCTCAAACATTATATAGAGCAAGAGAAAATCAAGAATTACTACAAATTGACTCTTCTTGGCTATCAAGCGAAAATGCAAAAATCACTAACCACTGTTCGATATCCACGGCTGTTTCGTATTTAGTAAGGGAAGGAGTTAGCAAAAAGCAATTGATAAAGATGAGTGGGTACGCTAGCACAGCTTCGATTTACCTTCAGCAAGATGATTGGCATTACGCTAAAATGGTAGAGAAAATAAGACATGAGATTCCATGTACTTGTTCCTCAACTTCTACAATATCAAACATACAGAACGTCTTAGCAATTGCTAAAGAAGACTGATGGTGCTGTGAAACAACCCAGTATTACAATTAAGAAACTTTTACAATTGTAATTTTCATAACAATCTGTTTTGTTTTATTTATAGTTTGTAGTGTGTTTAGGTTAGTTTCTTTTTCTTATACCAATAAACATTCTAATAAAGCATATATGCAATATTATTTCGGGCCTTTATTACTACGTCATGCAATTCTATTTTTTGATATTTCTAAATTTCTAATTATGCTACCATCCACAGGGTTGATAAGTATTCTTAGAGCGTTTATCTGGTCAATTTTCAAAAAATTTATAGTTTTCATTTAGTGTTGACGACTATTCATACAGTGTGAGAAGTGCAATGGAGATATTTCACTTGCATTAGACTCTTCTAACACATTTATAACTTATATCTTTTCTGTCAGAAAACTAGATAATTAAACAATAATTGTATATATTCGTTTTCGTTTTCTGATCGTCATATCCTAAACTACCCCATTCTCTATTCACTTTTGGCACTCTTTTCTGTTACACGTCAATTTCTTTCTTTCCTTAATGCCCTTTTTCTCCCATATATTCAGAGGTAATATAATAAGTAGTATGCCTATTATCGATAATTTTTTTATTAATACTGTGAGTTATAATCCCAAAGCTAAAAATACAGCGAGTCCGTAGGACATTTTTCTCTTATCGTGTCGTCTTGACTTAATACACTTCCAAATATTTATGGAAATGACATGCTAGAGAGGGGACCGAACCTTCCAATTGCAAAAATCTGTACAGTTCTGAGAACTACCTAGTTCTTAACTATCTCTCCGAAATATGGAGACTAACCAGAGTGCTTTACCTACCAAAGAGTGATTGAGCTAACTATTCTCGGGCAAAAACTTACAGACCCATTACACTTATGCCCTTCATACTTCAGACAATGGAGAAATTGCTTGGCGGACATACCACGGGCGATGTACTGGTAAACAGTTCCCTTCATCGAAGCCAGTGTGACTACAGAGCAGGGAGTCAACGAAAATAGCACTCCACAATTTCTGCTCCTTGATATTTTCACTGCTGAAAGTAAAGCGCTAGTTTTAGCCTCTCCGGTTCTAATGGCAATCTCTACTTACTCGTGTAGTCTTCTGATTACCTATATTAAATAATATGACTCTAACAAAACTAGGAAAACCGTGAGGTCAAACTGCTGAGCAGCTAAACCAAAGAAGTATGAAGCGAACACTTTTAATAATGAAGAACACCGATATCAATCTCACTAAAACTGTTGAAAGAGACATGAAATATCTTATCCAGACACAGACAGAAGTAAGTTATTATCACATACCAATCCCTACCTAAAATAATATAATCCCGTCTGCAAGCGTTTTATCAAAATAAATATTCCTAAATACACATCTGGCAGGAACTCAGAAAGTAATAAACATCATCAATATTTCAAAAACCACACACACACATGAAACTACCGCAAACAACCAGAAGTCGGTTTCACCCCCACAAACCTCTTTCTTTACATAGTTTAAACAACAAGGGCAGTAACAGGTAAAAAGAACGAGCGATTACACGTAATCTGGTAGCAACGACCACAAAAACTGGGTTAACATTATCGAGATAGCTTCCCATTTCCGATTATTACAAATACAATCACGGATGTTTTGTAAGTACAGCCCGCACGGAAGGCACAAAAATCGAAGTGTTGTGTGGAACACTAAAGGCCCAGTTAGATGTCTCACTTACTAGGAATCGCTAGAACTCCCAAGGAAACTTGATTTTTGCTTGAGATACAACTAACCGGAAGTTTTATAATTTAAAGTTGGAGCTTGGAACATTGCCTGTCTTCTCGTTTATATTACTTAGTCGAAATGGAAAAATTCGAATTTAAACTTATCAAATAGCAATATTTTTAATTTTCAAAGATGGTTTAAACAAGCGCATATTGTAAATTTTATTGCCCAATTTATATTGTAGCTTCAATAGCACGAATAGAGGAAATGTGAAACGTTAATTTCTCTCTTTGTACGTTGTAGCAAAGCAATTTCAATTTAAATTCCCTCAAGCAATAATTATACTTTTCAATATTAGTATCTAGGAGAAATACTTTGTTGCTCAAAATTATACCATCCTGAAGCGATAGTTGAGAATACACTCTTCATGCAGGAAAAGGTTACGCGAGAACTGAAAAGTTGGAAAATACTACGCTCTCATATATTACAGAAATAATTCACACATCATTTTTAAAGTATGGATTTCAACAGCTAAACTATGAATTTAAAATAGGTTCCACCGTCTCTTACCGATCGTTTCTAATACCATAAATCTTTTAATCTGAGAGCTAGAAATGCGCTACACAATTGCTACAGCAGGAAATTTAAATGTTTCCACTTATATTTCAAATTTATTGGAAAAGTCGCATATTTGGAGTTTGGAAGCTATTCTGCAATGAGTACGCCGTAACATAATTCAGCGCGAAGAAATAATTGTCACTCGACACCTTACTACACAAGAAGCGCTCTGTAATATGCAGGAGACTGAATTAACCCCGTAATTAATATTTGAGAAAGTCATGGTGCGCTAAATTATTAAAGCCTTATTTATTTACTAAAAGTTGAGTCAGGAAAACAGCTTAAGTTGATCTCCTGAGCTGGCACAGCAACTTTAATAATTATTTAGCTCTTCCATAAACTAGGATAATTATTGCTCGGTTTTATCAAGGGCGCAACCAATTTCTATCTTTGCTATGCTACCGTGTTTACCAAATGGTTAGGATTTAGAAACGCCGAGTGTTAAATCATAGCCAATTAAATTAGCTTTGCCGCCCTTTGGTCGCACATGTTTATCTAACTTCTGATCTACAAAATTAAATTGTGCTGGATCATTACGACCTTATCACGTTACAGTCTGGGATTCAGTACTAGTTACATTTTAAAGGGATAACCTATGTTAGTTTCCAATTAAAAGGATATTTTAACAAAATTAACACGCACTGTCTTAACTTTGTGGAATTACGTAATTGTTAAGTGCAGTTTTTGGATAATATATATATTAATACTAGTATATGTGAGAACCATAATTTTTATAAAAGCAGACTAACGCTTTATATATCTAAATTACAGGTGCCAAATACTAAAACATTCTTACCATGCTAGACGATACATACTTCAAGGAATAATAAGATCTTCCTGTAATTAGAATATCAATGGGCACAACGAAGTAACTGCCATGGAACATGAAGTTTGTGACCATTATTGGTAGTATTTGTATTCGTTAAATTGCAAAACTGTGTGCAATTTATTTTGGTAAAAGGAAATATAAGCAATACACATTTCAACTTACGTGATTACTACAATACCTAAATAATTATATGTATAACATGTATAATACCTTGTAATTCAAAATAATAGTAGCAAATTATCTACAAGGGACACTATAGACTACTAGGAACTATCAGCTAATTATGGTAGATCACATCATCTTGCATATACACAGAATAACCAGTAGATTTTTCCACTAAAGTAAGCTATTTAATAAAAATTAAGATCTATAGGTAATAATATCGACGATATAATGCTCTTCCTTGATATATCAAATGGTAGCAGTTTTCTCAACTGCTTGTTTACTATTTTATGATAGACGGTAAATAGCAAATAATTCTTCTTCATGGAGACAAAAAATAGATAATAATGTTTATCTGAGTCCATCACTATTAACAATATCATAGCCCATACCCAACTTAGAGTAAAATTTGTTATGCGTTTGTTCGACTGTACATGATCAAGAGAGAATATATGCAATATTTGGGAAGCGTGCCGCCCATATTTGCGAATATCTAAATTTTAAAATTAATTTTTGTATGGACAATTAGCATTATCCAATAAATTTTTAATACTAAACGACGCGGAAAATTATTCTCTTTAATTTAGTACCACTACCATGTTTTTCCATAATAATGGTGAGCAGGAATATGCATAACCGTGATAGGCCATGTAAATTGCCTATGTTCAGAGGTATGGCCAACCACCCGGTATAAGAGAATATTAACATTATTAAACATTTCAATGCTATCACGTTAGAAAAATGAATAGACAAATAAACTTGTAGATTTTAAAACCTAAAGGCGGTTTAGTCATTCTTTATTTAGCAGTATAGGCAACATATATAGGTACATGGCAGAGCTACGTGATTTGTATAAAATATACAGATCGATACCAATTTAATGGTTTAATTATTAAATGAGAAAGCTTTATTTTCAATATAATTTCAATTATCTTTAAGGGACGCTATTTAAAGAGTAGTGCATGTTCTTCAAGGCAATAATAGTTATTTACATTACAAGTGCGGTAGGTCGCATTTTACAGTGCGAGGTTTTAATTTTGAAGCACGATACGAAGCGGAACTTCAATAAAACCGAGCGATGTAAAACGCCTAACGCACAAGCATTGTATTATATTTTTTGGCCGACATATCTTTTTTAACATTTTCTATAAATTCGCGACTTCGCTTTCGAATATCAAGCCATCAAGCAAGCTGCCATCAGTAAATTTTGTAGTGGACGCTTTGAAACGTCAAAATTCAAAGTCGTAAATATCAATTTTCTTTATTTCTCCTAGACGCAACTGAACGATAAAATACGTAACTAGCGGTTCTGCTAACACCCGTTATTACTACACAGCAACTTTTTGTTTAAGGGTCTCTGAAATCTAAAAATTGTCTAGTGATTTTACCGCACCGCGGTGCGACAAAGCACTGAATAACTGTAAAATCGTAGTTACCGGTGGACGTCAACTGTGCATGAATTTTCAACGCTATAATCTATGAAATAATATTGATAAAAACTTTCTACTCAATAATCTGTTACTAAGACAAAATTTGTTCCAGGTAAGAATCAGCCCGGAGAAGAAGCATTTGAATGGCCGTAATTTGAAAGCAAGGTCGTTAAGTTTACCACGGCCACTAAAGATGCGCCTTGCCATGGTAAAGTAAACATTTTTGTTCATCACATCGTTTCATATACCGTTTCTGAAAGATTAAAACAGTAATACTCTTTACTTATAGGCAGTTAGCTCTTCTAAAAAATAGTACATCACTTTATTAGCTCATACAAGAAACCTTTGGTTTCTTCATGTGTTCCATGGTTTTGAGTATTATACTATTCTGAAAATATCAAACGATCATTAGCAGGTACAATTACAACATTAAAATTACACAAAAATCATAGACTTACAGCTTTCTTATGTCAAAATACACGACAAAGGCTTTGGAAATGTCAAGTTACTGAGCTAAAATAAAGTGTAACCATTCAGATTCCTATAAATGTCTTCAATCTCTTCATAGATTCTATTGATAGCTTTTTAGTTTGTTGCGGTTTGTTTCTTCTTGGTCTTCAGAACATGCTGCAATGGTTGAAATTGCACGGCAATATTTTTATTCCTGTTTCAAAGACGCTAAAATCGCACCAATCTGAAACATGTTGTTGATAGTTATTGATTTGTTAATTATTCATGACGAATTTCAAGATTTTTATAGGATATTTGCATAGACTCAGAACTGTGCGCTATTCATCACTTGAAACAAAAGAAGTCGATATTAATTTCTTTCAAATATATGATGTCTTCAGTCCATTTATAAAAAGGCGTCTGCCAACTTCTGTCCATTTTGTGCCAATTTCTGACATTTGAAGCAAGTGCATTCTTTCCGTCGTCATTCCATCACGGCTGCGATTTTCAGTTGGTCGGATCATGCCATGATCTACAGTTCATTAATATTGTTGATCATATGTCTTGTCACTTCGGACAACTATGTCGTCTACCTTCAATGACTAGGCCAGGCCAGACATACAAAAAACAGCAGCCTAAAAATTCTTTAAAGTGGTCAAATAAGATCGAAAGTAAAATTTACAATATGCAAGACGATTGCAGAGCAGGATCAAAGTAGGATGGTAGAAAATGAGCAAAAGAGATAGAAGAAGCAGATTTGGAAATGGATTACCTGCTTAGGCGATGTTACAAATTAAGAGATTGGAGAAAGAAATGGCTAGCTAAATTGAGGGAAAATGTCTAACATGGTATGCGTACGTCATCGTCATCATTAGAGCCGCTCTTTGTCCCTAGGTGGATCTTAGTTGATTCTACTACCATATTTCATTTTTTTTTCTGTCTTTTGTCGCTATTTCTCCGTTTCTAATGCGTAATTTATCGAGGTCACATAACCTACCCATCTTTTTCTCGACGTTCCTTGTGATCGTTTTCCTTCAATATTCCCTTGAAAAATTCTTTAGACTTATCTGGTGTCCTCGATTCTCCATACATCTCCGGCCCACCTAATTCTGGCTACTTTTATTGTCGATACTAGGCTTTCGTGCTCTAGTTCTTTTTTTATTTTTATATTCGTCCTTTTCCTCCATGTTTTTCCTTCTAGTACTCACCCAATTACTGATCTCACTATTTGTCTTTCAAAAATGTTAAATAGATTTTGATGTTTTACAGTCAATTCCAAGTTTCACTACCATGTACTATGGGACGTGTGATTGTTTTGTACAGTATAATTTTTATCGATCTGGTTAACAATGATGACTTTCATGGCGAAATAGCACATGTTGCCTTGTAGCAATCATGTTCTCATTTCGTCTTCGATGTTATGTTTCACATTTATCACAGATCACAGATACTTGGAGCAGTAAACCACTTCGAAATTGGGTCATATTTGCGGAATCCTTCCTCTTGAGCTTTTTTTCGATTTCAGAAATTTGTTTTCTCTTTGTTGACTCGAAACCCCATGTGTCTTGCTTTCTCTTGTAGCTTTAGATAATCTCCTTTACTGATAGTCATCTGCAAATGTCAGTACTTGAATTGATTTGCCTTAAATCGTTTGTTTTCTTCTGTTAGGAGTCTCCGTAATATTTTGTTCTAGTACCACGTTGAAGAGTAAGGTAGTTTTACAGCCGCCTTGCTTTAGGCTCGTTTCTATTGCGGATGCCTCTAATAATAAACCTGGCATACGTATCTTGCATTTTAAGTTTTCGCTAATATAATCAGCTTCTGGAGATCCCAGTTCTTCCATGACACTCCATACTGCTATGCTATCTATTAATTGGATCATATGCCTGTTAGAAGTCAAACAATAAGTGGTATACCGGGAGAATCAGAACAACACCGACAAATCTTCTGAAATTTTAGAGGGCCCAAATTTCAAATAGGAAACCTTTCTCCTTAAAGTATACAAACTTAGCTGATAAATTAGGCAGATATAGTATCTAGTAGTAGCTAACTTAGATGCTTTGCAGCACTGAAGCGAGGAACCTTCGGATATAGGTTTTTTATCTCAAGACTCTAATATTGATCTCCTCTATCATTCTTGACGGTTTGTCAGTGTTTTTCTGATTAACCTGTATATCGGTCTTAAATTCCCACGCTTTTCCTTCATTTGTCATATTGTGACTACGTGATCCGTTGTGGCTCATGGTGATCTAAAACAACATTGGTAGTCTCCTATGATTTCGTTTGTGTAATTCACCACTGTTGTATATTATCTTAAGTAGTAAGTAAGCAAATCCCTCTATAATATGTGCATCTCATTTTGTCCCTCTTTATATGTATTGGTATTATAATGCCTGTCTTACAAGATTCCGGTATTCTCATTTCTTTCCATATTTTACTAAATGTTATTTGTGTTCGTGTCTGTAACTTACAACCTCCAACTAGTAGCATGTCAACATGTGTTGTATCCTCTCCAGCGCTTTTCCTTTATTACTTTTACGACCACTTCGTAAGTAGGCGCTTCAATTTCTGGCTCTGTTCCTGCATAGGTTCGTTCTTCGTGGTGCTCTGCTTCTATTCTATTCAGTAAATCAATTAAATACTATTTTTCAACCCTTAGTTACACTTATTTTTAAGTAGTAGTATTCCACTGTTATTCATGACTTTGCTGCATCGTACCTGAAAGTCCTTTCGCTTAATATTGTCCTACATATTCTTTTGGTGTTTTCTAGATTTCTATTTCTCTGTTTAGAAATTACCTTTTTTTAATGGTCTGTACATTTCATACCTAATTCTTCTATATTCGTTTGACTGCTTCTTTGTGTTCTTTTTATAGCTTAATATAGGCTTTTCTCTTTGCTTGCGTTGCTAAGTGGCATTCTTAGTCAAACCACTTTTGCTTTCTTCATAGGCTTCACTCTTCGAATATTTTCTTTTGCAATTCCAGTTACTACCTCTTTTATCATTTCTTCTATAGTTTTCTCTTCCATGGTTGATCTGTTACATTTTGTTCCATTTGTGCTTGAAATTCTGATGCTACATTATCTGTTTCAAACATTTCAATATTAAATTTTCTCTGTGTTTCGTCTCTTGTCTTTTTTCTATATATCACTTGCGTCTATAGGTTACTCTCACCAATGTATAGTCCTATTCATGGGTTGTTGTCTAGTAACTTCTGACGTCTCAATTAGTACATAATCTCGCTTTGTATTTTCTCGGAATTGGGTACTGCGTATTATCATATCATGTCCTTGGCTGCTGCGAATTATATGGTCTGAAGCCATTATCATTACTATATTCGTCGTACTTACTTCTTCCTACTATGGTTCATAACATGTTCTCTTCTAATCTGTGCATTCAAATCCCCACGATTATTTTAATATCTTGTTTCCGGCTTTCTGCATATAATCTTTCCAGTTAATCCTCTTTAATTCCTTCCTCTTTAATTTCAGGAGGCGCATGCATATTTATGAGAGTAACAGTTTTTGTTTTGGTTTTCAATTTCAGGGTACATAAATATTTGCTAACTGGCACGAAATCCATTATTAGATTATCTAACTCTTTTTTGACTAAGAAGTTTGTTCCAAAATACATTACACATTTATCTACTCACTACACACTATGTATCCATCTTGTTTCTCGTATTGCACCTATTTGGCTTCTATATTTTTGCATGTTCTTTTAATATGTTTTGTAGGGTTTCCAATCTATATAAACTCCTCAATTCCAAGTTGCTAAAACAAATAGTTTTCCCTTCCTCTTTGCTTTGATCGTCTTCGTTTTATTCTGTTTCCGAGACTGTTGTAGAATTTCTTTAACACATTTTTAATGGTAAATGGGTTGTTAGCCTACTAGAGGTTGTTAGCCTCACGCTCAATCTTTTCAGTCGCCTCACAGGAGATGTGAGCACGTCAGGCGAACTGAAAAAGGTCAGTCGTATCAACTACCAAGCAGGAAAAAGAGAAAGGCCAAGACATTGAAAATGCAATGGTAGCCCGTGAACTGGAAGAAATAGTTGGAGATAGAGAAAAATAGATTAAGCATATTATACGCATGGATGAAAAAAATAGACATTCAACTCATTTAGAGGCTACACAGACCACGAGTGGCTAAACAAATGACGAATCGAAAGGTAGTCCAAAGCAAATATTAAAGGTGGCGCTCGAAATGTGAAATCACAATATTTTAATAAGTAATACCATTTAATTTAAATCAAAAATATACAACAATGCACACTTTCAGTCACCACATACGGTGCAGAGACTTGGGTGTTGAATAGAAAAACCATAAACAGGCTACAAGTACAACAGAGATCCATCGAAAAAAATTACTAGGAATCACCTTTGCAAACCGTAAAACAAATGAATGGGACGTAAACGAACGCATGCTATCGACATAACGAGAAGAATAGCTACCACCAAATGGAATTGAGCAGGCCACGTAGCTAGACACCCTGAAAACTGGAGCAGCAGTTGTACAAGATGGAGACCGTGGGGTGAACGACGTAGCGTTGGAAGACCACAACAACGGTAGTATTACGACCTAAAAAGAATAGCTGGTCTAAACTGCTACCAAGTGGCGCAGAATAAAGACACTTGGAATAATATGAAAGATGCCTATATCAATCTCATAGAAAACGGCTAACAAAGAAAGAGACCATTTAATCCATTGTCTTCTTAAACTAGTAGATTAACTGTTCTGCATATAGGTATTGATGTTTCTCATTAATGGGTTACTACATAACTCAAATAATGCCCATTCCCATTCTGTAGTTCCCCAATCGTTTATCTAATTTCGGAAAGGGGAATGAAAGGTATCATGTTTCAATAATGATATACGAAATTGAGAACGGGGAGAAAAGTGTGAAAGTCATCAAATAGCATTTTTCGTTTAGCAGCAATAACGAACGTATGACTTTCGATGATGTGTCATTCCTGAAGGCCGAGACTGGCTTTAACAAGTTATATTCGTTTGGTCCGCTACATCTATATTTCATATTCGTATTCATCGCTGCGTACACAGCCGACATGATGGCTGTTGTCAGTTTCTCCGAGTCCCCTCGTTTATGGCATAGAGCTTAACGAATAAATTACTAAGATAAATGACATTATAATTTATTTTTTGTCGCACCAGTGGCGACTATGTCACGGCCCTATCGATTAAGCGAGAACTTCCCCGAAAATCTCTATAAACAATTCGCGAAACACGTGTAACGGCTTGATAGACGAATGCCATTACTCACCGCGACCTAAAATGAAGTGTTTTGCATCACGAAATGTCCCGCTGGAATAACACGCTAGCATCGCTTTCGTGTGCCTAAACGTATTGGAATAGGGGAAAAAATAAAAGCGCGTAATTCGGACGCGCTTAACGGAAATACTTCTATATTCGTGTTAATGAGTCGTACTTTCTTCTCGGTATATACTGGATGAGGCGTAATTAGTTTGCGAAGTCGATTCCCTGTAAAGGCTTTGGGGCTCAGCGTCATCAATTTTTATTTATTCGGCGTTTGTTTGAACGCTGTTATATGACAAATCGCACCCAAGTGGCGCATAATATATATAAAATAATAAATAGAAAAGCTGGCCTTTATTACTGCAGTCGCTTGTTGCGGTTTCCTAATTTTCAATGTCCGGAAACATTACATGCAAACGAACGAAAGGCGCGAACGGCGGACAAGCAAAAACCTTAAAGCGTCCAAATTTTTGTACCGCCGCAATTTTGCAGTATTAATTTCAACCGTCGCGTCGCCTCGCTCTTGGCTGGGAAGCGCTGTGTAAGATGGTATGGAAATTTCACTTTGCGTTTGATGTAGTAGTTCTAGGTGGGTACTTCACACTTTGTAACGAACCAAATCAAGATTCGCGTACCATTTAGTGACATGAATATGCACTCTACTTTGTATGTTTAAGTGCATCGGGAGAAGTCTCAGTATGAGCTCACAAGGTGCCAAATAGATATGTTAACAGCTCAGGAAGTTCGCTTGCAGCTCCTGCACTTCCCGAACGAACTAACTTTTTTACTTAGCAGCCCTAATGACGCCAGATTTAATTTTAAAATAGGCTATCTCCGGCTCCGCGGCTAACGTGTTGAAACAGAATCAACTTTGTAATTCAGAAATATCGTGTTCGGAACGTATTTCGCTATTTTTATGTTTCCGTGCGAGATATTCGATTTTCAACTCTATCAGTCTGAAAGCTTCTAGCAATATTGGTTTTAGCATGTGATTACAAAACAAAGAAACGCGCATTTACAAGGCCCCTTCCGGCGGTTCCGATTGTGTATTAGAAATCCATTTCACAAACACATCCTAGGATGCAAAGCCTCAGGAATTATCCTGCATTTGATATATTTCTTTCCGAACTTAGTCAAGCGCGGTCTTATCAACCAGCCAAAATAGTGAGGAATCGATCTTGTCCGACAACCCTTTCTTGAGTTCGAGATTCAATGACGGTCTAAAGTAAATTCCTTAATTCCTTTAGGATTAGTACTACCAAGCATGTTTTACATTTTTAGCTTGGCTGATAGGCCTTGAATTTTAAAATCTACATGTTTTTAACTTTATTCAGAAATTAGCCAAAGCAAAACACTGTTGGTAGATACTAAATACCCCATACCGAAAACACAATAAGAACTTTAGAAGAGTTATTTTGTTCAGCTCATCCACGTTATTTAACAGAACTACTAGTATTTATTGTCTATGAAAAGTGATGTTGCTAAATTTACCCGTAACAGTGTTTTGGAGTAAATATGTATCTCTCAATCATAAATTGATTCTCTTTTTCCAGGGCGGACGCTTATCGTTGTTTAAAATTTTACCTGACATGTTGGCCAGCAGTATTCAAACATTAAAATACAGTTTTCTCTATTGCACTGTTATAATACGGTTTTACACAAGGAACTGTT